>OX453272.1:9628201-9680701 GCA_949710005.1 Ricordea florida | reverse complement strand
CGGCCATCAGTAGCTGATCGTCACGCTCCTTCTGTACAAGCGCCACCTCATTCACAAGTAACGCCTTGTCTTTCTCCAGTCTACAGGATATCAAGGAACGAATCAGAGTTGACAGTAGGAAAACGAGGTAAATTTGAGTAAGCTAAATAAAGAAGATGGTAGAACGCCTGACTACGGCACAACAAACTGGTCACGTGGACAAAATGGCTAGGTAAAGAAATAATAATAAGCAAACATGCAGCGATGCCACAGGTTTCCTATCTCACTGACGCTTTTCGTTTTAAAGTGTTACTCATTCTTAATGCATAGAGGAAAAATGCCAAGAAAAAACAAGCGAGAATGGAAAGCTTTCTCTCAGACACCAGAAAAGACCAGGACCAAACGTCTACTTTCAAATCCAATACTGTGAAAAGTACGCGTACAAAGAAAATCGAGAATATAACTATAACCAAATTCAATAAACCTACAAGCAAAACAGCAGCAACACTTAACAAGTCAATAAATTACTGTTGAGATGTTGGAGGCGTTCAAAGTGAACTAACCTTTGTGCTAACTCCTCCTTTTCATTCCTGATATGTAGAATTGCCTCTTCCTTCTCTTGATTGGCCTGAAGCAGAGAACTCTCTTTCTCTCGTTTCAATTTCTCTGTTTCTTCATCGTGTTTCTGCTCCACTCTCTTAAGTGCCACCTCGCCATCACGCTGGATCTGTCCCAGTCTCTGCTCCAGCAGTTCTTTGTCCTTCTGCAGCTTGGCTTCCTCGATCTCCTTTTCTTTGCGCACGCGCTGTAGGTCCACCGTCAGAGCCTCTTTGGAAAGGAGCAGTTCTTGATTTTCAGCTTCTAGCGCTTCTTTGCGAGCCTCAAGTTTGGTGGCTGTTTGTTGTAAATCATACAGAGCAGTCTCCAGGGACTCCTTCTCGCTCTTCAGACTTGCAATGTTTTCCGCCAAACCGCGGTTCTCTCTCTCTCCAGAGTTAACCTGCACCAGTAAGCTGGACTTTTCACGAGTCAGCTCTTCTTTCTCCTTTGCCAAACGCACCACGTTTGAACTTTGCCTTTCAACTTCACGGCGCGTCTGCATCAGCTCATCATAAGTTGAATCTCTTTCTCTTGTTACTTGGTTCAGAACTTCGCTTAGCTCGGCCTTCTCGCGGTTAGATATGATCAGCTCTTGTTCGAGTTTTTCTCGGCTCTGTTCGTGAATGCTCAGATTGTGATCAAGAGTAGACTTTTCTGTATCCAGATCAACCTAACAAAGAAAAACTCTTGAGCGTTAGCTCGTCTGAGACGGTCTGACAACCAATCATGATTCACCCCTGAATGGCGGTCAGGGTCGATCATATATGTAAACAGTAGCTACAATGGAGTTTGGCGGAAACAATCCATTAAAATGTTTCTTTGGAATACCAATAATAAAGAACAGTAATTCTAAGCTATGCGCTTTACTGTAAGTTTTTTTTTCTAACGTTTTCATCTATGCATTCATTGGAAAGCTGCTGAACAGACTCAGGGTTGTCATTAAGGGCCGGGGGCCGGGGGCCGGGGGCCGGGGATTTCCCCCGGCTACTCGGAGCCTTACCCCCGGCTACTTTCGTCCTTAAATTAAACCAAAAAAGTACCATAAAATTCTACATGGCCGTAATGCCTTTTGGAAAATGGTAGTAGAAGTTGCACTTCTAAAACGTGTTCCGTGCGTGTGTGTGTGTGTGTGTGTGTGTGTGTGTGTGTGTGTGCGTGTGTGGGGAGGAGGACGACGACGAATGACCGCTTGCGACTTCCCCGGCTACTAACAACAACTACCCGGCAACTTGAAATCTTAGTGACAACCCTGAATTGTACTATGGTACTGTTTGCTTTACTACACAGTATCTTTTTCATCTGTGTATCAAACCATGCAGTGTGACCATTCTTTGTAAAGCTACTAAACAGTACTGTACCGTGGTACTGTTTGTTTTACTATACAGTGTTGTTCTATCTTTTTCATCTGTGTATCAAACCATGCAGTGTGACCATTCATTGTAAAGCTACTGAACAGTACTGTACTGTGGCACTGTGTTTGTTGTACTATCCAATGTAGTTCTAACTTTTTCATCTGTGGATTAAGCTATGCAGTATGACCATTGTTGGAATGTACCTGAACAGAACTGTGCTGAGACACTGACAGTGATATACAATGCTAACCTTCTCTTGTTCAACACGGATCAGCTCCTGTCTGATACTGTTCTTTTCCTGTTCCAGGTCTCTCTTGTCTTGGCTCAATGATGATTTATCAGACTCCATCTGTTTGATTATCTTGTTCAGTTCAATCTTGTCCTGACCGAGTCCTTCGTTCAGTGACTGCAGTTTGACCAGCGCATCGCGAAGAGCAATCTCTTCTGATTTCATCTTGTTGATGTCTAGCTCCAACTCCGCTTTCTGCAGCTCAGATCTGGACAGCGTCTCACTGACATGAGCCTTTTCCTGTTCCAGTACTTCTTTGTCCAACAGGGCTCTTGACAGCTGTTCCTTGACGACTACCATCTCTTCTTTCAGTGTTGATTGTTTCGTTTCCAGTTGTTCAATAACCTGACCTGCTCGCCGAACTTCTTTTGTTAGACGTTCTTTTTCACGCTCCAGATCTTCCTTGTCGTCCTCTAAGTTGTCCCGCTGTCGTTGTAGTTCACTATTCGCAGCTTGCAGTTTTTCTACTTCAGTTGTGAGACTTTCCACCTGTTCACTCATAGAATGACGCATTTTCTCCAGGTTTTGTTTCTCTGTCAGCAGTCCGTCACTGTGTGCCTTGAATCGTTCTCTGTCTTGGCTGGCTTCAGATACTTTCTGTCGGCTACAAAAGAAGTGGTCACCAGTATAAGCAATTTGACTAGCAGTGATATATTACTCCGGGTACTCCGGTTTTCCCCTCTCCACAAAAACCAACATTTCATTTGATTTGATTTCATTTGTGCTTTACAGTGTCCCCAATTAGTACGTTAGTGCTAAATACAGTTGACACTCAAATAAAGTTCATTATCATTATTATTATTATTATTATTATAATTATATTTGACGGAGGTTAAAGCAGATTTAAGGTTACGGAACAGGTTCGCAGGTCAAATTTTTACAAAATTGAGATTTTTGGCATACATAAACTATGTGGTCCAGGCTTTCTTTAGCAGAAAAAATAAATTCGAAATCTCTTTTCGCTCCAGAGATATCGCAAATTTCCTTTTTTGCGTGACTCATTACGTCACAGTCTAAAGGTGTTGAGCTGTCAACACCGCTGGACCTCCTGGGAATTTAGCGCGGGAGAGTGGCTTCCAACAGAGCATGACAACAAATGTCAACATTGCGTTGCTTCCGTCGCTTGTCCGCTGCTGGCTTGTTCTTGTGTAGTTTTTGATGGAAAGAGGAAAGAAAAGAAAGCGAAACAAAAGCCCTTGGGTTCAAAAGGCCGATGGGCGGTCTCGAAAAAAAAAAGCAAAGGGAAATTTTTGTGAAAAGAAGAAAGGTTCGCTGGCGGAGAGTGACAAAGGTTCATGGTATTCGCCGCCATTGAACAATCGCGAGGAAGAAAATACCGCTGCTATTTCGACTCCTTCAACAAGCAGAAGAAAAATAATGAGCTCTGATATTCGCGAAGAAAGTAAGCCGAAGGTGGTTGACAAAGGATTGGATTCCAAAGATGCAGATTCCACAAGTACTTCATCTTCATCGGACGAGTCTGATGATGCACGATCTGACAGCGAACAACGCTGCGTAATATTTGACACGCGAAATTTGCAAGCAGGCCTCGACGAGTCAACCAGCTGCCGAAAATGCGGGTCGGATAAAAAACTTAAACAGAAGTCAAGAGCTGGAATAGCTGGCGAGTGGATTCTACAATGCCAAAACGAAGAGTGTCCGCTTTTTAACAACCCAGCATCGTTTCACTCGACTGCCAAAAGTGGCCGGTAAAAAGCTAAGCCGACTACTATATTTAGACTCCTATAAAGCCATAAGTGGCTTTGCATAATGCGTCAAGACTGTAATCTGTTTATTGCAGTAAAAGAGGAAAAGGCTATCACAGCAAAAAAAAAAAAAGAAATAGAGAGATCTGTATTACGTACCCCGCTTCGCGCATTTCGGCGAGCTTGCTGTCCTTTGGATTACTCGGTGCTTGCTCGGAACTTTGTGTTTGATTCGAAGCTTTTGTCGATCTCTTGTTTTTCGACCTCTTGTTCGTATTGGCTCGGCCAGTCTTAGTTTTTCCCATTGCGTGGAAGAGCGAGAAAACTAGAAAATATGCCTTGCATGCGTGTCCGCGTTTGAATTGTCCGCGAAGGAAACCTTGATCTTGAAATAATATCCACCACCATTTTCCCGCGAGTTTCGGCACACACCAGGAGATGGGACCTGATTGGTGTATGAAGGTGACAATCCGGAAAACCACTCCCAGGGGGCGTGTTATGTTGACTAAACCTTCTACGCCGTATTTCTCGGCTAATTTTTTTTTTGAATTTGCCATCTTTGAGCTGATACTTCGCATGCAGGAATTTATCGTAGAATCATGAAATTTCGCCCAACGGTGCACGAAACCCTCATCTTCAAAAGTGTGTCGGGCTTTTGCCGATTTCTTTTTCGTTTAGAAGATATAAGTCCTAATGCTGTCTCCATCCAAGAAGAGCTCGACAACCAACTTTAAATTATAATAACTTTGTTTTGAAAGCTGATCTAAAAAATCCCCGACACACTTTTGAAGACAAACATCTGCTGAGTATCATGCAGTCATTGTTTTCTTGATAAGGTCAAAATCCGACGCGAGTTTGCCGCATTTATAAGCATCGGTCGATTTGCACTTGACTGATCGCAGCTCGTTTAATATTGAATTTCGCAAGTTAAAAACATTTTATCACCGTTCTAGGTTCTATAAGCTTTAAAATGATGTATAGGTTTAGGCAGTTTCCTAAAATTACGCGCCCGTGAGGATGGTTTTGCGCAACGCACCCGCGAACCTGTTCCGTAACCTTAACAGCCTTTATCTCTGGCATGACTAACAAAACATTCCACGTAATGACGCCATTTACTCGCCAAAAGCTTATTAGGGCAAAAAAAGAATTCCTTGCGTTTCAGGAGATGACGCGCCAGTGTGGAATGCTGGGAGAAGGCAATTCACTTACGTAGTGTCCAGTTCATCACGCGCGCTGTTCAAAGCCTTTTCAAGTCTTCGCTTCTCGTTCTCGGTGTCATCGAGTTGTTTCTTCGTCATTTTCTCTGACTCGCGAGCTGCCTCCACTTTACTCCTCATTTCCTTAAAAAAAATATATATGTTACTGTCATAGTTGTACGACTTTTTATTATTTAAATGATCGAACAAAACACATATAGAGAAACAGAAATTAAACGAAACGGTTGGAAAAGGAAATAAATGATTGGACATACTGAAAAAAATGTAGCGTCAGTGTCAAAATCATCGTGAGCAATACCATTTAAAAACCAATCAATTCTTTTTTTGTACGACTTCCCGGCGATCAAAGTGGAATTGGGACACTGAGGTGAACCTGTTCATCCTCTTTTCTTCTTCCTCCTCTTGTTTACGTTTAGTATAAACATTCTGGACCCGGTTCCTGAAAAGCCGATTAGCGCTAATCAACGGATAAATCACGCTAATCGAGGACTAAAATTTATCCTTCGGTTAGATTCTGTTCCACAAAGCACGATTAGCACTATCCGAAGGATAAACTAACGGTTAAATTTAATACACCTAGCGAGGTGGATTAACTTACTAACCGCGGAATAAAATTTTTCAAAACAAACAAAATGGCGGATTTACTGTTTGACCTTTTGCCGGTTGCGTGGCAAGAAAAAAAGTTCAGGATGCATGATATTGCTTTAGCAAACTTTACGGAGGAAGAACTTAGGAGTCGCTTTCGCTTTGGCCGTGAGTCCATTGAGTTTCTGGTCAAACTTCTCCGGGAAGACCTTGAACGACAAACCTCGCGAAATCATGCTTTGTCGCCAACTGTTCAAGTGCTTGTGGCACTAAGTTTCTTCGCTTCCGGAAGCTTCCTCCAAGTGATTGGCGATACCGTGGGCCTACCAAAGTCAACCGTTTCTCGCATAATTCGTGACGTGTCTGCAGCACTGATTCAAAAGCGGAACGAGTTTATCGGTTGGCCGACCACCGCCGCTGAAATTCAACGAGCAAATTAAAGGAAGGGTTTTTCCGCAAGGGAGGATTCCCAGGAGTAATTGGCTGCGTAGACGGAACCCATGTCAGAGTCCAAGCGCCCAGCCACAATGAGGCTGATTATGTTAATCGAAAGGGATATCATTCCATTAACGTACAAGCAATTTGCGACCACAGAGGTGAGGAAAATAAATGTTAAGTTCGTTTACAAAATTCCAAAGGTGGGGAAGTAGTGATATCTAAGCTTGTATATTTTTTTTCACTTTCTGGGGAGGCACATGGCTATATTTTTTTACCTGTCAAAATTTCCTTAACTAAATTCCGAAGGGGTCGCCCTCTTAAAATTTGTTTTTGTTGCAAAGGTGCCATTAGCCCATAAAAATCATTCAAGGCAGTAATAATTCACTGGCAAAATTATAAGTAAATCCTTCACATTTCAGGCTTCTTTACCAACATTGTGGCCAAATGGCCAGGAAGCACACATGACAGCTTCATTTTCACTGATTCAGTAATTGGACAGCAGCTGCAAACCCAGCCTCGAGCACTAGAGGACGGCTTACTCTTTGGAGACAGTGGTTACCCATGTCGCCCCTACCTCATGACACCATACCTGAACCCTTCCACTGCTCAACAGGAAGCCTTCAACAAAGCCCATACAAAGACCCGCGCAGCAATTGAACGAACATTTCGGTGGTGGAAGAGGAGATTTCATCTTCTTCATTCCGAGATTCGCATGACACCAGAGAAAACATGCATTTTGATAGGGGCATGTGCAATCCTTCATAATATTGCCATCCTCAGGAATGAGCCAATGGATGCAGGCTTTGAAAACATTCAAGATCAACCAGAACTTGCAGCATATTGTGGCCCAGAGGATGGAAAGGCTGTGAGGGACTACATTTGTGACATGTTTTTTTAAAAATGTTTATTTCATGCCCCAGTTTCAAAGGACATTGTTTAGCAAACACAACCTTTACTATCATCTTGCATGTAAAAGTGCTGTGTTACAAAGACCTAAATAATTATTGTATTTTTGCCTAACCAGAGATACAAATTACTTTGGTGACATGTTGTTTTGTCAATGCTATTATTGTTTTGTTTTGACCTCTAGCTCCTTAATCCAATTCTCATACCATTTTATTGAAAACAATTTGTAAAAATAAAATGCCAAGATAGCTTCAAAGACAGGCAAACAAAACAAGCATGTACGTTTATTATGTGGACGCATCAAAAAGTATATTTTGAAGAGAAACTTGTAACACAACACTGTATGCAATTATTGCTGCCCTACTTAAGGTTTAGCTGTCTGTGATCTGCTGTTTGCAAAGTATATGAAGACCTATGAAAAGTAGGGGTTTATAATAGTTTTATTGTTTTGTTACCCTGATGACTTTAACAACATTGCATGACTTTGCTATATATTACTATAAAGAAAGTTGTAAGGTTTCAGGGTGCACTAAATTATGTCAAGGTGAAGTGACACCACAAAGCACCAGCAAATATTAATGAAATGTTTAATACAGTAACATGTTCACATGACAAATGCATGTGCATAATAAATACTTGTTTTCTGTTGTGATGAACTGTAGTAACAAGAAGAAGGTCCAAATCAGTCTTTTATTCAATGAAGCTGCTTCTGAATCAATTATTACATGAAAGCTGCAAACTACAAAATGTGTCAACCAAATGTGATGTGAATTTCATCTGGACATTGTCCATTGGTAGAATGGTCCACAAGTACAAAAGCTAAATTTCTAATCAGACAACCTGATTAAATTTTTACTTGTTATTTTGTTTCAGAGTGAACATAAACACTCATCATAAGTTATTCTTTTATGCCAATGTGGAAAAAAATACAGAACTAAACGTTGCACAAGCACCAAATAATATATAAAATACCATTGTCACTTGAACCATGCTCACAAAACAATATGAGAGGTGATCAAACAAACTCTTCCCTTATTTCGATTTTTGCGCAGAAATAAATAAAGAACAAGCAAATGACAGAGATAAACAGGGTTCTTCTAAGGTAGCAGCTAAGGAATGTAATTAATTTCATCAAATTGACTCTGCAAAAGCTGGACTTGCAGCTCTAATTTTCTTTTTTTCAAAATCAAGTTTTCTTTCTTAAGCGAAAGACATTCGTGCTGAAGCTCCAGCACGTCGTCCTGTCTTTTTTTCTTGCTTGGCTTAACGCCAACAACCTCCACAGAACCATCCTCGTTGTTGGCTACACTACAAACCCAGGCATTCTCACTGGGTGTTGCGGCCTCTGGACCTAAGAGAAGTTATAAAAATACTCACATGTCTAATTTTACAATCTTTGTTTGTACATGACTTCATAGAAGAACTTATAACTGCTCAATTGCCACTCAGCTCAGTTACGTTCGTACACGTCAAACGCGCAAAACAAACGAGCAATATGATTTTCGCAGAGAGCACAAAATCTTTCTCAGAGAATGTTCAGCCTCTAAAGTTTTCACACTTATCTTTTTCTCCGAAGCATCCACACTTGCCGTTCCATGAAAACATGCAACTCAAAATGTTCGCAAGGAAAACGTTAAGAAAATATGGCCGACAAATAGTGAGCAATCACATGACAACTTTCGTAACAATAGCATTGTTTACATACCTGCTTCAAACCCATTCAAACCACTGAAAGCCGGCGTGTCCTCAAAAACTTCAATAATTTTTTCGCTGGACAAACTCGGGGGCTTTGGAGCTGGACCACCTCCAGTTTTCTGTGTTTCCCTCCTATATGTGGAAAATTCTTTCTTTGCTGTACTATGTAAATTTCTCCATTTATCCTTTACTTCCGTAACCGTTCGGCCTGCCATCCCCACTGCATTTACAGCGTCGGTTATTTCTTGCCAAATTTGATTCTTCTTTTTGTTAGTAACGTTGTTTGAAAATTTCGACTGGATGACTGCAAGGTGATTTTTAACCTTTTCTGTAATTACAGAAATTTCATTCACGGAAAAGTTGGGTTTTCTATTTCTTCTTTTTGATTCAACGATAACTTCACGTTCATTTTCACTTTCCGCCATTTTTCTTTTCTTTTCTCATGAGTTCACTGACCGCAGCTGCAATATTTTCCCGCGTTCAGCCGCGTACGTGAAAATAACCAGTCTGACCGGTTTGTTCTGACCTTAATCAGTGGATAGTTAATCGCGGGATAAATCTGTTTTCAGGAACGCCTTTTTATCCTCCGATTAGTTATCCACAGGATAAGAATTTTAAGCGTGGATAAAGCGCTAATCGGGGGATAGTTTAATCGGCTTTTCAGGAACCGGGTCCTGGTGATTATACAAAGTCGTGCGATCTGATTGGTTCGCTATCTCGGATTATCAGCTGATAATCACCTCAACGAACAAAATGGCTGCCAGTCGTTAGCGCGCTTTTGATGAAATAAAATTTTTTCGCGTTGTACAATGCTTCTTCGTTTCTTTTTGAAATAATCACCTGTGTATCTATTCTAAAACAATTATTCGCCTCAGGCTCAGTGAATATTCACCGATAATCAATTAGCCTTTGGCGAATAATTGTTAAGTAGTTAGTTACTAAACAATTGACGCAGTCTTTTACGTCTCTACCTCTTCGTAGTTTGTATGTCATCAGTATAGTGCGAGTCCATTTCTCAGCAGTGAATGATTTCTTTGCCAAACGTTTCGCGCTCGTCTATCATTTTAAGTTAATTGTTGTTTGTACGAAACTGAACAGCAAGCAAATTTCCCCTTACCATAACCTGGATGTTTTTCTTTTGAATGGCGGAATGAACCGTGGCCAAAGCATTCTCAGACACCGCAGGAGACCGGGAACGAGTCGGAGAGGTTGAACGCATGCGCGCTGCACGTGATGGTGACATGGGTTTCTTACTGAAGTCATCTTCAACGCCTTCTAACAATCCAGCATCTACAACTTCAATTTCAAGTCCCCCGGGTGAGCCTAGCAACCTGGCAGTGTTGTCGGCATCATGCCTGACAGCATTAGTGATCTCACGTAGAGTACTGTGAAGGATTTCAGCTTCTTCACGCATGGCAGCAATACCAGCCTCACTCTGACTCTCCCATTCTTCTGACTGCCTGGCAAAACCGGTTTCCTGATGAAAAGATCAATGGCAAGTCATACAATGACGAGTTAAAAGCTTATGTATCGGTACTCCTCCTACATACATAGGGGATATTACACGGTGGCGTGAAGATATGAACTTTACTTGCGAGTAAAACGCTGTTTTCAAAACGAGAAAATAAAATTCATATCTTCAAGCCACCGTGTAATGTTCTTTTTATTATGTGGACAAGAAAATAGCGGGAAAATTAGGACGCGCGCGTACATCCGGGACATTTGGTACATAACTTTTTCATATCTTCACCGAGTCAAAATATGGAAAATACGAGTGTTTCAGTTTTCACTATTATCCATGTAAAAAAATGGAACTCTGTAATGACATTAATTGATCATCGCAGTTATGTACACAACTTAAGCAGCTGTGAAATTAAAGCCTGAAACAAACTCAGGCCTGAACGGGATTCGAACCCATGACCTCTACGATACCGGAGCTCAAATATATGGTCTTTCATATATTCATTTGCATCAAAATGGACCTCTGTTGTTCGTAAAGAGACTACTTGTCAGCTTGGCTTTCATGTCATAGTCCTGCACAGAGAAATTAAATCGAAAACACTCACCAAACCATTGATCTGCTTCTTCAGAGATGAAATGGTATGTTCCCTTTCATTTATCATAGACTCAAGTTTCTCCTTTGCATTTGTAAGTTCCTTGACCCTAAAAGGAGAATTGTATAGTCAGTGATGACTTGGACATTTTTTAAAAAATCAAATGACGTTTTGTTGTCTCAAGCAATCTCGTTTCAAAGGTGCAATAAATACAAAGGTGTTTCCCTTCTGGATATTACATCAAATACTTCTGTTTCTAATGGGAAGAATGTGGCCCTATCATACAGTACAGCTAAGAGATAATGCCTATATTGATGCACTTTTAACATGCATTTTCCATTTCAATTACATTTTCTTATTTGCTACCAACCTAAATCTGACATTCTCTGTTAAGCGTATTGTCAATAAAAGTACAGTATCATTTAGGAAGAAAAAGTAGGTCAGTTTAGCTCGTAACAGCATTGTCGTGAATAGCTTCAAGATCTCGACAAAAACAGACGCATGAGAACTGTTCTTCTGGGTGACTGCTGGGCTTTCGTTCATCAACGACTAAAGAACACACTGGAAATTTCAACTTTTATTTTGCCACCGAACGAAAACAAATGGCGGCTCTACCGACCTCGTGGCGACCAAAGACCCACGCGCATGCTCAGCTTTTTGTCATATAATATTATAACCGCAGGGGGGACTGGTAAGTCTTCAGAACATCCTCCCCTTCTTTGATATACAATATCAACAATAAAATTTAAATATGCTAAAGAAGCGTTTCACTTCATGCAAAGTTTCTACCTAATAGTTCAAGAACACTCCAAAGGGCAAAGCTTCACTATCGGCCTCCGCAAGATACTCGTCCCAACTTGAACATCAACTACTCGAACCTTGTCATCCTTCCCAGGGAATACTTTTACGATTCGACCCAGGGGCCACCTTCCTCTTGGGTTATCTGTGAACATTACAATGACCACATCGCCAACTTTCAAATCACTCTGCTCGCAGCGCCATTTCTTTCTTCCACTTAGACTCGGGAGCCACTCCCTAAGCCACCTGTGCCAAAAGTGGCGAACAAGTTCCTGGACCCGACGCCATCTCCTCCTGGGATTAAAGGCAACCTCGTCAATAACTTTAGGTGCAAATCTCCCTCCTAACTGGCCATGCAGAAAATGGTTGGGCGTTAAAGGGGTAAGGTCAGTGGGATCGGCCGACTGGTATGTGATTGGTCGGGAGTTAAGTAACCCTTCTGCGCCAACGACTGCACTTAACAGTTCTTCATCTGAGATATCTGCAGAGTTCAGGATAGCATAAATAGCTTTCTTTGCAGACTTGATCATAACTTCATGCACACCACTGAAATGTGGAGCGAGTGGAGGATTGAAGCGCCACTGCACCCCGTGAGTTGCTGTGCCATCTTGAATCTTCTTCTCATCTAAAGTTTCTAATGCCTTCAATTCTTTACTTCCTCCAACGAAGTTAGTCCCATTATCACATACAACAATTTCTGGTAGGCCACGTCGCGATGCCATACGAAAGAAGGCATTTAGAAATGAATCAGTGTCAAGGCTAAAAGCCACCTCCAGATGCACAGCCCTTGTTGCCAAACACGTGAATAGGCACAAATATCTCTTCTGGCGTACCTTTCCTCTTCCTTGTTTCGTGATAAAGGGCCCGCCAAAGTCAAGTGATGTTTGGCTGAAAGCGCGTAAAGACTTTTGAGTACGCAATTCAGGCAAAGGGGCCATGATTTGCTTGGCTGGTTTCGCTTTTCTCCTTCTGCACTGCATGCACTCTCTCTCCCATTGCTTGATTGCTTCTCTCGCTGAAATTATCCAATACTGGACAGAAAGTTGGGCCAACACCTGGTTAATTCCCCCGTGTTCACTCTGCTCGTGAGCTTGCTTGATGATGAGGGTCGTGACCCAATGACTTCGAGGTAAGATGATGGGGTAACGGGTTTCCCATGGTAGATACTCAGCGTATCGAAGCCTCCCATCACAGCGAAGAACCCCATCCTCTGACAAGACAGGTCTCAGGGGCTGCAATCTACTCCCATTTGGCAGTTCCTTTTTGGTCTTGACTGCTCGTATTTCGTCCTTAAAGACTTTTTGCTGTGCTTGTCTGATAAATCTCATTCCAGAAGAGGCTACTTCATCAGGCTGTATAGTACCTTCTCTTCGAAAGGCAGCTGGTAAACGACAGTTTTCGAGGAATCGATCAACTCTTGCAGCAACTCTTGTAAGTCTACTCCAACTCGAGTATCTTCGTGGTTCTAATCGGTCTTCACCGACTGAAGAAAGGAATGTCTTCTCCCCTACTTGTTCCCTTGCCTGGTATGACTTCCGGATCTCACTGTTGAACCCAGCCTTCATTTCAATTTTGGTCTCTGGCCACTCCGAAGGGGGTTGCTTCAGAAATGATGGACCATTCCACCATTGTTTTTCCTCAGCAAGGGTCGAAATGCTAAGACCCCTTGTCAGCAAGTCAGCGGGGTTTAGCTTGGTTGGTACATGTCTCCACTGCTCTGGATTGGTCAAGGTTTGAATCTCCCCTACACGATTAGACACAAATGGCTTGTACTTTCGACTTTGTCCGCAAATCCAATAGAGAACATCCATGCTATCAGACCAAAACACCCACTCATGTTTCTCTATAACAAGCACTTGTCCAACCGTCTCACCAAGCCTGAGGCCTGTCACGGCGGCCATCAGTTCCAGACGTGGTATGCTTATAGCCTGAAGTGGTGCAACATGGGACCTTGAAGCAATGAGGCGGCAACTGACAGTTCCATCTTTATAGAGGTGTCTGACATAACAGGCTGCTCCATACGCTTCTTCAGATGCATCCACAAATATATGTATAGCCATGTGTTCAACTGGAGTGCTGGTCCTCAAGCATCGTGGGATCTGAATTCTTGGTAATGCTGATAGTTCACTGAACCACTGTGTAGCCCTCGCTGACAAATTTTCACCGACCGGCTCATCCCAGTCCACACCACTTGCCCACATGTCTTGTAGCAGGACCTTGGCTCGCACAATGTAGGGTGATAAAAGGCCAAGTGGGTCGAACAATGTTGCTATCTTGCTTAAGAAGTTACGTTTTGTTTGGGAATGCTTCTCAGTAGGCTGATTAACTTGGAATTTAAACACATCTTCCATAGGGCACCACAGGACTCCCAAGGTTTTCACTGGAGGTAACTCACCCCGGTCAAGATCAACTTCTGTGGCACAGTCTGAAGATGGAATTGATTGTAACACTTCAGGTTCATTCGAAAGCCACTTTCTGGCATGCATTCCAGCAGATTCCCATAGTTGCGACAACTGGCTGTACAGCTCAATTGCTGTCTTGATGTCAGGAACGGAATCCATGCTATCATCCATGTACGTACTCTTAAGAATAGTTTCAGCTGCTAGGGGAAACTCTGATTGATATCTCCTGGCGTGTTCTTGGGTTACGAACTGGGCTTGAAAAGGAGATGAATTTACTCCAAATACAAGGCGGTCAAACTCAAAGATGTCAGGCTCTCGGTTTGTCTCTAAACTTCGCCACAGAAAGCGATGATACGGTTGATCATCTCGTTTCAGCTTGATCTGCAGGTACATTTCTTTGATGTCGCACATTAAGGCTACAGGATCACGCCGCAACCGAAGAAGAACTGTAAACAGGTCATTCTGGAGTTTAGGCCCTTGTAATACAACGTCATTAAGAGACATGCCATTGAACTTGGCGGAGGCATCGAACACTATGCGAGTTTTAGTTGTTGACTTGTCTGGTCGTAACACAGGGAAGTGAGGTAGGTACCAGAGTTGATCAGGCTCTCTCCCTTTACGAGGGACCTTGTGGATGTATCCCTCTTTCTCATACGTTTGCAATATTTTAGTGTAAACCTCAGCAAGCTCAGGTGATCTTTGTAACTTCTTCTCAGTGTTCTGCAAACGGTGCAGTGCCATACTGTAATTGTTGGGCAATGAACTTTTGTTGCGTTTCCAAGGCATTCCAATAGCGTAGCGTCCATTGTCATAGGTCAAAGAGTTAGCAACTGTGTCCTTTGCAAACTTCTCGTCTGGATTGACAATACAATTCTCTATACATATAGGCTCTTCTATGTCCCAGTACCGACGAACAAGGCTGTTTAGTCTGTCCGAATCATTCAGGAAGAAGGTAAAATTGGTCTGGGTTCTCTCTGAGTTCACTTCTGGATTGCCAATACAAGTCCACCCTAGTGGGGTCAGCCTAGCAATGGGCTCTCCTGGTAGCCCCTTCACATCCTTCAGTGAGTACAGCAAGTCAGCATGATCCACGCCAATAAGCAAATCTACCATGGTACGGGGTCCCACTTGAGGAAACTTGATATCTTTCAGATGTCCCCATTTAGTGCGGTACTTCTTCCAATCCACCACTTCCATATTTCCTGTAACTCTTTCAGCTGTATAGGCGGAGACTTCCTTGGACAATTCTCCACTTAAACTGGTGATCCTAAATTCCACAAGAGTAGTTTGAAACCTCTCTTGCTTGTCATTCAATACCTTAACAGTTAGTTCATGTGGGCTTCCTTCAAGTTCAAGTTCCGCTGCAACATCACTGTTCAAGTAACTTTTGCTGCTTGCATCATCCAAGAGAGCATTTACTTTAACTCTTCTTTTCCCATTGCTCAAATAAACAGGAATAGTTCTCAGTGCCATGAATCTGGTGGACAGAATAGGTTCTTCTCCAGTGGTGGTCGAATGGGTTCTCTCACTTATCTCCCCTTCTCTGGTACAGCTGCTTGTTGATGCACTTGATGACTCCACTCCAACTTCTGCTTGGGTTTCTACTCTTGCCACATGGTCCTCATGAAGCATTCGGTGATGGCGAGACTGACACCCATTTATCCCACAGACCTTGTTCCACAAACACGTATCCCCACGATGTCCATCGCTTAGACATCTAAAACACAATTTATGCTCCTTTGCAATGTTCCACCGGTTGCTTACTGCTAGCCTCTTAAAACCTTCACAATTCCAGAGACTATGGGGTCCTTTGCAGACCTTGCACTTCCTCACAGGTTTCCTCTTGGAGCTTCGGTCTTCAGCTAAGAATGTTCTCTCCCTCTTGGGCCCATCTTTAATGGCACCTACTATTGTTTCGGAAGCTATTGTCATAAATTCTGACTCACGGTCAACGAATTCTCTCAATGCTGTAACACTTTCACTCTCACCACTATCGAAAATCCATTGCTTGTACTTTGCAAGAAGACTCTTGTTGAACTTGCGTTGGAGAGAGATATAGAGCGATCCACTCCCAAGTTCTGCTTCTTGATTGGCATCTGTTAAGTTTACGACTAATGCTTCCAAGAGCTCAGCAAACCTCTCCAGGTCCTTCTCATTCCCTTCTCTTATTTGTTTAAAGGCATCCAACTCTTCGAGACGAAGTGTGAGAGCTCGCCGCTTCCCACCATATTTGCGGTCCAGTCGTGACTTGGCTACTTCATAGGCTGTGGCTGAATGGCCAAGATGCTCGATTACTTTTAATGCTTCATCCTGGAGGCATTCACGCAATCTTAACAACTTGTATTCTGGTGTGGCTCTTGCTCGATCAACACATGAGTAAAATACTGCCTTCCAAGCCCCATACTGCTTCTTATTACCAGAAAACTTAGGAATGCTTACTCTCTTGAGGGCTGCAGAATCAACATTGATCTTGTCATGGTAAGGGTATGATGGTTGGCTGGCTTCAGGGGTTGATTGACTTTGATTGCCACTTGACATACATGGTACCACACTGGGGGTTCCAGATGCCATTACATTAGAATTATATGAAGCTGGTGGTGGTAAAGCAGATGATCCAACTGGGATGGTCTGACCTGAATTTGCAAGTGGATTTATGGGATGGTGCTGAGATTGAGGTGGATAAACCACTGTGGACATCTGAGGCACTGAGCCTTCAGGCACAAAGGGGGTAAAAGAATAAACAACTCCACTTACTGGTGAAGATAGTGCAGCCATACTGTTGACAGGTGTGGATGTTGACATGTGCAATTTTGATGTTGAGGAAATACAGGGCCCACCTGGAATGGGTGCCTCTGCAGTCATCTGAAACTCTGGGGCAGTACCTGTTTCCCTTGTGGATTGTCCTAGCACCTGCGTGTCACTGACTTGTCCTTTCAATCCTTCCATCAGATTACGAGCCCCATTTTTCTGACCTCGCTCCACCTGCAATTTTCCTCTGCGAATTCTCTCACTCAGCTTTTTCTGGCATTCCTCGTACGTTTTTTCCAGGTCTTGTGCCACTTGACTAAGCTCCAACTCACGCCTACTAATTTCCTCCTTGATCCGATCAGTCTGCTCCTTTATCATAAGCTCTTCAGCGGCTGCTGATTTGGAACTGTTTAAAACACCACATTGACTCGAACTGCTGTTCAGATATCCTCTAACTAACTCCTCAATTTCGTTAAAATTTTCTTCCACAGCCTCTACCTCCAAAGATACAGCTCTAAGTTTATCCAAGTCGCCAGCGATTTCGTAATGTGACTCAAGCCGCATACAGGCTTCGACGACCGTTTCGAAAGCGACCGAAACAAAATCCAAGGCTTCCATAACTTTAACTTTCGGAGATAAGCATCCTTCCATCAACATCAACAGTCTCGTTCTGGTTCGCGTGTACGCTCCTTTGGCCTTCGCCTTTTCGCACTTGAGTTTCTCCATCGATCGGGGCACACAACACAAACTGGTCGTAAATATCGAACGTCGATCTCAAATAATTCTTGAATTCCAGCGGTTCACCATTTGCAACCTCGCTCTGCTACCAAAAATGTTCTTCTGGGTGACTGCTGGGCTTTCGTTCATCAACGACTAAAGAACACACTGGAAATTTCAACTTTTATTTTGCCACCGAACGAAAACAAATGGCGGCTCTACCGACCTCGTGGCGACCAAAGACCCACGCGCATGCTCAGCTTTTTGTCATATAATATTATAACCGCAGGGGGGACTGGTAAGTCTTCAGAACAAGAACCGTCACAATTCCTTGTTTAATCACCGATCAAGGTTATACACAATCCCTCTTCTTCCCACGCTTATGTTATTTTTAACCAGAATCACAAGTAACCTGAGCTGAGAAACTATTTGTTGACAGATCCGCTTAATTAGTGTTCATTCCGTAACGCAAGCGTCACACAATCATTCTAGTTCGCCACACACTCCCCCTATTTGACTAATCATTAGGCAAATATAAAGAACCCAATGTTCTTAAAAATCGGTAAATGCAACGAAATCAAATATGAATTTAAAAAGTTCGTTGAGTCACATCAATCTTCATCGTCCTTAGCACTAGTTATGGCTCTCATCTGATCTCGAGCAGCCACGGCAGCTCGCCTACTGGGCCTAAATTCTCTGGCCTCTGCTCTTAGATGCTGGGCTTCCCTCCGAGTGGAGGTGTCACAGGACAGTTCCAACGGATACAAGTGTTGGATGGGTCTCTCGATGAAGGTTTTCCCCGACCTCAGACGCACAGCACGTACAACACCATCCCTGCCTTCTATCGGATTTTCCACTACGCCTAGCTTCCATTTGCCTCGATTCCGTTCTTCGCATTTGACAAGCACGACGTCTCCTGCGTTTACAGCCATTTCTTTGGTTCGATGGATTATGTTGTGTCGCTCTCGCAGTGCTCTGACATACTCTCGAGTCCATCTTCGCCATAGGGCTTCTTTGCACTTGAGAAGATACTTCGCGCGTTTCCTAAGATCAGCATCTTCAATCTCTTTAGGATCCATTTCTGGTAGTACGTTTGGTTGCCCGAACAATAGCGCATTAGGTGTCAAGACAGGCAACTCCACATCGTCTTCTACATAGCCAAGAGGGCGATTATTGAGAGTTATTTCGGTTTCCAAAATGACTTCTTGAAGCTCTCTCCAGAGAAGGTTTCCATTTCCTATTGTCTTGTAAAGAGACTGCTTCACAAGGCCGACGAGTCTTTCGTACTGGCCTCCCCACCAGGGTGCTCTGCTTAAGTTGAATTGCCATTTTATTCCTTGCCTGGCCAACCAATCGTGTAGCTTTTCTTCCTTTTCCACTTGTTATAGCCACTTTGCTGCAGCAACGAACGTCTTCCCGTTATCGGAATAGATTTTCTGTGGTCTTCCTCGTCGGGCTATCAACCTCTTTAAACTTGCAAGGAACTCGTCAGTGGTAAGATTGGGAAGTAACTCTAAGTACAGGGCTCTGGTAAGACTGCAGGCAAAGAGCACGATGTACGCCTTTCCGTCTTTGCGTCCTCTCATACGGTATCTGATTGGTCCAGCATAATCCACTCCAATCACTTGAAATGGCATAGAACCTTCGGTCCTGTCTTTTGGTAGGTTTCCTGTCGGAGGGTGGGCAAAAGCAACTGCCTGGAACCGTTTACATCCGTAGCAGTTTTTAATTACTCTTTTGGTTAGTCGTCTAAGTCGCGGTATCCAATACCTTTCCCGAACTTTGGCCATAGTGAGACCAACTCCCCCATGGAGAGTATCCTCGTGCGCACTTGCAACCAGCTTCTCGCTGAACAACTGATCATCTGGAAGGTAGATAGGATAATCACCTTGGATGCGACCTCGACACTCGAAGATCTCTTGATCGTTCTTCTGTAAGTTAAGCTGAGGACCGTCTTTCTGGTACTTGTCCGTTTCGGCAAATCTGGCCTGCACTCTGTAGATCCACTTTGAAACCTGTAGCTCAGTCTCCTCTGCAGTTAAAGGACCAGATTTCTTAGTACCTTTCCCTCTACAGTTCCGCAGGAACCTTGCTACCCATGCTACGATACGGATGGCTTTCCAATAGCTATGCTTCTCTAGGACTTCATTTAGCACATCCTGCTCGGTCTTGGACACCATCAAGACTTCTTTCACCACTTTAGCTTCCGCTTCAGTTTCGCTTGTTGCATAAGTGATAATGTCTGGTGGCCAGCTTTCTGGTTCGGTAAGCCATGTAGGACCATCCCACCACAGCCTCGCAGATGCGCCTACGCTCCCTCCTCTGCTTCCAAGGTCTGCAGGGTTTTGATCTGAAGGAACATATCTCCACTGGATGAAGCTATGCTGTTGGATTTTCGTTATTCTGTTGGCCACGAACTACCTGTAGTCACCATTGCCCTTTATCCAGTGAAGTGCCACACTACTATCTAGCCAACCATAGGTGCTTTCCACTGGGAATCCCTTTAGAGCTTCTTTCACATTGTTGATGAGGTTTGCTGTCATATGAGCGGACACCAGTTCCAGTCTGGGAATAGTTAAACCTTGTTTAGCCAGGCGTGCTTTAGCTGTGATGAGGCCTTGCTGAGTGCCATGTTCCTGTTGCACAACTGCAAACACGGCTGAAGATACACCTTTCTTACTAGCATCCCCAAAACCATGTAGATCAATGCTGATAATTCTCTCTTGGCACGGGACCAGGCTACGCGGTGTCTCAACCTTCTCGGGTAAAATCTTCCTCCAAGCATTCCACTTGTCTAACAACACACCAGATAACGCTTTATCCCAAGGAAGACGGTTATCACAAACTTCCCTGTACAGCAATTTCCCGGTGAGTATGGTAGGAGAAGCGAGACCAAGTGGGTCATAGATTCTGGCTAGACTGCTTAGGAGCTCTCTCTTGGTAGGTTCTGACGGCGGCGAAGGGAACATTACGCCAATCGTGTCGTTTACTTTGTCCCAGGGCATTCCCAATAGCTTTGTCTCTCCTGGTTTCGCTCCTAGTTGCTGTTTAGCATAGCTTGTTTCTTGCTCTGAGTTGCTTTCCTCTTGCAATCCTTCTGCCTCTAAAGCAGGTATGTTCGAGTGCCACTTATGTAACTCGAACTTAACCTCACCAAAGATCATCTGGGCAGATTCTTTCATGTGTTGTGCTTGTGTGACTGTGACGTCACCGGTAATGAGGTCGTCTACATAAAGGCTCCGTAAGATCTCGTCAACTTCTGCTGGGAACCGTTCTCTGCAGTGTTCCAGATGTTCTCTTAAGACTCCCCCAAGCAAGAATGGAGACGGCGCTAAGCCAAAGAGTGCCCTTGTAAATCGCAACGCCTCGATTTCTCTGGTCTCCAGGTTCTTATACCAATGGAACCTCAGCGCATCTCTGTCTGATTCCCAGATTCGTACTTGAAGGAAAGCTTGTCTTAGATCGCCCGCAATAGCTACAGGGTGGAACCTATTTCTCACCATAACACTCCACAGCAGATTTTGAGTAGGTGGTCCGACTTCGAGGCATTCATTTAAGGATGGGGCCTTTTCGCTCGCTCTGGCAGATGCATCATAAACAATGCGTAATTTTGTGCTTTCGGCTTCAGCCCGCACAACTGGTTTGTGCGGTATGTAGAATTCTCTCTCTTTAGCTTCGTCTTTCACCCGCTCCACGATACCCTGATTTAGCTGATCTTGAATCACATTGTCGTACCGCTCAAGCATCCCCGGTTGTTTTTCTAGTTTCTTCGTAAGCACATTCAATCTCTTCAAACTTCCTGTTGCATTGCTAAGCAAAGGAGGATGATTGGCTTTCCAGGGCAGACTAACCTCGTACCATCCTTCAGGACTTCTCTTTAACCGCTCTTTGAACTCTTGATAAACGACGTCCTGATCTCCAACTTTCGAGTCTTCAAGGCCTAGCACATCAAGCTTGCAGAGGTTTTCATAATCACAAGATGAAGTCTGAGTCAGGAACATGTTGGTGAGATCCACTTCTTTCCCAGGGGACATCATCATCCACCCGAATCGTGTGAACTCCGCTACCGGCTCTCCTGGATTTCCGATTCTCGGCAGGCTGTTAACTTTCAACCTCGCGTACTCGCTGGCTCCAAGGATTAGATGTATTGGGAGCTCTTCTTTGTCACCTGTGTCATCCATTTTTACGCCCTGAAGATGAGGAAACCTCGCAATTTTCTCCTTATACTTGGGATTTCTGAGAGAGAGTAGATGGCTTCTATTTACTTTGGTTACTTCAGTCTCGAGGTAGAAGCTTCCATCTATACTGCCGATCTTCAGTTTGTAGAGCTCAATCACCCGATTAGCTGATTGCATCATTATCTCAATTCGCCGTCGCTCTCTGCGGACAGGACGCTTCTGAAGGCGTTCGAGTAGCGCAGAGGAAGTATACGAACTACCTGCTCCGGTATCTAGCAGCGCTCGGCATTTAATTCCTTCAACATTGACCACTACCACCGGGTACGTAACCGACGTGTCACCCGTTGCCAGAAGCATCTGCTCCGTTGATCCAGCTCGATCACAAATTGATGAGTGATGTCTTCGTTTGCAGAACATGCATCCCCCTTGACTGCGACATTCGACAGCTTTATGCTTGGTGCCAGTACAGTTGAAACATAGCTGTTTTTCAGTGAGTACTCGCTTTCGTTCGCCTGGAGTGGTAACTTTGCCGCAATCGCTAGGTTTGTGTCCGGTTTCTTCGCAATAGACGCACGGTTTAGTCTTCGTTTCTTGTTGCCTTGCTTGAAAGGTTCTTGTTTTCTTTAACGCCGGCTGGGATCCAAAGGAAGACCTTTCAACACTTCTCTCATCTTGCTTCAGCGGGTTTCGTTCTGTCCACTTTCTGAGTGCCTGAACTAGTTGAGGAAATTCCCATTCCTGCCAATCCTCGTCTGTCCTCACCAGGTCTCCTCTAATCCCTTCTAGTTTGTCAATTGTCATACGAACATACCCGGAGATGTCCTTAAGCTTTCCTAAAGTTTCCAATGCTTACACGTTTGTCAGCAGTTTTTCGTAGAAATCGTGAACCTTCGTTGGGTTAGTTCCAGGGATATGGGGTAATGCCAAAATCGCTTGTACGTAGGCGTTGACAATCTCGCTTATCTTCCCATATCTTGTTTTCAAGATGTTCTTTGCCCTTTCGTACCCCTCTGAGTTAAATGGGAGACCGTCAATATTAACCCGAACTTTCTTTTCCAGCAATTCCTTGAGGTATGAAAACTTGGTTACTGCCGGTATTTGTGCAGAGTCTATTTCTGCCTCAAATTGGTTCCAAAATCTTAACCAGTCGACGTGAGTGCCGTTAAATTTAGTTATTACCAGCTTCGGCAGTTTTGTGTTGGTTGCTTTAGGCGTGAAAGGTCCTTTCAGATTTTCTTCTAGTTTCTTTCCCAATTCTAACTTCATCTGGTACTTTTCCTCTTCGAATTTCAATTCTTTTTGGAATTGCTTTTCCTTCATATGGGCGGTGAAGCTTAGTTCTGCTTGCTTTTCCTCTTCCATCTCTTTGCGCTTGATATCCTTTGTAATTTTTTCCACGTTGCTTACTGATTACTCAAATTTCACTAGTCGCTCCTCAATATCTCCGCTCCAAGCTGTAATATCTTCAATCTTCTCGCCACGTTCCAGTTTAGCTTCTTGAATTTCCACCTTAAGGTTGTGCACTTCTTCGAGTTTTCTCTCCAAGATGTTTCGCTGCCTTTCCAGTGATGGTAGATGTCCTTTCACAATCACGTTTTGTGTCTGGCCATCTGTAAATTCCAGCATCGCTAATTTAGTATGCACAGCTTTAAGTCGATCCTCATACGTCCCCATCTTCACTGTAATTTTCTCGCTGTAAAGGTTTAACAGAGTCCCGTCGGAGGTGCCACTTTTGTCGTGAATAGCTTTAAGATCTCGACAAAAACAGACGCATGAGAACCGTCACAATTCCTTGTTTAATCACCGATCAAGGTTATACACAATCCCTCTTCTTCCCACGCTTATGTTATTTTTAACCAGAATCACAAGTAACCTGAGCTGAGAAACTATTTGTTGACAGATCCGCTTAATTAGTGTTCATTCCGTAACGCAAGCGTCACACAATCATTCTAGTTCGCCACACATAAGAGAGCAGTAAGGTGCAAGTGGCAAAGGGAGGGAAATAACCAAGCATTAGGTGACCAAGAGGACTGTAAGTCTAAGATAATTTTAACATCCAGAACTTTGTTACATAAAACACACTCACTTGACCAGGAGATCCGATCTTTCATTGTCATATTTGTTCTGCAACTCAATGAATTCCTGAACTTTGCCTCTTAGGTGCTCTTCCGCCTGCCAACAGCAATAAGCAAAACAAATTCACCTCAAGAAACATCTCTGTCATACTCCAAGTTGCTACTAAAGCAGTTCTACAGTTCACAGCATCAGAACTCAAATATAACCACAAATCACCTTTTGTCGCCAAGCTCTTTCCTCTTCCAAGGAGGCTTGAGTGTTTGCATCCATACCTCTCAAGTTCTTGTCTAGTTCCATGCAGGCACCTTGCACTACACGAACAGATTTGTTCACTTCTGCCCTGACACCAGAAAGATCCCTGGAAACAAATACGATATCTGTTAATGTGAATATATAACAAAAAACTGCAGAATCTACATGTATAATCATTTCCCACAAAACAACCCCTCAACATCAAAGACAACTTACTGGTACTTTTGGAAAGGCCATGCAAATTCAGTTTTTGGTAAAATTACCAAAACCTGAATTTACTGTTTGCTTGTGATACTGGAGACAGTTTCAGATTGGTTACAACGATTGTATAGATTCAAATTTGGTAAAAATGTTGTGAGATGTTTTGTATTTTATTCATGCAATTACATCATACAATTCTCTTGCTGAAGTCATCCACTGCTATCTCTAACTTACATGCTCTGTTACGTAAATATTGATTAGTTTTGAGGTTGGTACAGTACATCATAAAAATACCAATTGAAATAACTACCTGTTAGAGTAATTAAAAAAACCAAACATTTCCTGACTTAATATTTTAGGAAAAGGTAATGCAAAATTTAGAGTAGCTTGCACTTCCTTAAGACATTGGAAAAGTCAGGCTCTCATTATAAATTACTATAAAGCACACTTTCTATAAACTTATGGTAAAGAAAAATCTTTGCACAAACCTTTGAGTAGCAGATTTCATTTCATTGAACTGTCGTCTAAAGTTGTTAAGTGTTTTCCACATCTCCATCAGACGCACATGCTCGTTAGAAAAATAAGCCTGTTCTTCCTCATCACGCGCATCAAGTTCCTCACGCGCCTTGTTCCAATCAACAGTAAGCTTCTGAATATCAAGCGTCAGCTTTTCATTGACTGCTGTTGCCTCCTCTAGCTGTTCTCTCAGCATGTTGTTAACATGTTGAAGGCTGGCACTTCTGCAAGGTGTAACACATCATTTGAAAGAATTGTTACTATTGTTAGACCAACTGAGAAAACATGTGGAATGTATTATAGGGTGATCAACAAGACAGAAAAAAACAACAAAGTGAAAAAAAGATTACAATGGTGATTGCTAAATTATAATTAATCATAATAATAAGGATAATGATTGTAAATAGTGTTGTAAGCTAACTTAAGAAATTTGTAAAGACTGAAATAGTAATACACATGCATCTGTTCTTAGGGATTACACAAATTAATACTTAACTCAATACTTAAATTAATACTAATATCTGTTTTATTAAAATTTTATTATTTAATTAATACTTTATCAAATTTGCAACAAGTTGTATGTGTTACTATCCCCAATTAGAGCCTTTTGCACTAAAACAACTAGACACTGAAATAATATACACTTTATGTATGGTCCTGAGGGAAACAGTTTTGTTTTCCTGAAAGTCCTGATGTTTCCCAAGACGAAGTCGAGGGAAAAATCAGGACTTGAGGGAAAAAAAACTAACTAGTTTCCTAAGGGACCATACATCAAGTGCTTTGTTATATATTTAGACTTTCCCTTACACAATCATAGAGCAAAAACAAATGACAAAGACAGCAACAAAGACAGCAACAATGACAAAAACAAAGACGGCTCAACTGGCACGCAGGCAACAACTGCACAATTGTATCCCCAACGGGATACATTTGAATTTGATCAGGGGCACATGACCAAGAATCAACCAATTACAGTGCTTGTTTTGTTGAGTGGAAGTCCAGGTATATAAAAAAGCATATGATATGTATGTATGTAAACAAAAATATAGGTGTTTGATGTCCAACCTCTGTTGTTCCTCTTCCAGCCTGATCAGTGAGTTTTCCAGGTCACTAGAATGTTCATCCTCAGTTTCCTTCAGCTTTGCCTCCTGTTCTCTCAAAGTCTCTGTTGCACTTTGAAGCTGCACAAGAAATAAAGCATAGATAAATTTATCCATCTTATCACATTGTATGAGAAGTTAAACAACTTTACATTATTACACAAAAGTATAGTAAGGACTGACTAACAGCATCAAGAATAAATTTAATCAATACTTTATTTATACAAGCAATGCCAGGCATTGCTCATTTATAATACCTACATGTGTGAAATTACATTCACATAGGCCATATCACAGCACTGGGATCAAAATTCCCTACTCTTTGCAAACGGTGTGTGGGTTCTTTAACGTCCCACTAAGTAATATGAACGAGGGTTGTGAGACAGGACCTATGGTTTATCATCCTTATCCAAGAAGACTAGAAAGTCTAACCATCTACAGATGTCATTGAAAAGGCAGCACTTTGTCTGCAGAAAATTTAAAACCCTGAGTGATGGCCCAGCCTAGGTTCAAACCAACGACCTCCCGCATGATAATCCATTACTCAACTAACTGAGCTAACTGGTCAGCCACAATCAAAGCCACACAATGTACAAGACTCTTCACAAAGTGATAAGTGTTTTCTTGTCATACCATCTCATATAATAATATAATTTAAATGAATGCTGTAAGTCCGTACAAATTTTGTTTCTCATGGCCTGACCAAAGCGTAAGTTATAAACACAATGTCTCAAGCTACATGTTGAGGTATTTTAAATTAAACATCAATTCATGCTGTTGTGTTACCTTCATATGGACCCAATGTCAAAAAAAAAAACTACAAATCTGGAAAAAAGAAGTTCAACAATATGCTTTTTGTTCAACACCGAAATTGGAACATGAATTTCCAGTTCTTTTGTATGCACCTTTTCATTGCAGCACTAATCAAACAACATAGAACAAATTACCTTCTTTTTTGCATCTTCCTCTGAGCTTTTTGTCTCATTTACAGTTGTTTCCAGTTCACCACACTTTCGTTTATACTGTAACACCTTCTGTTGAAGCTTCTGAATCAACTGAGCTTGCCTTTGTTGTCCATCCTGGTAGGCTTGCAACTTACGCTTGTAGTTAGAATGTTCCTCTTCAAGTTTGTTCTTCAGATATGAAACTTGTTGGACAAGGTTACTATCACTGAGAGACTGGTCACCAACACCATTATAAGAAACACTGCCTGGACTGGTGCCACCTTTCTTGTACTGTTCCAACTGAAAACAGAATTTGTACAACCAAATATAAAACAACTTGTAATTAAACAACGAAATGCAATGTCATGTGCAGCAATTTTCTTTGGCAGGCTTTTCTCTTTCAGCGTTTTTGAAAAAGGTATATACAATTATCAAAGCCTTATATGAAACAGAAATATACTGACATTGCACAAATGTCTGGCAGTGCTTTAATGCTCTTGCAGTTTACAAGTGGACCATTGATAATACCCTTAAGTTGGGTACAAAATACAACAGACAATGCGTTGCAAAACATTTTGACTAATTAATGTAGTTTTGGTTGTGTAATGAAGGATTATATAGCACTGGTGCTAGGACATGGAACACAAAAGCTACCTTGAGTATAAAGTAACCAGAACTACAGGAAAGCTTTGAGAGAATAATATGTTTACTTAACAGATCTCTTTTCCCTGATGCCCTTCATGTTATCAAATGCTGGATGTAATTAAAACATGATTATGTATTAATTATTCAATAAACCTTACGATAATGAATACAGTGGTTTACAGAGATGGCAAAATGCCTGAGATGCTCAATACACTGACCAGTTAATAAATTAAACATTGCATATAACCAAGGAAGACAGAAAGCTAGAAACATTCAATTGGCTTTGCTCTATACTGCTTTGAATCCTATTTTCTTGTTAACCAGGAAATAACAGAAAATACAAAACTTATGCCTTGCTTCACATTCTTTAACAGAAAAAGTCTTGAATCATGAAGTGTTCATGCTTTGACCTCTTGGGCAAACACCCAAACATGTTTTCAAGGAACATATTTTCTCTTTTTTTACAGCAGAATTTGTGGACAAATATCATTTTCCTAACTTCTTTCATAATAAAGTACCACTAGGGCAAAACGGACATTTAAAGAAAGAGATTTTAACATATGTTAGAGCAAATTTTTCTACGTTATACCTTCAAAAATTCTTTCATTACAAAAGCAACCACGAAATTTCTGTGTAACCTAATTAGCAACTCCACCCAATTGTATAAACAGGAGTATTTAATCAATCTATAAATATTCAAAAACACATCTCTTCCAAGAAACAGATGTACCATGAAGTAATCTCAATGCAGTGAAATATTCTGTTTCAATATGCTTTTTAAGAGAAACAAAGACGACAGTCAGGTTGTAAAATGATAAATCTGAGAACGTTTGTGCATCTGCTAAGGGATCAAACATGCTGAAAAGGAAAACGAGTTTCCTTCACTTGGTTAATTACAACTCTAAAATATTCAATACCCCTGTTGTCAAACTCGCTACACGCTTCCCTCTTTGAAACTAATTACCTCACAAACTGGTAAAAATTGTTTTCTGACACGCAATGAAAATTGCGTTGAAAATGTGAAGTTTCTCACATCAGGTTTTGGTTGTGTGTTTTGATGTGAATTTCAACACGGCAGTCCTAGAATATATAAGCTGGGACAAATGTCGAGCTAGTACAATAAACAAATTTAACAGCTCGCTACACCATCTTTTTGAAGCAACATAAAACAAAAAAGGGTAATTTATTTTCGTCCAAGTGTCCCTGGGAGACATCACAATACCACGTTGTTTTGTTTTAAATTAGGTACGAACAAGTTCTACCAAACCCAGCACAAGGAAATATTTACGCTGCTGTCAAAATTCAACAAAACCAAGTAACACAAACAAACTTTAATGGTCAAAGCCTTAGCGTTCCATTTAAGTTTAAGAACTAAGGGGGTTAAAGGTAAGGAGTTGTTTAGTACTGAACGCTGGAAGAAGTCGTAGATAGGGTTCCAATTGGTAACGTTTGAGATCTGTAGCCAAAAGACCCAAAAAGGTCAAATTTCACCTGCGGGCATTAAGTGAGAAGGCACGAAGCACGATTTCAACCAAACCCTTTGCAAACATTGTACACGAGTTTGAAAAAAAAAAGCCTGTACTAACGCAGCAACAACAAGAATTTCCAACCCAAGAGATTGATAGACAAAATTTAGTACGAGTGTGGAAAGTCGAACCCCATTCATTTTTAATTCTATTCTACCAGATTATAAGTTGACAGATTGAATCTCAGAAGTTACCTTATCACTGACGGCCATATACTTGGAACCAATTTCGTCCCTTTCAGCCCTAGTTGCTGCGAGCAAATCTTCAAGACGGCTAATCTCCGACTGCAACATTCGCGATTCATCACCGTAGCCAGTGGACGCCATCTTGGTATCAATGGGCGAAATAGATTTATTCACTATATCCCGAATTTTCGTTGGAACTGTCGGACTTTTTGCCCCGGGATCGCCGTTCAAATGTTGGTCTTCTAACCTCTGTGGAATAAAGCCAGATTTATCAGAATATTATGGTTGCTGTCACAGCAAGATAACGGATTCCAGTTTTAAACAATAATTTCAGCCATCGAACTCTCGACTCCTAGCAGCGCGCGCGGGCAGTTGAACCAAAAACGTTCAAAATCCACTTAACATTCACCCTAATAAAACAGAGAATCTAACCTTAATAACAGAGCTCAAACCAGGCTCTGGTGAACCTCCTAAGAGAGGACTTCTATCTCCACGATAACTCATACTTGCATCGTACTGTCAAAAAGCTACAGAATCGTTGGGAATGTGTCTAATATTTCGCGCCTGAGTGAACCTTTTTGAGATTCACGAGCTACAAAAGGGTCCTGCAGTGAGAATTAAGCAAACCCTTTAGCTTCCAATAGATAAATCCCAGCTAAAATGTCAAAGCAAACCCTTTAGCTTCCAATAGATAAATCCCAGCTAAAATGTCAAATGGATAAATCTAAAATTCTGCACTATTATCAGCGTCTTTCAACTGGCCACGCTAGCGTAAACTATCTCACTGCAGAAGGTCAGTCGGGTTCTAGTCCTTCTCAACCGACGCCACGCTCTCGGTCAGTGGCAGTTGCCTTGGTAACGTGATGCCGATACGGGATAGGCGATTGTTTCGCGCCACCTCAGCAATGGAGAAAGTGGCAAAAAATGTAAATATTGCGAAAATACTTTTCCGCATCAGGTCACCTCTGAAATCAATTTTTTGCGGCACTTAAACACAATTCAGGTAATTTTTTGGCAGAACGATACAATGTTTGAAAATACCATTTGTTTCGTGGAGGATCACAAACCAAATCAGGAAGAAAAGCTAAGGCAATATCGGAAATAGGAAACATTGACACATGCTTGTTTGTCAGTGCTTAATTCAATAACGCCACATACCAAAATCTCCACAACGATCACTCACAGTTTATTTCACAAAATGCAGAATAGCAAAGCTAGAATTTAATTATCGTAAACTAAAAGAAACGTCATTTATTTTTTTCATGTTGTACAAAAACCTCGTCAAATTTGTCTTTCCTTTTATACTGCAGTTCAATTTTATCAGAGACTAACGCGCGCCATTTATTTTTTTAATCAAAGCAATTAATACATTAATTGCAACACAGACCGGATCCCAGATTAGGAATTTCAATAATCACCTGGGGACAATGTGTCGTTTTTAAGTGGTAATTTAGGTTGAAAATTGCAAGGACACAGAGCATCACTTAACGTGACATGGTGCCGGAAGTCCGCGAAACTTCAAGTAAAGAAAATGAAAAATCACAGATTATTGCTTCCTTGTTTTCTGCGAGATTTCAAATGATAATAATTGGACCAAAGTTTTGAAACATTCAAAATAATAACATTCAAAATAATTCGCATTCAAAATAATAACATAATGAAATAAATCTGACAAAAATATCATTAAAAGTTTTCAGTGAGTGCGGTAACAAGCGGAATACAAACGCTAACTGCGTCCACAACCAATCTGAAGCTGATAGGAAACGATTGAATGCAGTCCAGCAGTCACTACAGTTCAGGACGTTAAAGGTCACTCAGTGTGATAACAGTGGCCACAGCTTTTGATACTAAACTGATACGTCCATGCTGCATGCATTCATAGAATTATACCCTACATTGTTCGATCAGAAGTTCAGCCAATAGCTGCCTAGAGGAGTTGGGAACTACTTTAAATTTACTGTAAATCTAAACAAGTCTTTGCACGGGCTTACCGTGTATCGTCGAGCCTAAACCCGCTAGCAAAACACGAGCTAAGGAGAAATAGCGTAGTGAAACAAAACTAATCAAACAGCGTGCACTCCGTCCTCAAGCAAAGAGTCAATGGACAAAAGTACAAATCACCGGCTTTTAGCGTTTATTTATGAGTTGAAGCGAACGCGACTCCACGGGTATTTCTATGACGACAGGCCTAATTCTTATTCAGCGCTGATTAAATCCTGTCAAGGTTACACCAATAAGCATACACAAGGGATGGCTTTATTTACTTGGGATTAAAACCAAAGCTTAAAGAACTCTCGCGGCTCTAAGATACATAGATGGGTTATGCCGTTAAATCATATGACAACCTGGTTCACACAGTGTTGTACTGTAATCCATTTGTGACTTAAGAGCTGCAGACAGCGGCAGACTAAAGGATTAAAAATCTTTTTTGTTGAGGGTGTCATTGTTGTGAATGTAGGGTCTGTTCCAACGTAAAGAATTCTCATGGCCCACAGGACACAAGAGAGATTCTTAATTCTTTTATTAGTCGAAAATTCACACTTGAGTTCTTCCCTTTTCGCGACAGATTCGTGTAGGACGTCGCTTCTTCTCGATTGCTGCCTGACCACAGACCCATTTTTATTCTTCTTATTGTCCAGTCTATATGTACTGTAATTTATTGTGTCATTGCAGGCGGATTGAGTATGATTGAATGTTTTCTTTTTCTAGCTGGGTACATATTTTGCTCACCGAAAATAACATTGACAAAATTTTCATTTTCGGACCCCCTGGTCTTGCAAAAATTGGTTGTCTATTTTGGTGTTACCGACAGTTATGCCTCCTCAATTTTAAGAACTTCCCTTTTAATGCTGTTTTAGATCAGCAAGAAATTGCCCTGAAACTGAATTGCCAAAGCAGTTTTCACCATAGCCGGCAAAGCCAATTATCACCGATGCAAGAAAACGAAGAAAGTCTAAACAAGCCATAAGTAGCGCTTACTTTTTGCAAACAGGGATTATACTTCAAAACTGTGAAAATTGCGAATAATACGCACACTGAACCAATAGCAGAAAATGAAAATCTACATAGCGCACGTCCTCTTTAGTCGGAGTCAAGAAATCTCCTCCACGAGAGGAAAACCTTTGCCCGCGCCATCAAAACAAACAATTATTCGTTGCAGCTGTGACCGTAGTTTTCTCCTTTGAATTTAGATTTTCAGAAATGCGATCTCAAGGTAGGGATACATGAAAAAAAATAAAAGAAAAAATAAAAGAATTGAAGAAAAAGGAAAACAAGTGATTTTAATCACCCGTTGTATGGCTAAGGAGGCCGTGACGTTTCCATTCGTTCAGGTGCCATGAGAAAACTATAAAAATAGGAAAGCGCGATCTGGTGCGGAGGCTGCATGTGCATCAGTCATGGTGGCAAAGGAAAAGACAAAGCCAGGGAGAACCTCTCAGTTTGTGCGCGTGAAGAAACTCTTATGTAAGGAAAAGAGTCACGTTTAATTTACTAAGCTAAGACAACAAAACCTCGCCCGAGTGACAGATTTGTAATCGGGAAATTAGAAAGTCTTTGTTATTCAAAATTTCCCCAGACAGACGCGGGTTTTAATTTTATTTTTCAACTGGTATGAGCTGACCACGCTCTTGCACTCTTTCCTTCACTTGATGAGGTCTTCACCGAAAAGTAAATAGAATCGTCTAATGTTCTTACTAATCCTTTAAATGATTTGTTTTCCGAGCCATCAGACTCACAGCCAATATTGCAAAAAAAAGGGAAACAATCGCGAAGACAAAAAGCCACCCAGCCTAGCAACGAATCGTCTGCTAAAGTTGTGAAATAGCAATCTTAAATCCATCACCTCGATCGCGCAACTTGTCAACATCAAAAACTACATCGGTTTGACCTCTGTAATATATAGGAATTTCGTGGTTTTCTTTGCATGAATAAGTCAAATGATTGCTTCCATTGCACAGATTTGCATGTCCAGAGCTCTTGAAGCAGTTAATGTAATCACAGGTGGTAATGACTTTTGCATGCATTCCAGTTTAGGTTACCAAATGATATGCAAACGCTTTCAGTTACGGCAGTCCTTCGTTGAAGGAAGATCTCACACAAATTCATGAGGACCTCACGAATTGAAAATTTGGCAATAAAAATGGTGTTTACATGTTAAATTTGGGAAAAGGTTACTTTACTAAGTTCTTTATCACGAATCTGAGATCTCAGTTCTTTACTAAAATGCCTTAATTCTTTATCTGGGCGAGTTAAGATAAAAAAGAAAGATATACCTGCAAAATTATATATAGCTATTGCTACTACTGTAACTGGAGCACAGAGTCCTCCACTGTCCAGCTCTTACTAACTAAAGGTTCTACATATGATTTACCTTAATGTTCCGTCCAATAGAATGATAACCAATGTCATCCTCTTCTGATCCTTCATTTCTTATTCCATCTTGCTCGCTGTCATCGACTTTAGAGAAGCCGAGCGGGTCTTCCATACTGGCAAGAAATAAGCTTCACGACAGCCGCAGTTTAGATTCGACAGCTCGTTTTTAGGAACTGCAGTTACAAACAGTGCATTATCATTTTTTAGTCTTAATTCTTTAAGGAGGTGACGCTATGTTGGTCACATTTGATTGGCTGGGGGGTTTAAATGTTTGTGCTTGCGATCAATGTAATCAAACCGTCATTGTACGCGGTCTAGGTGGCTGTTTACCGACAACAATGGGTACTTGGGTTTTTACGCATTTTAAAGCTATAATATTCTAAGAAACCAGACGGCTTAAGAAAACAAGAAAGCGACTGAGGATAAACATCGAGCCAATTTGACAATGATTGAAACTTAAAGTTTGGCAAACTGCATCGATTTCATCAAGCTGACGGAGCAAATTCGGGTGATTTGATCTCAGAAAAAATGATCCTCGGAGTTGACTGACTTAACGCTTTGCTTCTCATATTATATGCAGTGTTCAAAAATTGCTTTTAATTTGATAATCTGGTCCTTTTTACAGATCAATATCTAACCAGCCCGTGTTAATTACTTGACAATATAGAATGAAAGCGCTACTCTGTCCAAAACAGTATTTTGTTTAGCATTGCTTATCTCCCTTCTTAATCGTAAGGGAAACCAAGAGTGAAACAACCCATGATTTAATTAGTTTTAAGTTCTGTCACTATAAAATCAAGGGTAAGATTTTCGCACAGGTCCCTACTTCATTATGCATTCTGTAACTATATAATTTCGTTCTTCGAACACAAGAAATGTTTGCACGTACATTACACCAGACAAAACAGTTTCAGCTTGCATAATGAAGTAGGGACCTGTGCGGAAATCATTCCAAATCAAGTTAACACGAAACCAAGTACGGAATGACGACTTTGACTACCAAAATTTCCCATGTAGGTTCCACATCCTTCGAAGCCAAGACGCTTTCTTTGATCATGATAGCGTGTCTCTCTAACTGCATCTCCCTCATTGCTATAAATGGATTAAATCTCAATTAACTACTGCTCAAAGGTTTTTTTAGGGCTTTATTCAATTCCTTTCCTTTTTGGAGTGAGAGATCTGTGTTATTTTGCATTAATTGCTTTCAAAGAACAACAATGATACATTTTAGTGCAATCCTTGTTTTTCAGAGACCAAAATGGAATTGCTTGTTTTCTCGATTTTTGAAAGTCCGGATAGTTTTTGTAATAATTTTCAATTTATTACCGAAACAGGTAGACTGTTTTTTCGCAGATGTACGTAACAGTTGCCGTTAGTATGGCAAGCCAAATGTAGCAATATTCAATTCGTTTAATTTTATATCTAGTTCTGTATTTTGTATTCAACTATGCGTTTAATATTCAACTTATATTCAACATTCAACGCGTTATTCAATATTCAACTTCCCATTCAACATTCAACTATTCATTTTATATTCAATTCTTCATTCACCCATTCAATTATCTATTCAACAGTTTCAACTATTTATTTAACATTCAACTATTCATTCAACATTCAACTTTTCATTCAACATTCAACTTTTCATTCAACATTCAACTTTTCATTTAACATTCAACTATTCATTCAACATTCAACTTTTCATTTAACATTCAACTCTTTTGAGCCCTCACTACTTCTGGTCAGTGACGCAGATCATTGCTTGTTAAAAACATGGCGGCGATGCCGGCTACGGAAATAGGAGCTTATGAAGATGACACAAAGCTCCACTTCGATGCGGAGTCTGACCTTCCAAGGTTTTTTGACTCGGTGCTTCAAAGAACTGACCAGATTTCCCAGGCGATAGTGGATGAGGAAATTGTGGAGCAGCATATTGTTGTTGTCGATGAAACGGTGCGTTTGCTTCGTATACTCCGAAACAGCAGTTCGAATATTAATGCCTCTGACAGAGAAAGCTTAGATAATCTCTCATCAGCGTTCATTGATGTCTTATCAGCCCTGCAACAATGTTCAGCCAGAGCAGCCGTGTCTCCCACCACAGTGGCGAAGAATGTTTGTCCCAGGCTTAAAAGTGGTGAACCCGGTAAGCCGGCTTTCGACATATCTGCAGAACTACTGTACTTGAAGACCTTCTGGGTTTAGTATTTACTTACACTAGAATTGCGCAGATGTTGGGAGTATCTCGTTGGACTATATCAAGAAGGATCAAAGATTATGGTTTAGAAGATTTTAGGTCGTTTAGTAAACTGTCTGATGACGAGTTGGAAGACGTAGTGCGAGGTTATATTCGTGAACATGGAGCAACAAGTGGACAAGTGTATATGACGGGATATTAAGATCCCTGGGATTGAGAGTGTAAAGAAGAAGAGTAAGGGAATGTTTAGCTCGACGGGACCCACAAAACAGGGCTTTGAGGTGGGGAATTCTTGTTTCACGAAGGATATATCAGGTCCTATGGCCCAATTCATTATGCCACTTAGATGGGCATCATTCTTTAAGGTTTCTCTGTCAGAGGCATTAATATTCGAACTGCTGTTTCGGAGTATACGAAGCAAACGCACCGTTTCATCGACGACAACAATATGCTGCTCCACAATTTCCTCATCCACTATCGCCTGGGAAATCTGGTCAGTTCTTTGAAGCACCGAGTCAAAAAACCTTGGAAGGTCAGACTCCGCATCGAAGTGGAGCTTTATGTCATCTTCATAAGCTCCTATTTTCGTAGCCGGCATCGCCGCCATGTTTTTAACAAGCAATGATCTTCGTCACTGACCAGAAGTAGATAATTGATAACAATTGATAACAATGCAAAAAATTAACGGTGACCTTTGGTGCCTTGATTGTCCATTATCTTCCTGAGACTACTGCTAGTCACCATCTCCAGAGAGGAATCATTAAAGGCACTCCTTGCCTTGGACAGAACATAGCTTTGAGCTCAAGCTTAAGATTCAAACTGTAATAGTTGACACATAAGCACTACCAATGCATGTGCACATTGGCGGCTTGAAGATAATGGACAATGAAGGCACCAAAGGTCACTGTTAATTTTTTGCATTGTTATCTTTACTCAGGGCTAAAGATTTATATGGCACGTGAAGTCTTGAATATCTATACATGCATTATCATTAAATGTGAAGTAAAAAGTGTAATGGAAATTAAAGTAGGTGGTGAAGATATATTGTTCAGACTGTCGTTCCTTTTATTCATACACCTTTGCACGAGCTTTAAGCTCAAGCTTAAGATTCAAACTGTAATAGTTTACACATAAGCACTACCAATGCATGTGCACATTGGCGGCTTGAAGCCGGGACTGCAAAATCATGAGCTACGAAAATAGGCATTTACTTGCTTGAAACGCTCGAGAAAGTCTGAATACCGATAACTCAGACGCTGCGATGCGAAGTCCAAGATTCTTCTCCTCGCTTGAAAGGTCCAGTATCTTGCTGCGTGCTTTAACGACAATAAACTCACAACCACAGAAAACGCGCCAAACATTCCAGGAGAACGAGGGGCTCGAAAAGTTGCGCCAAAGCAGCTATAGGGACTGAGGAATCCTCGCCCACTCCCCCTGGGGTACTTTTGTCATTCGGTGAGCGAACGATTGATGAATTCTTCGACCAAAAACAAAAATTCAAAATTGATTTAAATTTTCAATTTTGGATTTTTCTTCTAAATTCACGTAATCGTCGACGACACGAGACAGTGGCAATGGTTCCCCTGCTAATAAACATTTACCATGGCCTGTCTGATTTTCAATTCGATGGTAACTGCACAAAAATAAGAAGGCCAAGTGATATTTTTGGTTCTTATATAAGTGAAAACAGTGAATTGTTTACAGATACACGTTTCGTGATTTCGCGAGGAAACAAGAAAGGAAAATCAAAAATTGACATCGATTTTCAATTTTTAATTTGGATTGAAAATTGAATGGACGAATGACCCACGGACCGTATCGTCGCTTATCCGCTTTCGTGCTATACTAAAGTAATACAACATGATCCAGCTAAAAGTGTTCTACAATATTTCTTTTCCGGAAGATCGATGTGAACTAATTACAGCGCAAGAAAGTGAGGTGTCTACCTTCGATGATCTCATGCGAATTGTAAGGAACAAATTAGAGTGTTTACAATTTATTCCTGATGAAGAATTGCGGATTCAGTACAAGGACGATGAGGATACTTTCGTCAACTTGCGCCTTGGAGATTCACTTCAAGATGCCTTAAGATGTGCGCAACCAGTGTCAGGTACAACATTCAGAAGGCTTAAAATCAAAATCCAGTGGCAGCCAAAATCAACTCCAGAAATTATATCCATTAACCCTTTTCCTCCCAACGTCACCACCCGTTCCGCACGTTGTAACGCACTAACTAATGGAATTGTTAGGCGTCGTATCACAGTAAATTAATGCATTGTAAATGCACAACATTCAAGACAATTACTTTTAGGGTGGGAGGGACGGGTAATGGCAAGGGATTATTCATTTTTCAATATGGCCTCCCTTTTCGTCCTTTTCGTTTGAGTTTAATCTTTAGTTAGTTTAGTTTGTTGGTTAGTTAGGGTAGTTAGGTTATTTGTTTTGTTAGTTTAGTTAATAATATGTATTTCGGAAGCGGAAAGAGAAAAGGGAAATCATCGTTTAAAGTAATCGATGTCTCCAGTAAGAGAAGCACAGCAGTTGTCAACTTCCCTTCGTGTTGGTCAACGCCAACAAGTTCCAAAGATCATCATGGGGAAGAAGTTAGCGAGATTGCGGAAGATGACTCACCTGCTTGCGTGTCATGGAGTGCAGATGAAGAACCCCATAGAGAAACTTTGTCCACGCCATATCAAAAACGCAGAGAACGGTTGTGCAGAAACTGGGAGGTGTTAAGGGTGCCCCTACTTCAGTCATCTCTCAGGATGGAAGGTTTCATCCCGCCTAAATGTGTTGAAGGTTTCTGTGATAGGGACGCTCAAACTAGGTGCCGGGATTGTAGCTTTGGTGCATACTATTGCATTGAGTGCTGCAATGAATTACACAGACTAAAACATCAGTTTCATTCCCCAGAAGTGCTTGAGGTGAGTGTGTCTCGTGGTTTTTTTACTTAACAAAATAATTTTCTAAATGAACTTGTACAAGTAATTATTCTTAACTTTTGGTACATGCAAAAATTAATGACAAATTAAAGTCAGTAATGCTTAATTTTCCCAGCACAGTTCAAGCCGTACAGTGCATTGCAGTCACTTAAAACAGTACAATATATGCACAAATATTTTTCCTTCCTGTTTTTGTGTTGTCATTTTAGCTACAGTTTAATTGTTAATTAAAAGCATTAACACATCTAAAAAGCTTTATAATTTTCTTCTATATTTTTGATTTTGTTATTATCAATACTGTTGGATCAAGATGGTTAAATTTCCTGCAGCCACTGGGTTTTATTCTTATTTCTAGATAAAGTCATTTTTGTTTATTGTTATGATAACTAGAAAGAAATAGAGAAAAAATATGGCAAATATTTTGATGCATTGTAACCTGAAGATTCATGCTTGGTAAAGCTTCACATATAACAGTGGTGTAATGCACATACACATGTACTTGTCTATAGGGAAATCTAAAATAACATTTTGTTTACACATTTATCGAAGAAAATCCTCCTTTTATGAAATCAGCTGGTTTAAGAGAGAGTTTTTTATCTTTATATTGCTGCCATGTTCAGCAGTACTGACTGTACTAATTAGCTTGAAGAGTTTGAAAACAGTGCAGCACTATGAGTGAGGAAAGGCTGTCCTCTTTGACTATTCTTCATAATTATATATAAGAATAAAGCTTGACTATTATTGGTAATGTTGTTGCATAATTTTGGAATGAATTGTCCATTAATTAGGTTCTTTTGTTTTTCAACAATAGGATGGATGCTGGTTGGCATATGAAGTCTCTGACAGAGTGCTTTTGGATTACAGCCACTCTTGCTCATCCAGATATTCCCGATGTGTTACTGTAGTTGATATAACAGGTGATGTCATTTTGAAGAATTTTCTTTTATGGCTAAGTTCGTCAGGTTATTTTTTATTATAAAAAACTTTGCAAAGAGATTATTAGAGTTTATTTGGTAAACCTTGGAATGAATTATTGTGTTGATTTCTTTCCTCTCCTGGGCCTCCTTACTCAGAGTAATATCCAAACACGTTGGTTTCCATCAGATGCACAGTATCAGTCTAGTTTGATCACAACCGAAGCGGTGAAAGCGAAGCAGACTCTTGATATGATGCTTGTTTCTGGTAGAAGACGTTGGTTTCTCCTTTCCCTAAAGAAGAAATATACAGGTGTATTTTGCTTGTTCGGGAGTGTGGGGTATGATAACAACGATTGTAACAGTTGCGAGAAGTATGACCTTGAAAACACACATTTATATCTCACCTCCAGCTGAACTACAGGTTTCCAATCATTGTAACTATTTTGCACACCGTTATTGTCAGATACAAAGAATTCTCTGTAATCTTGTACCTTAAAGTAAGACGTTTTTAATTTGATTACTTTTAGGTTCTGCTGATTACTTTTTTAACATTTCTTTATCAGATGGACAGGCTCAAGCAAAACGGTTGGCTAAAAGTATCACCAGCGAAACCAGCAACTTAAAGAAACAACTTAAGAAATATAACTCCTCTGTTGAAATCCTTAGCCAAAAAGGACACTCCTCATTCAAGCCTCTCACTTGGGAAGAAGCAAGTGACGTCAGTAGCAGTATCTACTCAATTAACTTCCCAGACGACGATCACTTTCCAATGGTTGTTAAACGAGCTGCTATTGACGCCCATACCTTAGTCACACGATGCGACGAGGAGTCCCAGTATTTGAAAGAGGAAATGGCTAACGTAATTACCAATTTTTTCAACGAATGTCTGCTGCTGGAAAGCCGCCTTTCTACCTTGAGATCGTGCAAGCAATCTGAAAATTCTAACTTGTTACAAGGTCTGTTCTCAGTTTTGAAAAGGGATCTTAATCACGAGCGTGTACACCTATCTACTGCATGTAATGTATTTAACCAGTTCTGTACACCTTCACTGCAAATTAGGAATTACATAGCTGATTTTGTTGACTCTGACGCAATTCATGCGCAGGTTGTTTTTGAAGATAATGTCAGCGATGATGAAGAGAACGACTATAGTGACGAAGATCTCGAGGATGGGATGTAGTAAACGTTACTGATAAACAGTGATAATGAGGATGGCGGCATTGCTCATTGTATACCATTCTTTTTTGTATGAAGTTGAACGCAGACCCTACTCTAAGCCGTAATCATTATATAAGCAATGAAAAGAGATTCAAGCCAACTAGTCAAACGTACTCACTAAGAAATCCATGTCAGTATTTACATTACTACTTGAAAATAAAAAGATGTAATATCAACCGTTTCACGAGCGTACGACAATTCGAAATCTGAATCGTCAACGGGAATTGAAGCCATTACCTCTCCAAACCAAAGGGGCGGGTGCTCTCTTTGCTGAACTACATGTATAGGGAGATTCTTTAGCCTCCTTTTTGACATACCTATAGATAGTAGCCTAAAATTTGGCGCAAAAATATGCACGGAACTTTGTTATTGGACGTGATCTCTTCCGAGAAGCAACAACATGTAATGCCTAAGGTCAGATATCTATGCTTCTAATCCATCAAATATTATCGCTGCCGCGCGATTGATCTAAACACGTCACGTGACCGAATATTTCCCATCTAAAACTTGGGAATATCCTAGCATATTCCTCAATTTGCAAAACTGCTCGGGTTGCGAAAAAGATTTGAAGAATAAAGAACACAATAGCCGCCATTTGCGGCGAAAACATGCTCGTATATTTGTCCTTGGACATTATCTGTTCCTCGAAGCTCACAGTTTCATTAACAAATAAAGAAGCCTAAGGCGTGTAGTACATACCTCTTACTAATCGAGTTCCAGGTCCGTACTGTAAGTTACGTACCGAGTTTTTTCCGCTCGAATTTATGGCCTAAGCGCGAAGAGCGCGGAGCATAAACCCAAGCGGAATAAACGAAGATCCGTAACTTACAGTGCGGACCGAGAAAACGAGGTTTGTGAGGTATTTATTATATCTTACAGGGGCGTACCTGCCTTTAAGCAAATAAGTACAGGATTACAAGTGACTCGGACGGTATGATACATATTTTTAAAAAAAGTATTAAAACTGAGAAAACAGAGCGACTCGCACCACTCGCCCTGATGAATGCTCACAGAGACACCCATTGATGTAGAAGCCGTGATTCGCGAATTTTGCACCACTAAAAACAGACCTCTAGCTTACAAATTTCTTTGAGTTCGACTAAGATGTCAGGTATGTTTGCAACTAATGTGTCACTAGTCAGGTCATCAGTCCGTTGTTGTTGTTGACTACAACCACAACTGGCTGCAATTTGTTGAATATTACCTTACGTCATGCTCAATATGGAATCCTGGCATTTTCTAATTAATTTATGCACCCAGATTACATCTCCGACAGAGTACTTGAATTTCCAGAGTTTTCCAGGAAGGCATGCCCCCAAACCCCCCCACCCCCCCCCCTCCCTCCCTTTCCCTATGCATTTTGCTCCTTGTGCTAACGCGCCCATCTTGTATCTCCCCTCAATATGCTTCTCCAAGGCTTACAAACAAAAAATGCCTAGCAACGCCACTGTCTCAAAAGAAAGTTTTTAATTAAGCGGGCCGTACAGTGAAGAGCGGCCCGCTAAATCATTGTGACAAATCACAGCGCACGTACTAACCGAGAGATATAATAAACTGTGATAAAACCCGACGGGCATTTAAGAACACGAGTGAAATGTTTGAATACACGTACTGCAGGCGAATGTTTTCTACATTTCTCGAGTGTTCTCAAATGTCCGGAGTGTTTTATCCCAGTGTAATACACGGCTTAGGCTCCTTTATTCGCTTTATGAAATAGATTTCACATGCCGTGAGTAGAAAGCACACAGATCGACAAACTGACGCCATTTAATACCAACTTCTCCACTGTTTTTGCTTCTTATTCTTTATGTGTTTTATTATTCTCAGCTAAAAAACGTTCTGCTGCTTCGCAGAGGACTCCATCATGAATTTCTTCGAAGAAAATGTTTTACGCCAGCCCTAACAGAATTGTCGATCAGAGGTAATGTGGCGAAAAACAATAAAACACGCTTTTTCTGTGTTTTGTACTCTAAATAAATCAAAGCGCACGTAAGAACGTAGCTACGTTACAAAACAAAGTAAACAATTGCAGTCTGTGTATGTACTTTATATCGCTTGGTAGTTCAAAATCGCGAATTAATTTAACCCCGCTTTCCATGATCAGCCATGTTTCACATAAAGTAAACTTGGGATGTGCAGTAGAAGTATGTGTATGTACTTTATATCGCTTAGTAGTCTAAAATAGCGAAATTAACCTCTCTTTTCAGTCATGGTCCAAATTCAGTAACACTGAGATGTATTGTAGAAGTCTACTATCGATTTAGGGACGGACCATTAGAAAAGTGATGGGGGGGGGGGTGAGGAATTTTTTTTTCGCTCACTGCTTGTGCAGGAATTTTTTTTCAGGTAAATCCCTCTGCACGAATTGGACCTTCCTTCTGCATGAATTTTTTTTTTACCTTCTTCTTTGCATGAATTTTTTTCTTGGCATTTTCCCTTGCATGAAATTTATTGGTTTTTTCCCCACCCCCCCCCCCCATCACTTTTCCAATAGTCCGTCCTTACCTCCATTTAGCTATGTACCGGCGTAAAAATGGTAACAAAGGCAAACTTGTCTTGAGAAAAGTTAAGGGGTGGTCTTACTTTTTATACATTTATCGAAACACCTTACAATCTTGGGATATCTTTATGGGCACGAATTTCGGTAACCTTAAATATTTCCTGGGCTCATATCTTGTCACCTGACCTGTCAGGTCTATTCATAGTTCAAATTTCTTTATAGCAAGATGGTACCACGTTTTACAGTATTTAGGAAGCTGCCTTTACTTTTGTAATGTTAAGACTACTGTGAACTTCATTTACTTGCCCGGCCTTGTTGAGATTTCTTACAATAAAAGCATAAAATAAGAGTGTACCTGCATTGGGGGACTAGGCAGTACTACAAAATGCCGTTTATTTTTAAAAATAATGAAAATTGTAACAAATTAAAGTCCTGGTCCGGATACTTTGTTCATAACCTTTTGAGCTATCTAGATGCACTCAAGTGAAATGGTAAACTGTTGACATTTTCACTCAAAGGTTTTTTCGGAAGATTTTGGCCGTCAAAAGTCACGTTACCTATTTTGCGTACATCAAACGTATAAATATGACAAAATTTGCAAAGGTTATAGTCTGAAAAAGTTTCGGGCTGATGTAGTTAAAGCCTTTGAAGATAGACTACCACCCCAATTTTGGGATGTAATAAAGTGAGAACCTAGAAATGTTGGGAAATTTTAAATACAAGTGTACGGAAAATGTCAACATGTTAGGAGGTTGGGCACCGATATAATGCCATTTATTTTTGTGTCAAACAAAATTTCACTTCAGTTAGGGCCAAAAAACTTAGATTCAACCTTATTGACTTATGTTGTAGTATTGAAGTCAACAAGTTGATGTTTCTGGTTCCATTTCAATCAAACGTTCTGACCTGAACCTATCAAGTACGCGACACATCAACATAAATAATACAAACTTTGTGATACGGTATCCCATAAACGTTGTCACTCGTTACGCCCCAGACATGTTTGGTGCTTACCGTTTAAAGCAGATTACGCCTTCTGATAAACAAATAAGTTGACGTTATGTATTTTTTGAGGGTTTATAAAACAGTTTTCCGTCTGACAATCCAGTTGGCCCCTCACGATCGCAATTGTTGGTTTACGCGGGGGCGGAAAACCAGTGAACTATGAGAAAAACCTCACTACAAGGATGCGAACAAACAACAAGTACACGCCCGCATATAAAACTGGTTTTTGAATTCAAACCCAGGCTACTTCGGTATTGTTGTTGAGTGCTCGCACCACCTGGAATCCCTCCCCGATAAAAGAACCATTCTGTATCTTTTTAGCTTTGTCTCCCTTATTTAATTCCTGAATTATTTTTTCTTCTTTTAGCTAACATTCAAGCTTGTCTTTGTATGCCCTTAACTCCGCTCAATTAGCAGTAGCTTGCAACTCGCCTTGATCGAACTGTTTTGACTGTCGTTTAGAGGTGTCACATTTTCATTACTGAAGTACCGCAGCGTCGCTTTCTTTGAAACAAGATGTTGATGAAAATATAGCAAAGGGGCATGGTAGGATCAAACAATAAGAACGGTATGATCACCTCGTTAAGTTATTATATAAAAAAATGTATGGAAATTGTTCTCGAAGTTAGTTTGCGCCACCATAACATTAGTAAAGCCCTTACCATGTAAAGTCGGGTGTATTTTATTAAAAAGAAGACAGTCTTTCGAATCAAATATAGAGTGCTTATGAAATGACAAAAGATGTAACGATCAAAACAAGTGTCAATTTTATTCAATAAACTAATGAAATGTTGTCTCTTCTATACGCTACTTATTTATCACCAGTACACTCGAATTTCTGCCACTGATTTACTTACAGGTCTGACCTCGCTTGATTCAGTCTTGAACCAAATACCCTAGCATAGTATAATGATGGCATAAACTCGTTGTCCGTATACAAACTGTTATCCAAAAGGTGCATTCAGTACACGGGTATATGTGTTTACATGGTACAAAAAATTGACTACGAATACAGCAGCACCCCAATGAAGGTGCCCATTTCAGCTTTAAACTAATTCTTAGATTTTCTCGATTTTATGCATTGTTCAATCGTTGTAACTCGTAATCAGCTTTAACTTTTTTTCAGTAGACAGGATAACAGTAAATTAACAACTTTCTTAAGACTGTGTGCGCTAGGCATATAGCGAAGCAGTTGCTATATTGTGGACAAATCATATTTGAAAAAATAGTAGCAAGCCATATTTATGATCCACATACTGATACATTTTTTGACCATATCAATGCCAAACCATTTATTCTTAACTCATGAAAAGACATATAACAACAATTATAATAATAATAATAAAAATTATAATAGTAATATTATTATTATTATTATTGTTATTATTGTTATTATTATTAATAATAATAAACTTATTGAAAAAGTGAAGCTGTAAGGAGGCTGCACTGTAATTGTCGTAAGATTACAAATTAATTGAAGGGCCAGTGTCAAATGCGCATATGCGGCCTAGAATGATATCGAAATATTTTAACCAATATAAATCTTAAATTTAACGCGGGTTCTATGCAAATGGTGAATTGAATTTTTCATGGCCTTTTATCTTTGTCTGGCTTTTGTCCCTTTGTTTTAGCATAAAGTGTCAAAGCCCTTCAAAACGTGGACGAAGGACATATTCTACCACTAGCTAGCCTTAGTCCTCTCTCTTAATTGCCTGTCACGGGAGACTAATGTGCGCGGGCTTACATCTTTATCTGGATGTAGAGGATCCCTTAACACCTCTACCTCCTTACTGTAATGCCGCCTTTCTCCCCTCCTACAAAGATACTGCTCGGGCCAGGCAACAAAACTGCCGCTCTCCACCACGTCCGAGTGGGTCGGATACTCCGGCCACGGTCTGATTGAAGGTAGAATTTCGGTGACCATGAGCGGAACCCAACCCTGCAAAATATCTCTACCGTGGACTTTTTTTTGAGATCCTACCACCGCCTCTCCCACTGCACTGCTCTCTTGGTTAAGCATCTGAACTAGATCACCTAAAATAAAAAAACAATTTACGCAGGGATGTTATTATACTATAGTACAATCCGTATTTTGGTTTATGTTGTGACAAGAAAATATGTCTTCAAATATCGGAGTGATCGTATTAGATGGATTAATTAGGAAGGAACGTATGGGTTGGCACCATGAAAAGTGTGTGCAATATCATGGAATTTTTTTTTCGTTCTAAGCAGGTGTCATTAAGGTTGTTTTTGACTGTATATATTAAACTTATGAGACAAACAAGAAAAACGAAGTACGTACATTTATTTCCCCCTCGCACCGTGAACATGAAATATATAAAGCCTGGTTGGTAATGGGAGGGCAAACTGAACACAGGGGACTAACCTTCTCTAAGAGCACAAGGACCAGGAACGCTTGAGTCCACATGTGAATTACTCCCTTTAGCCTTTTTATGTTCCGTTGAGCCTGAACATGTAATGGAGAAGGAAAAGAAATAAATATATATAAAAGATGTCTTTAACAAAAAAACAATGAAATGTCAGACCTTATTATGGGCACCAAAAAGGATGATTTACGCCTTTTATTTATTAGGTAGGATACTTTCTTTAAGCCAGTACGCACCTGGTATATCAGAATAAATCGAGCTGCCTTTTTTCCTCTTGGAGCCCCTAGCCCTGACGGTTGTTGCTTCTATATTTAACGTTTGAGCTGTTAAAAATTTAAAACATTTTTACTGTTACAAACATTTTAGAGTGAATTACTAAGATGAATGCGCTCGCTTTCTAAACGGTACGGCAAAACAAGCGAAAGTAAACTGCACTTCACAGGGCATCGATTGAAAGCCCTGTATAAAATAAACTATAGCAGAGTTGCAGTATTGCTCATCAAAGACACCATAGGCCAGCTTGTACACACCTGATTCACTGGAAGCGTCCGCATTGGATGTGCCCGAACTGGTTTTCTTACTCCTCGATGTGGTGGGAGTATTTGCATTCATTTGTGCTTTGGCTAAAACAATCCACATACAAATAAGTAAGAGCAATGTAAACAAATGTTGTATTTAGAAACCAAAGGAAACTGCAGTGAAGAGAATTTTCGGTTTGATTTATTGTAATTTATTAGGGGACTTTTCATATAGGGGTAACCCCTCAACTTCCTTTTCAACAGGCATCTTTCTTTTTTTCCCTTATGTTTAGTTATTAATTGTATTCATAATTTGCTTCATTTTGGAATATGTATGTCACTCTGAATTGACATAAACTTACCTGAACGCTGGCACTGAAAAAAAAAAACAGCTATGAGAGAAAAGTACAAACATAAACAGATGATGATCATCGTCTTTACTTCAATACTATTTTGATTTGTTATTTACGGGTTGGTACATAATAGCCATGGTGAAACAACAAAAACTCACCGAGTTTGTTTACCATGGCAGAAACGACAAAGTTTGTCAAACAGGGGCACCCAACGAATGATTTCGGTAAAATATCTGTTCGAATGTAAGGTCGCCTAAATTTTTCGGAAAATTTCTCCTCAAGGGAAAGAACACGTTGTCTTGATTTTCGGAAAAAAAAATTGCCCTAGAATTTGCGTAATTTAGGTGGTCGAGAAAAAGTTGTCCAAGACTTTTCGTAAATAGATAGTCAACAGAAAGTTACCCTAGAATTTTCGTTCGAGTTACAACTCGCAATTTTTGGACGTCGTCCGCAAGTTAGGGATGTATAACGCATGGGTGCAGAAAATCGAAGTAAGATTTATCTGAGAAGGCAGTCCAAATTCACCAATCAGAACGTCTTTGTTTAACGTTGTACTCTCGTACTGACTTGAACGACCTGGTAAGCTTAATTCTCACAGTCTTTATGCTGTTGACCGACCTTTCCGACGCGATAAAACTTAGGTGATCCTCATATTTTTTTTTTTTTCGTTTAGCGTCGAATGCGTTTTCTGATATTGGGTCGGTCGGTCGGATTGAAAAAAAAGAAAGTTAAAAAAAAAGTCATAAGAATTATTTCAAGTGAAAAATGGTCCAACTACGTACTGAGTTACTTTTTTTTAAATGCCAAAAATTTGGGTCGGTCGGACGACGCTAAACGGAGAAAAAAAATAGGATGGCCTTAACGCTTATGGATAAGCTGGATATGTTTATACTAGATTTGTTTTCTCCTTGTTTAAAACGCTTTTCCGCGATCAAATTAAAAACTGGAAATTTTATCGGTTTCAAACATGTATAGGTAATAATAATAAACATTCACCTTACATCTAACTGATCTAAGTCATCTGAATGCTTTATTTTTCTAAGTTATGGAAGATATGGTCGACGGTAATGTCGGCTTGTTTGTCTCTGTTCAGTAGCGTGTGATTTCTTCCCCTAATACTTTCGAATAAAAACGTTACTCCCTAAAATTTTCGGAATCTTTTCATAGACGCAAGCTTTTACAAAAAAGGTCTCCTAAAAATTTCTAACGACAGCAATGCTAGCACGAGTCCTTCATTTTTCGAACAGACCTATAAAGGTAGCTAAAACTTTCGGATGAGCCAAAAAGGCCGCCTAGGATTTTCGAGACGAATACAGTTCCCCTAAGAAATCCGAACAGATAAATAGTTTTTAGGGCAGCTCCAGATTAATGAAACAGGCTTCTAAAGCATAGAAAAATCCATTTAAGGCACTTCTGAGGGATTTGGAAAAATTTGGTCGTTGGGTGCCCCTGGTCAAAGTCTCGTCTTCGGCGAGATCTGCCATTTGCGGAGAATACAGTCGCTGAGGTTGAGCCCCACAAAAGCCTATCCAAATGGATTGACAACCCAGTTCGTCAAGTTTTTGCATCTGTAATAGGGACGTGTAACTTATGTGAGTATCGTACAAACACACAACAAACAACAAACTTTGTTCTACAACAAAGTTTGTTGTAGATCCACTCGCCTATCGGCTCGTGGATCTACAACACTTTGACAATGTTATGACGCAATTTATCATCAATAAGAGGACAGACGCATGTAAAAAAAGGACGTCAATTTGTTTTTTACAATAACAAAACGCGAAAAAGGTCAAATGAAGACTTAAATGAAAAGACAACGCAAGTAAACAGCAAGTAAACTCGAAAAATGCTGAATTTTATTTAAATTGACGCAATCAGGGCGCAACTATTCTCAATAACTTTTCTCGCCTTCTCATTGGCTTGTGACAATTTGATTGGGTAAAAATCTGACTGTTTGACAGCTCGCTTGCATAAATTAAAATTTTATGTGTCTGTACTCTTATTGATGATAAAAATTAGCCAATCAGCGCGCGAGAATTCGCTCAGTTATTGTAAAATGTATAATTGAAACGACGAATCCAGAAGAAACATTTCTTTTGTCTTAAATATACTGGTGAAACACGAGTTATGGAAGTACGATTATTTTAGCACTGGGGGTACCATCCAAGCAAGATTATCTACTTGTTATACTATTCAATTAGCTCTCCTACCTACAATAACTTGTTCTTAGTTACCGTTATGTCTATTACAATGTGTGCTTGACCTCAATAAACATGTCACAGTTTCCAGGAATCATCATCCGGCGCTATCATCTTACTTTCGTGTGACATGGAGTTAATACGAGAGAGTGGATCACGAACATGTCATGCTAAATAAATGTATACTTACATTTGCATGTATGTTGGAAACAATTTTTCGGACCAGTTTAGTACGAGAAACCGCGGATACTTGGACGCTGTTGCTGTTTGTATCATCCGCCCTTTTCTGATATATTTGACGTTCCTTAACGTCAAGGCTCTGGTATGCAATATTGCCTCTCCTTTGTACTTCCGCGGCGCCGACCCCTTCTGCAATCATTGTTTTGGCTAGTTGAAATAAAATAGTGAAATAAGCTTTCGAGTCTTTTCAGCCCAAAACCCTACAAGAAAACTTAAACAAACAGCATGACCACTTACCCTCCTTTGCCAAAAACTCACTCTTGAAGACCGAAAAAGCGGATTTCTTTCTAGGCTTTCCCTCGATGTAGGTTTTGACCTCCCTTGCTGGTGGCTTGCTTCTTTTCACCACAAGGCCTCTCCTCTTTTTTTCGTTCCCTATCCAATTCTGAAATACAACGACTCAGAATGACAAAAAGAAAAACAATTTTCTAACAAAAGTGATTCATAACGTAAACTTCCTTACTAATAAAGGGCATTTTTATGATTTATTAGATTTTATTTTGCACTGGATTTAACGTGTATCTCCCTTTTTCATAGCGAGCAAGAAGGAATACGCTTTACTTACAAAAGAGGAATTGTTCAACAAACCTTTATAACCTTTTCATCAAGGCCTGTGGACTCGACAGCTTCCATGATCAAATCTTTCTTGGACTTAGTTGTCATGCCGCCCAGCCACAGTGCTTTCAGTTTTCCAAGCTGATTGTCACTAAGTTTGTTGCGTGGCATCTAATAAAGGCTTAGTGTTAATAGGTTATGAGAAGCAAGAAGATCCAATCAATAACTCCTTGTAGTTGTATGCCACGAATTATTGGTTTGTATATGATGGAGTTGTATGCCACTAATTATTGGTTTGTATATGATGTAGTTGTATGTCACTAATTATTGGTTTGTATATGATGTAGTTGTATGCCACTAATTATTGGTTGGTATATGATGTAAAGTTGTATGCCACTAATTATTGGTTTGTATATGAGGTAGTTGTATGCCACTAATTATTGGTTTGTATATGATGTAGTTGTATGCCACGAATTATTGGTTTGTATATGATGTAGTTGTATGCCACTAATTATTGGTTTGTATATGATGTAAAGTTGTATGTCACTAATTATTGGTTTGTATATGAGGTAGTTGTATGCCACTAATTATTGGTTTGTATATGATGTAGTTGTATGCCACTAATTATTGGTTGGTATATGATGTAAAGTTGTATGCCACTAATTATTGGTTTGTATATGAGGTAGTTGTATGCCACTAATTATTGGTTTGTATATGATGTAGTTGTATGCCACGAATTATTGGTTTGTATATGATGTAGTTGTATGCCACTAATTATTGGTTTGTATATGATGTAAAGTTGTATGTCACTAATTATTGGTTTGTATATGAGGTAGTTGTATGCCACTAATTATTGGTTTGTATATGATGTAAAGTTGTATGCCACGAATTATTGGTTTGTATATGATGTAGTTGTATGCCACTAATTATTGGTTTGTATATGAGGTAGTTGTATGCCACTAATTATTGGTTTGTATATGATGTAGTTGTATGTCACTAATTATTGGTTTGTATATGATGTAGTTGTATGCCACGAATTATTGGTTTGTATATGATGCAGTTGTATGTCATTAATTATTGGTTTGTAAATGATGCAGTTGTATGCCACTAATTATTGGTTTGTACATGATGTAGTTGTATGCCACTATTTATTGGTTTGTATATGATGTAAAGTTGTATGTCACTAATTATTGGTTTGTTTATGATGTAGTTGTATGCCACTAATTATTGGTTTGTATATGATGTAGTTGTATGCCACTAATTATTGGTTTGTATATGATGTAGTTGTATGTCACTAATTATTGGTTTGTATATGATGTAAAGTTGTATGCCACTAATTATTGGTTTGTATATGAGGTAGTTGTATGTCACTAATTATTGGTTTGTGTATGATGTAGTTGTATGCCACTAATTATTGGTTTGTTATGTCGATCGATGTGGAGGAACTCGCTCTGATATTACTATAGATTGTGCTTGTCGCTAGTTTAAATCATGTACTAATATTAGAATATACGAGTGAGTAAGCACATATGCTATATATGAAGTTAAACTTAAGGTATAAGTCGGTTTTACTTCTTTTCTGGATTGATCAAGGAACAACCATAAACACATTGCACTCACTTAGCCTAAATACAACGGTTGCCGATATAGGAAAATATCTCCGAAGTAACAGCGTTTGCAAACACTTACCTTAACACTGAGTGATTTAAGAACCGTCGTTAATTAAAAACACAACTGGAATAGTGATTTGTACGCAGATGCAAATGAATTTTAAAAGAATAATCCCGGATTGAGCCCAAATGCAAATGCCAAGCGATCGATCACCGTATAAAGGCGCGCTGATTTTGCACATATCATTACCCACCCCTCCAGCCCTAGAAAATTTATTGTCGTGAATGCTGTTCGTTTACAATGCATTAATTTACTGTGATATAACGCCTAACAATTCCATTAGTTAGTGCGTTACAACGTGCGGAACGGGTGAAACAGTAGC
>OX453272.1:9407132-9628001 GCA_949710005.1 Ricordea florida | reverse complement strand
GATTTTATATTCACAATCGAAAATTAAATGAGGCACCAAGAGAGCTATGATTCAGTGGAAGAGCTTATCACGGGGTAAAACAAGTATGTCTTAGGTTGGTTCCGTGAGAAGTCATCACTAGCACGTAAGGGACGACGGACCATTAGAAAAGTGATAGTGGGGGGGGGGGGGGGGAAAGCAAAAAAAAATTCATGCAAGGGAAAATGCCAAGAAAAAAAATTCATGCAAAGAAGGTAAAACAAAATTCATGCAGAAGGAAGGTCCAATTGTGACTTTTTCACACGCAGTAAAAAAAATTCGTGCAGAGGGGTTCACCTGAAAAAAAAAATTACTGCACAAGCAGTGAGCGAAAAAAAAAAATTCGTGCAAGCTGAAAATTCCCCACCCCCCCCCCCCCCCCCTCCACCATCACTTTTCTAATGGTCCGTCCCTAAGGACTCTTTCTTTAGCAAGTGCGTTGTGACCTTCATAATAAAACGTACCACCGATCGTTTTATTATCCATGGGTAAATGGAAGCCAACTCCATGGACACGAGTTGCAAAAGGAGTCCTTACGCCGGCTATTATATTCGCTATATAAAAAAAAGAAAAAAATTAAGATGTTAGGTAGTTTTAATTGAAAGGAAAGTAGAATTTTGAAACAAGCCCTGTGACTTTTATGACTTTAGGAAAATGATTTCCTTGGCGACCTCAGCTTACTAGAAAACTCCTTGCTCTATCAAACAATGGAATCTTAGTTTGCTTTGGGTCACGCACGCACTTACTCACACGTTAAGGCCGAAGTTCGCGTACTAATTAGTTTACCAACCTCTTTAAAATTCGAAATGGCTTGTGCCTTTTACACGTCGTAGGTTCGTTGTGCCAACTCAGCCATTTCCAGTTAAAATTTTAGTCATCATTTCGACCTTAAACTAAAATCCGTTTTGACAAAATCTTAGGAAAAACTGTTCACTTCCCAACTAGCGATTTGAGTTGGCGTATCAGGATTCTGCTTTTAAGATATTGATCTTTTCAGTTTTACAAAATTTTGTACGAACAAAGAAACCCTACTTAATTTCATAATTTTTTTTATTGTGAGGATAGTTTCTAAAGAAACTGGTGCTGCTTTGGTGGGGAATTGAAACACAATAAATTGGGATAATCAAACAAGCTGATAAAGTAATTTGTACCACCGTAAGGTAAAAGGGGGGGGGGGTGGGGGGGGGGGTGCTGACGTTTCCAGCCGGTTACTCTTCTTCATTCGCTCTGAAAACGGGAGGCGGAGGGATTGGGGCCGTTTTGCGCTGGTGTCCAGTTCTCTGGCGATTCTTTCCTCGCGTTCAACGATCGAAGAAAAATACGAAACAGTGTACGAATTTGGCACTCTTTTAACGGCACTCGAGGTGGCACTAGGACAGAAACATATTTTCTCAGTCCCAACAAACCTAGCACCACGATAGGAGAAAGACTGCTGTCTGGTGCCGGTACGATGGCAGCGCTTAATATTGTTAGAGCCGTAACTCCTGATGGTAACATAGGAGAGCTTGAGTTAAGCTAAGGGTTTTCAGGAAGCTTTTGAAACGCTCAAACATGCTCTGATCTCTGCACCAATTCTTGCTTATCCAGATTTTACTCAGCCTTTTCATCTGTATGTTGATGCTAGCCAAACGGGCATCGGAATAACTCTAGGTCAAACCATAATTAGGTAAAAGGGAAACTGTAGTAGCTTATGCAGGTAGAGATTTCAATGCGGCAGAGCGCACCTACAGTGCAACGGAAAGAGAGGCTCTCTCAGTTATTGATGGCATAAAACGTTTTCAATCCTATTTACATGGACGAAAATTCTATGTACCTACAGATCATAACGCTCTCAGTAGTGGGAATAAGCGGGGTCTGGGACATGTGTAAATTTTTGTATTATGTTGATTTGCGGATCCGCAAAAGTATTCGCAGGGGAGGTCTGGGACATGTGTAAATTTTTGTATTATGTAAATTTTTTATCCGCAAAAGTATACGCAAAGTATTCGCAGGGGAGGAAGCCCGAAAATACAAAACAGAGATTTTATCAGGTCGTTACAAAGCCGATGCCAAGCCGATGCCAAGCCGATGCCAAGCCGATGCCAAGCCGATGCCAAGCCGATGCCAAGCCGATGCCAAGCTGATGCCAAGCCGATGCCAAGCCGATACCAAACCGACACAAAGCCGATACCAAGCCGACACAAAGCCGATATCAAGCCGATATCAAGCCGCCAAGCCGATGCCAAGCCGATGCCAAGCCGATACCAAACCGACACAAAGCCGATACCAAGCCGACACAAAGCCGATATCAAGCCGATATCAAGCCGACACAAAGACGATACCAAGCCGATGCCAAGCCCCACCAAACCTTATACTGCAACCTCCCTTTTCCAACATCCAGAATAAGTTTTGCAAAGTTTTTACAAAGTTTGAGGAAAGTGGATGCGGAGAATTCACCATCCCTATCCAAGCCCACCCCCACATAAGTATCCGCAAAATAAAAAAATTTAGATTTTAATGTTAATTTAAAGAATAACTTACGAAAGTATAAATGGAAGAGTTGCAAAAGAAAAAAGTTGTAGAATTGAAAGAACTTGCCCGAGCACACATTGGTAGGGGATTTTCTAATTTGAGAAGTAAACGCGAACTAGTTGAAGCATTGAGTAATATTCCAGAAGTTATGGAAGAGATGCGTAATCTTCAGAGACAAAGGCCTATTCTTGATGAGCCAATACCTAATATTGATGTCAAAATTTTAAAACCTAAAAAACCAAAACCCCTCAAAATTCCAATTAAAAATTTGGAAAGCAGAGTAGAAAAACCAATAATTAAAGATATTAACGAGTTTGCAGATTGGATACAATCTTATATACCAGAACCTTCCAAAAAGATTGTAGACAAACGAATAGAAAGTATGAAGGAAGAGTTTAACAAAATATTTAAAAGTTTAAATCAAAAAGAAAATTTGAGTGAAAAGGCTGATCAAATAAGAAAACGTTTTACACCAAAAGAAAGTCTGAAGGAAAGATTTACACGAACGTTTAAAAAACCAGTCACTGAATATGGAAAAGAATTTTTCACATTTAATGAACAACAAACAGCATTGAGGGGATATCTGAAAACTTATAGGATAGATGGAAAGATGGGGTATGGTCCAAAGAGATTTATCATTAAAATAAAACCAAAAGTTCTTAATCTAATTAACCAGAAAAAGAAACCGATCAAGGTGAAATTTATATTTACGTGTAAATTTATAAAAGAGAATCCAGATACAGGACAGATTGATGAAAAATCATCTCCCTTTCATACCAAAAAACCAGAAACGATTACTGGCTCAACAGATTTCTCTAACTTATTCGATACAATGACAGATTACCAACTTGAAAAGGTTGCAAAGTTTCAAAATCCAGGTTCTGGTTGGCAATTCGATCAAGTTGAATACTTTGATATAAACATTGACCCCTTCGAGCCGCTTGTTGGAAGTTCATATATTGAATTACCACAAATATTAGCAAAAAAGAAGGCTATTATAAATGTTAAGAATGAAAATGATCATGAGTGTTTTAAGTGGGCTGTAACCTCCGCAGTTTACATACAAAAAATTCATCCAGAAAGACTAAACAAACAAATGATGGAAAACTCAAAGAACTTTGACTGGTCGGGAATGGAGTTTCCTACCTCGCTAAAACAAATTAACAAGTTTGAAAAACAAAACCCCTGCTACACTATTAATGTTTACGGATATGATAAAGGTGATGTATGTCCACTAAGAATAAGTAAAAAACAAAAAGGTTATCTAATCAACCTACTTCTAATATCAGAAGGTGAAAATAATCACTACTGCTGGATAAAGAATATTAGTAGATTGTTGGCCTCAAAAGTTAGTAAACATAAATCAAAGATGTACTTTTGTCCTAGATGTATAAATGCATTCCAGTCAGAAACTTCATTGGAAAAACATCTTGAATATTGCGAAACAAATGAAGAAGTAAAGATTGTTATGCCTATGGATAAAGATGGAAATCCTAAGTTTATTAATTTTATGAACTTCAATAGAAAAATGCGAGTACCATTTGTTGTATATGCAGACTTTGAGTGTTACCCAGAGAAAATACACACCTGCTCACCAGATGAAAGTGAAAGTTTTACTAATCAATACCAAAAACACAAACCATCAGGATTCAGTTATCTCATAAAATCTTTTGATGATAAAATATTTCCACCCGAGCTTGCACAATACACCGCCGAATCCCCAGATGATGATATCCCACAGATATTTGTAGATAATTTGGAGCAGGATATTAAAAAAATTTACAATAAGTTTAAATATAAAAAGAAGTTGGGGGATATGTCAGAAATGGATAAAAAAGAATATGAAAACGCCACCCACTGCCACATCTGTGAGAAAGAATTGGGAGAAGATAAGGTATTAGATCATTGCCATCTTACAGGAAATTATAGAGGAGCAGCTCATAATGAATGCAACTTAAATTACAAGATTCCAAAGTTCTTTCCCGTAATATTTCACAACCTATCTGGATATGACGCGCATCTTTTTATCAAGAATCTTGGCACAACAAAAGGCAATATAAACTGCATACCTAATAATGAGGAAAAGTATATTTCTTTCGCAAAAAAGATTGTGGTTGATACATTTACAAATAAAGAAGGCAATCGGGTTGAGGTAAAACGCGATATTAGATTCATAGATTCATTTAAATTTATGGCATCAAGTCTTGATAAATTAGTAACTAATCTGCCAAATGAATCTTTCAAAAACCTAAAGAGTTGCTATGAAGGTGATAAATTAAAGTTATTGTTGAGAAAAGGAGTTTTTCCATATGATTGGTTTGATGGCTTCGATAAACTCAACGCAACTCAACTTCCGCCTAAAGAAGCGTTCTACTCAAAACTCAGCGATGAAGATATAACAGAAGATAACTACCAACATGCTAAAAAGGTGTGGGAAACCTTCAATATGAAAACAATGCGGGAATATCACGACCTATATCTTGAGTCGGATGTACTACTTTTGGCGGATGTATTCGAGAATTTTAGAGATGTTTGTCAAAAGAATTATGGTTTAGATCCTGCTTGGTATTATACAGCGCCAGGACTAGCTTGGGATGCAACATTAAAGATAACAAAGGTTAATTTAGAGTTGCTGACTGACATTGACATGCTACTTATGATTGAAAAAGGTGTGCGGGGTGGGGTATCCATGATATCTACCAGATATGGGAAAGCTAACAACCCCTACATGAGCGAATATGATCCAAAATTGCAAACAAAGTATATTACATATCTCGACGCAAACAATCTATATGGTGGGGGAATGAGCGAAAAACTACCTACACACGGTTTTAGATGGATGAGTGAAGAAGATCTTAAAAACTGGAAAAATATCTCCTGTATAATAGAGGTTGATTTGGAATACCCAACTAGCCTTCATGATTTACATAATGATTACCCCCTCGCTCCAGAGAGACTTATCATTAATAAGGTTGAGAAATTGATTCCAAATCTAAACAATAAGGTAAAGTATGTTGTTCATCATGAAACACTAAAACTTTACGAAAGTCTTGGATTAAAAGTTACAAAAATTCATAGAGGCATTACATTCAAAGAGTCAGCTTGGTTAAAACCATACATTGACTTGAATACAAACTTAAGAGCTAAAGGAAATAACGATTTTGAGAAAGATTTCTTCAAACTTATGAATAACTCCGTATTTGGTAAAACAATGGAAAACATTAGAAAAAGGGTGGATGTGCGATTAGTTACGAATGAAAAAGATTCGACAAAATTAATATCAAAACCTAACTATCAGCATCGTACTATCTTTTGCGAAAATCTTGTGGCCATTCACATGAAGAAAACAAAGCTAGTATTCAATAAACCCGTTTACTTGGGTATGTGCATTCTGGATCTAAGTAAAACAATAATGTACAAATTTCACTATAATTATATTAAACCAAAATATGGAGAAAAAGCAAAATTGTTGTTTACAGATACGGACAGCCTTGCATATGAAATAGAAACAGAAGATTTCTATAAAGATATTAGCCCCGATGTGAGAAAAATGTTCGATACCAGCAATTTTCCTAAAGACCATCCGTCCGGTATTGAGACTGGTGTGAATAAGAAAGTTGTTAATATGTTTAAAGATGAGACCGGTGGTAGGCAGATAACTGAATTTGTAGGACTACGAGCAAAGCTTTACTCCTACAAGATGGATGAAGGTGAAGAAGAAAAGAAATGTAAGGGAGTAAAGAAGGTAATCGTGAAAAAGACCATAAGATTTAGTGATTATAAGGATTGCCTTTTCAATAAAGAGCCACAGATGAGACGGATGAATGTATTAAGAAGCCATAAGCACGACGTTTTTTCAGAAACAATTAATAAAGTTGCACTGTCTTGTGATGATGATAAGAGAGAAATTTGTAAAGATAATATACATACTTTTGCATACGGGCATTATCTTTGCAAAACAGAATTAGGAGGTAACTCAGTATCATGAGGTATAACCTGTAATTCTTCTCTAACAAACCCACGTCTTGGCCCATCCACCAAATAATATAAAACTGGTTGATTTGATGAAACGACACTACGCTTAATATCATAAACTTTGATACTCCAAATAGGATCTGTAGCTCGTCTTTTTTCACCACCCTCGAGTTCACCGGGAGATAATAAATATCTAACTTTAACACTAAGAGGTAATCTAACCTCATCAAGACCCACAACTCGATGATAATTTTTAGGAGTAATATCAACCTCTTTCATTTTTATAGCTTTATCAGGTTCTTTACCTGTTATTCTCGTTGGTGTATTGTTCAAAGTTTTCAAAATATCAGGTAATCGTTTTACCCATACTCTGGATCGATCATCGCTTATCATTTCTTGTGCATATTGATGACTAAATAATTTTTCACTTAATGTCCTATTTGCTCTTTCTACAAATGCTTGTGCTCTATGATTTCCAGCTTCACTTCTTTGTATTTTCACATTATGGTAATTCATAAGTTTTGAAACCTCGCCCATAAATTCTTTTCCAGGATCAACCATTAATGTTTTAGGATATTTTAACTTTCTGGAATATATTTTTTCAAAAGCTTTGGATATCTCATGACTTTCTTTTGTGGTTAATGCTTCAGCATCTTTGTATCTACTTGCCACATCAACCACAACTAATGCATATTTATATGTTTTTCTTCCAACTCTATCATGCGGTAAAAATAATAAATCTGCTTGATGAATCTGATTAGGTTTTTCTACAGTCCAGTGTGGTCTTGGTATATACTTGGGAGCTGGAAGATAAATTTGCCATATTGCTTGTTTCTCTAACCATTGTTTTGCTTCATCTTCACTTACTTTCGCCTTACCAGCTAATTTAGGAATTGCAGAATATCCTTTCCAATATCCTTCAGTTGAATAATATATTTTTGATATCTTTTCGTTACTCATTTAAGGATTAACCAAAGTATCTTATAAATTATAATGGAGGAAGAAAAAATAAATTTTAGCGAATACCAAATTAATATGATGAAAAAAATTATAATTTCAAAAATTCACAATATTGAAGATGGCGATGAACTTTTTAATCTTATGCTTGTAATTGAAGGAGTAAGAGAAAGTTTAGTAAAATATATTGAAGAATTAGATAATAAAAAATACCAATTCAGATGCCTATGAGGTTTAAAGATTAACCAAAGTATCTTATAAATTACAATGACGTCTGAAAAAATTAATCCAAACAGAATTCCTAGAGAGCCATTTGGTTTGAAAGCAGAATCAACAATAAATCGAATTACTCTCAATCCATCCTCAGCTAGCGCCGGAGAAACATTATATATAAATATTCCAAAACTTTCTGAGAATTTAGTGATTGTACCAGGAAGTGTATCTCTATTATTTGATTTAGATGTAGATGGGCATGCTAATAATACACTTGTGAATAATGTAGGTAGTAATCTTGTATCTAGACTTAGAGTTCTTTTTGGTGGTGAAACATTACAGGATACTCAAAGATATGATCTTTTTCAAACCTATCATGACTTATTCTTAACAGATGAAGAACGCGAAGATACCGTATTTACCCGCGTATAGGCCGCACTTTTTTGACGAAAAAACACCTTGAAAGTTTGCTGTGCGGCCTATACGCGGGTACAAGAGTTCAGAGCTCATTAATATGCAAAGTTTCCCAACACAATAATCAACAAACTTCCTCAGTTATTTAAAATTTTATTCAATGCATTGTACGAGCTTACGTTAAATTAGTCCATATCTTCTAAGAATTTTGCTTCTCTCGACTGTAATAAGTTTGTCCAGCTTCCGAACATACTTGAAGATGTCCATTGTAATTTGCATGGAATAGCCATTTCTCCTCGAGGACCTCGCCGATTGTGAGTTTCCATATACATGATACCCTCGTATGTCGCTTTTCATTTCATAGCTGCAAGTAGTTCCACCCATTTTCTGGTTACTTTTGGCCCGCACGACAAATGAATTCTTGAATCACAAACAACGCGAACGATATTCTCGATAACATTTGCTCTATTCGCATTGCATAGAGCGGGGGTTCATTTTTTTTCAATACAACTAGCCCAGTATGTAACCATGGTAACCTGCATGTTGCACGCTGTCAAAGACTGAAAACAGGCAATCCACGTTTATTTTCTGAGAAATCATGAAGCCGAAAGGATCAACGAGAGTGTCATATTCGTCACGTTTTAAACTCGCTGTCATTACTTGCGCTTTAGAGAAGGGAAACCGAGAAGCTGCTCGCCAATATGGAGTAGACGAGAAGAATGTACGAAGATGGAAGCAAAACCAGGCAGCATTGAAAGAACAGCGGCGTGACCAAAGATCTGCTCGATACTGCTCTCCAAAGTTCCCTGAATTGGAGAGGGAATTGACACAGTGGATCGAAGAAAAGAGAATGGCTGGAATTGGTGTTTCAACAACACTCATTCGCTTGAAAGCAAGAGCACTGGCGACGGCAAAGCAGATTGGTGACTCCGAGTTTAAAGCCTCTGTTTTCTCAACTTTGTGGCTTGATTGTGCTTTGTTACTGGAAAAACTTTTTTTCCCTGAGATTAGGTTAATAGTTCATAGTGCGGCCTATACGCGGGTGCGGCCTATACGCGGGTAAATACGGTAGATTAAAACAAGGTATTTCTTCTGAAAACATGAGAAAGCTAAGGACAAATGCGGGTGATAAGAAAACACAAGATGTTAAGGCAGTGACTCTTGCATCAGTACATAACACCAAGTATCGTATACCACTAAACCATCCTATTCTAAACGATCATGGAGTTTTTTACCCAAAAGCTCTAGATCATCATCTAATATTTGAGATTACACTTGCTCCAATTAATGATATTGTTGTTTATTCCGACACTACTAAGACTCCATCTTATTCAATCAAAAACCTTGAGTTAGAATATTCTTCCATTTCAAGCGAATACTTAGCTCGTGAGGCACAAGCAGCTTATCAGGTTGGAAAAGGATTCTTTTATGAAAATGTTACTCTACACAAAACCTTTACCTTTTCCATAGGTGGTGATGGTGTTATAAATCAGCATATTAATCTACCTAGAAGATCAATGACAGGGATATTATGTTTGTTTACATTACCATTTGCAGCAGGAGCACGTAACTCTGAGAATTTTTACAATCCAGGTATAACCTCGATCAATATAGATGTTGATGGCGTGCCAAATCGTTTATATTCTAAAGGAATGATACCATCGGATCTGTGGGAGTCGGTAAAGAAACGTTTTGGACTGACCGAAGGGAGGCAGTCGGTAAAGGAAAAAGATTTTTATGCTGATAAGTTTGCTCTTTGGGTTGATATGAGAACTCACCCAGATAATGGTATTCATGGAGGTGGTCTAGCATTAAACAATACACAAGATGGTGTAAAACTAGAAATTAAAAGAAAACAAAGTGGATCTGGCACTATAACCTGTCATATGTTTGTTGTAGCTGATGCAATGATGGAGATTATGAATTCAGGTTTACGCTCCATTAAGTACTAAAACCCTCCGGGCCCGCGATCGGGCGGAGCCCTCCCCAGCGAAGCTGGAAGCGAATTTAAAAAAATATTATGTTATGATACAAAAAAATCATGGAAGAACTACGAGAAAAAATACCATTCCATTGTATCATAACCGGCCCAACAAATTGTGGAAAAACAAAGTACCTCATCAATCAGCTAAGAGGACCATTCCGAAAAATTTTTGATTACATTGTTTTAATATGTCCAACTTATTCTAAGAATAAAACATATCATAATTTTGCTCGAGGAGATAAACGTTTCTTTGTATTATCACCAGATGCTAGTAACATTGATGAGATTAATGAGTTATTAACTGATTGTCAAACTTTATTCTCCGGAACAAATACATTAATAATTTTAGATGATTGTGCTGTTTCGGGTGATCTGAAGAAAAGATCTAACAAGTTTATAGATTTGGCATTCTCCGGAAGACATCATGGATTATCAGTTTGGGTTCTCACTCAGCAATTAACATCAATTGCAAAACCTTTCCGAGAAAATGTGGCTTGTGTGGTCTCATTTCATAATCCGTCGCAGAAAGGTATGAAGATGTTTTTTGAAGATTATGGAGGAGATATGGATTCTGAAACAGGTAAAAAATTTGTACAACTCCTGAAAACTGAAAAATATTCTAGACTATGTTTATGTTTACGTTACCCATTTAATTGCTATTTAGAGATTCCTGAAGTGATTTAAAAATAGTAAATTTATCACCATAAAAGATGACAAACGTTGAAGATTACATTGAAGAAGAAAAGACTGTAGGAAAAACAGACCGACCGCAGGGAGGATCGGGAAAAGATAATGATGATAATGAACTTGAAATAAAACAAGAATCACTAGCAATTCTAGCAGCTCTTGGAACCACAAAGGAATATTTAGGAGTTGAAATGAGTTTGGGTGATATAAAAAAATTATCAGAAAAAGATGTAGAAAAATATTTTAATCGATATCAAGCGGTAATGGGTAAAAAAATTAACGGTGGATTGGTTGATTCATCCCTTCAATTAGTTTCCAAACTTATTTCATATTTAGTTCCGGTTGATGATATAGAAGCTCTTTGTGTGGATTTGAAGAATGATGATTTGGTTAATCGTGAACTGGCAAACATTGTGGGCCTCTTAGCATTGAAAGCAGGAAGACTGACAGCACTTGCTAGCGGTATATTTCAGGTTGCTAAGCATGTTAAAATAGGAAAAATACAGCAAGTTACAAGTACTAATACAGATGATTCTAACAAAACTGAGCAGACTACTAAGCAAGATGCTAGCGGTACTGATACTGTTTACTGAGCATACTATTATTTTATTTACATATCATTCCTAAGTGGTCTAAAGATTTCTTAATGATATGTAAAATAATGTCTGAACAAAATGAACAAGTTGAACAAATTACAGCTGATCCCAAACCAGAAAATAAAGATACTAAAAAACGGGAAAAAGATCCTAAAAAAGTAGCAGCTGGTAAAAAATTAGCTGAATATAATAAAAAAGCAAAAGATGCATTAGCCAGGGAAATGAAACGTGAAGAGCAAATTAAAAAGGAAGAAGAGACCCTACGAGCTGCGGATCAAAATGAAAATATAGAAAAGACAAATAATGAATCGAAAGCGTGGCTACCGGAACTATCTTTTACTACTGTTTTATCCATAATTGGAATAGGGTTTACAGCATTTGATATGTTTATGAGATATTATAAAAACAGAATACCTGATTTATCGCAAGTTCCTCAAATACCACAACCTTTTCAAGCCCCACCCATAAAGGTTCATAATCCACAAACAAATACTCAAGCGCCACCACTAGATCGTCCAAAAATTGGAATGATGTAATTATAAATTATTTTTTACTACATAAAGCCATTTAAAAGTTTCTTACTGATGTAGTAAAAAAATCATGTCAAACGAAAACAAACTTGTGAAAACTGTAACTGATTCTGCAGTCCTTATCGGATTAGGGGCTGGTGTTGGATATGTGGCTAAAAAGATGATGAAAGAATCATTTTTGAATGACCCATCCTCAAGTATTACAAATTATGCAAAATGGGTAGCTGTATTATCCGGAAGTATATATCTAAAAACCTATTTAGAGGATCAAAAGATTTTACCAAAATAATCAAACATGGCAGCAGCAATAGGAATGATGATTGGTGGAGCTATTTTTAATGCAACAGCTTTTGTTGGCGGAAACTATCTTGTAAAAAAATTAACAGGAAAAAATGTTGATACAGAAAAAATAAGACACGATAAAGCAATGGAAAAATATCAAAGAGATTATGCAGAATATCAGGAAAAAAGACAAAAACTAATGGATTGGAAAATTAAGAAAAAAGATGAAAAATATCAAGCATCAAAAAATATTTCAACTACAAATGAACAATTTGCATTATATGAACAAATGCAAGAACCTAAATTCTCTGATTATTATAGACCCAGCGATAATCAAAAGATGGGTGAAATGGTATATGTAGGTGGTGGTATGTTGGCATTGGGTTATATAGCTAGTAAATTTTTTTAGGTAATTGTATGTGATTAGTTTAAAGATTTCTTACTGATGAGTAAAAAAATCTAAATATGGCAGAAGGAGAATATTTACCATTAGAGGATTTACCAAAAGGAGATGATGATGATGATTATAATGATTATGGTGATACTCCTCCTCCAGGTAGACCTCCCAATCGCCGGCCGGGAACTCCACCTCCAAGGCGATATTCAGTCGATGATGATGATGATGATGATAGAAATAATATGGAAATGGATGTAATATCATCCACCACTAGGCTAATTAAGCCTGATGAAGCGGTGGCAGAAACATCGTTTGGTGGAAGGGAATATGAGAAGGAGGGGGCTAGACCTAAAACCAAATCAGGATATACACAATTACTAAGTGAAGATATAGATGAGATCGAAAGAAACAAAGATGAAGCTTGGGATAATATTTTAAAAATGTGTCCAAGGGCCAAACCTAATTTTCTTTTCAAATTCAATGAATGGGGTAAAATTGAAGTTGCAATCTCTAGAAAAGATCCAAAAAAAGTAAAATGGTATTATTTTTCAGATTCTTATGGCGATGTAAACAAAAAATTACCAAAAACAATTAAAGATGCTTTAGGTCCTACAGTGGGAGAAATTGCTGAAGTTAATGAACGTGAGAAAGAAAAGATAGAAGAATTAAAAAAAAGGGAGAATGATAGGATAGAAGAATTAAAAAATAAACCGATGAATACCCCAGAAGAACTTAATGAAATTAAAACTAGAGAGAGAAAAGTTGTTGAGTATGATAATGAGTTAGATAACATTGAGCGTGAGCAAGAAGAGGTAATTCAAAATATGTCATTACGTGATCGTGTGAAGCACATCTTCAAAAAGTATGGTTTTACAGTATTTGCGGTTGCGAGTGCTGTTGGTGCTATTATTGGTGTTATCGTTTCTAATCTTTCAAAAGGTCTATCCAAATTAGGAAAAGGTGTTGGTAATGGGTTGAAAGCTCTTGGTAAGAAACTGGGTGAAATATTGCCTGGAATGGTTGGTGCAATAGTTAGCTTTCTATTCAAAACAGCAGGCGAGGTTATTGGATTTTTAGGTAAGAATGCTTGGCTTTTGATAATGGCTGTGGTTCTATATTTTGTGGAAAGTATAAAAAAGAAGAGAAAGTAACAAATTTAAAGACATCAAGTTGATCAGTAAAATACAATATGGGTGACTACAACAGAATTTATCCTGGATTACCTAATAATTCAGATCCAGTTAATTTCAGACTACAAAAATCAAGTGAAGTATTACAAAATCTTGAGAAAGAAATTAAACATTACGAAGAAGTAAGGAAAAAATATAATAGGGCGAGAGGAATATTTACAAAAATCAGTGTTTGTAGTGGAGTGATTTCAATTATTCTATCTGCAAGCGGGTTGGGAACTTCTCTTACCGGTTTTGGGGCTATTATTGGTGTTCCCTTGGGTGTTGTAGGTGGAATTTGTGGTGGAGTATCTGTTGGATTTGGTGCAGCATCAAAAAGACTTTCAAATAAAGTTAGTAAACACGAACAGACTGTTTCCATAGCAAAATCAAAATTAAACACCATTAACGACTTGGTTTCAAAGGCTTTGAAAGATAATGTTATATCTGATCAAGAATTTTCCATAATTTTAGCGGAGTTGGAAAAGTTTCAAAAACTAAAACTAGAAGTTCGCCAAAAATTTAGGAGAGATACAGAAAAAAACTTAAACATGTCGCAGATAAGAAGAGAAGTTCGTGCAGATCTATTAAAAGAGTTAACCACTCCCGCTCATTAAAAATTTCATATGAGAGAACTGATGTGGGTTGTAATTGTTTTGCGGGTATTAGAAAAGAGCAGTATTAACTTTACATCTTATTCAAAATATAAAGACATGGACTAATCGAAGAAAAATAAAGAATAAGATGTTTCTTACAGATTTTAAAACCCGATATCCAAACGCTAACCTTGATAAATTTACATTTATTAATGATTCATTTGGAGGATATATTAAGTGGAAAGTTAATGGAACAACAATCATGTCTAATGATGATCCTACTGGAAAAACATGGACTGAAAATCTTTCTAATAATTTGAAAACATTATTATGGCAAGATTTAGGACAGAGTGAAGCGAAGAACTTGAGTTCATTCCCAAAGAGTTTAAGTCTTACTAACCAAAGCTATCCTATACCAGCTATTAACTTTGATGATTTTACAACCGATATAACAAAAATGCTAACCTCACTAGATATATATGTTTCAAATACAAAGAATTTCACAGCAAAGATGCGTGATGTTTTTACCAATCAAGTTGTGACTTTCAAATTTGGAAAACAAAGTAGAAAATGGTTGAACGGGTCTGATATGAACTATTGGCCTCAGCAACTTAACTTTGCAGTTTGGTGTGCAACATCCGGTTGCGGGATTAGTCCTTTTGAAAGTCTAAATTATCCTAAAGTAGTGAATAGCTTCATTAAGTTTCATATATATTTCACAATAAGGCGAATATTATATGAATTAAGCCTTCCCTTGCCTGATGAGCAAACTTTTGTAATAAATAATAATCCCTATAGTAAAGTTGCGTATAATAAATTGTGCACTGAATTTGGAATAAGTAATAGATCAGACTTTAGATGGAAAGGCGGAAGAAATTCTGGATTAGGTGATATTTTCATTGATTATCCGGTAGAAGGAAATCAAAATTTATATATTATAAGGAAATATGATCATGGAGCGAATCAGTTTACTAGCGGTGATAATAAATTTTCTGATGATGGGGGTAAGAAAGAAGATGGTAATCTAATATCGTTTATACGAAATGACGAATTTACCGATTTCAAATATGCTTGGTTTATCCCAACAAGTGGGCATGGACTCACTAAAGCTGGACTCGGTAGATTGAATCGATCCGCGGAGGCTTTTGTTTATTGTATATTAGGGGCACAAGTTAACACAAGAAATTCGATTTATGGTAATGGTGGTGGAGCAATCGAGACACAACAAGAATTCTTAGCTTTATTTGAAAGTAGTGTGATTGAGAATGACATTTCTAGCTCTATCCAAAGATATCAATTAGCTGTACAAGAAGCGAAATTACGACTTGATTTAGCTATTGCTCCTGGTGTTTGGTTGATGCCAAGTAATATGATCATAAACACAGAAAGCGTGGTTGGATATAATAACAAAATTATGAAGGCGACTAATGATATGAAATTTGGAGTAAATAATTCGCTAAACGTGGAATCAAAACCGGTTGGAATAAGTCATAACATGGGATCTTCAAAGTTAAAGTTACCTCATTCAATAGTTGAGACAAATCCGAAACCAAAAATCTCTCCAACGCAAAATGAAAAGCCTGCCAAAGGCTCAGACTCGCTACGCGTAAAGCCGGACGTGACCACGCAACATGAAGATAATATATTAGCATTTATAATTGTCTCTAGTGTATTTGCGTGGTATCTATTTCGGTAGTTCATGGCCATTTCACGTGATTATCATTGTTTTTGGATTAGTGTTCACGTGTAGAACAATAGATTGCATACTTTTACGACATAGCAACAAGCAAAATGTAAAGTGGATTTGAAATCGAAAAGTAGATTTTATGTTTACTTCAAAAAGGTCGGTTTCTAACGTCGCTCAGGAATGCGATTACGTCAATGGAAATTTAAAAAGGTGAATATGATGTAATCAGATCTAAAGACCAGCTTCGCTGAAAACAAAAATGTTAAGCATTACCATGTATGAGTCTGAAACAAGGATTTATTTAGATCCGCCGCTGAAAAATCTTCGGGAGATACAGCTCCTGGATTGTAATATACAAACCAAAAGATTGATTAATTTCAAGGATCAACAGATATTATTCAATGATAAGAATCAACCTCTAATAATAATACAACCCAGTACATATTCGTTGCGTGGTATTCAATCGATCTTTCTTAATGATACTGATAAGGCAAAGATAGCAATAATTGAGACTGATACTGTTGACTATCTATATTCAAATAAGAACTTTAACATTAAACTTACGAGAGGGTTAGCGATTGGTTTAGGTATACCCGAAGTCATAAATCCAGGTAAATTATACCCCATAAATATACAGATTAAGGAACCGCTGAGACTTATGTGTAGTATAGTGGATAATAAGTCATCATATATGAATAAAACCAAATATGGAGAACTTGTTAAACTCTCGCCATCAAACCTACTTGCAAACATACCCTCAAAGGATTATCCAACAATTCCGGTTCGAAAATATGATAGCGTTATAAACCACTTTGATTTAACTATCTTAGACACTGAATGGAAAAAACTTAATCTGATGGGTTCTCCCATAACTTTTAGTTTAAGATTTAGGTAAAATTTTTGTTATGTAACCATTTTTGGGTTATATAACATAATTAGTAGTAACAGAAATATAAGATTATTCATCCGGTAAAGAATTAAAAATTTCTTGCTCCTCAATATCATAACACCAATCCACAACTCTTTTGGGATGCCATGCTACAACCATTAAATCATTATGCAAGTCTTTGTAGAATTTATTTTTATGTTCTAACTTATAACTATCTATGCTTATTACAACAGCTATTGAATCAAAAATAATATAATCTATTTCTAATCCATGATCTTCTTCAAAACAAAAAAAATAATCATAAAAATTTTCATAAGGACCATAAATTAATATGTCATTAAAATAATTTTCATAAAACTCCAAACCTTTTTTAAGATCTAAAATAATTCTACCTCCATAAATTTCATCATTTTTTATAAAAAAAATATAACAATAAAAATAATTTCTATTTTCTTCAACAATAAATTCGCGATATTTTGATATCTTTTTTAACAAATCTTCATTTATAGATTCAATAAATTCATGAATTAAAAAACCTTTTTCATTTAAAAACTTTAAAGAAAGTTGCCCGTATTTTAATAAAAATTTATCTTCCATCTTTTATATTTTATTTTATATCTTTAAATAACATTAAAAATCATTTTTTTTTTATATTTAACAACATTCTTTACACTGTCTCTTTTGTTTATTATGTTCACATATTCCTTTTCCTTTACACTCTTTACATATATACTTTTGTAATTTGTGTTCACATATTTGTGAGCCTTTACATTCTTTACAGTATGACTTAATTTTATTGTGTTCACATATTTGTGTTCCACCACACTCTCTACAGAAATATTTATACTTTCCATGAATACAAATATAATCATAATTATTGATAGTATCTTTTGGTATTAATTTAATAATCTCCTCATCTGGAAATTTTTTTAACACATTAATAAAATCTTCTTTTCGCATTCTAGATCGTCCTTTAATTTTCAACTCTTTAACAATTTTTTTCAGTTGTACAAATTTCAATTCAAACAAATTCTCCATTTATACTTTCGTAAGTTATTCTTTAAATTAACATTAAAATCCAAATTTTTTTATTTTGCGGATACTTATGTGGGGGTGGGCTTGGATAGGGATGGTGAATTCTCCGCATCCACTTTCCTCAAACTTTGTAAAAACTTTGCAAAACTTATTCTGGATGTTGGAAAAGGGAGGTTGCAGTATAAGGTTTGGTGGGGCTTGGCATCGGCTTGGTATCGTCTTTGTGTCGGCTTGATATCGGCTTGATATCGGCTTTGTGTCGGCTTGGTATCGGCTTTGTGTCGGTTTGGTATCGGCTTGGCATCGGCTTGGCATCGGCTTGGCGGCTTGATATCGGCTTGATATCGGCTTTGTGTCGGCTTGGTATCGGCTTTGTGTCGGTTTGGTATCGGCTTGGCATCGGCTTGGCATCAGCTTGGCATCGGCTTGGCATCGGCTTGGCATCGGCTTGGCATCGGCTTGGCATCGGCTTGGCATCGGCTTGGCATCGGCTTTGTAACGACCTGATAAAATCTCTGTTTTGTATTTTCGGGCTTCCTCCCCTGCGAATACTTTGCGTATACTTTTGCGGATAAAAAATTTACATAATACAAAAATTTACACATGTCCCAGACCTCCCCTGCGAATACTTTTGCGGATCCGCAAATCAACATAATACAAAAATTTACACATGTCCCAGACCCCGCTTATTCCCACTACTCTCTCAAATGGCTTATGTCAGTGCCAGACCCCACGGGCCGTATTGCAGGTCACTTATAGAACAGGCGAGTACATTACTGAGGCTCACAATGTTCTCATTTGTGGTCATGATGACATCAGTGAGGGATTTAGTGGTACCAGTGATCCCGCTTGTAGGTTTCTCAACCAGCTGGTTTAAGTTGAACGTTGAGATTAAGTCCCACAATGATTTAGTCTCAAGGTTAGAGGCCAGCAGTTTGTAATTTAGGTTTCAAAGTATAATAATATTCAAGTACAGGAGTAATGCATCAACGAAGCTTTTACTGAGCAAGAGTTCGAAGCAGCTGGTTGGTGTATCTGGAGGCTGGCTCAGTATATATGGGAGAATATAGAGCAAAAACAATTTGAAAGTGGAAAAGAAAAACAGAGAACTTGTTAGCAAAATTATAGAAAACGAACATCTTCAGAAGAGCAGAGGGCAACTGAAGAATTAATGTTTATTTAAGAAGTACTTTTTGAGGTCATGGAGCATCTAGGGCTTCAGCAGACGAAACAGAAAGATCTAGTGCTTACATAAGGCATTATAGAGTATCCAAAGCTTTGCCAGAAGAAAGAGCAAAAGCTGCTGCTAACATGAAATTAATAAAGTTACAGGGCAAACAAAAATGATATTTTCAAGCTTAAAAACGTCGAAATCATGTTCGTTTTTACTTTTTCAGTTTTCGTTTTGATTTAATTTTCTCGTTATTTAATTTTTGTTTTCAAGGTTTTAAAATTGAAGCCGCGCAGAGCGGGTTTGTTGGCGATGTCATATGAACTGTTTTTATGAACTGCGTTTTACAAAGAAATGTATGAAATTTTATCTCGCGAGTAATTCGGCTAGGCGAGATATCCCTTCTTCCCGGGATAACTTTATCCATATCAACGGGGCCTAACGTAGGCGAGGCGAGACGTCCCTTCCACCCGAGCCAACTTGCTCCATGTAAACAGTTTGTCCCTTCGTCGCGGGACACGGGTCATAATTGAGCATGCTCAGCACTTTCCCGCGCATTATTCACTCGCCCCAGTCGATGTAAGGACTTGTAAACGAACGCCAAAAGTATCCCACAGCCCGCAGTGATCGTACCGGCAGGTCTAGTATCTTTATCTTGGATAACGTGATGAAAGAAAGATTTCACTGTGTCACAAAGTCAGGAGTGCATTCCGCTGTACACGATAATTATTCAGGGATATTTTTTCTCTGTAAAAGTTCCATTATAGTGTTTTAATCAAAACAAGACGATCTAAGATCGTAAGTCGGACAACAGGTAGAACGTGCTGTTATGGGAGCAACTTCAGAATACCCGGCCACGATTGCGTGACATTAATCTCGTGCTCCCATGGTGCCGCAGTCGCGATGTCAATCATGAAATTAAAAAAGAGAAATGGGCCTAAAATTATTTTAAAAGAAATAAAGTGGATGGAGTGGGTATAACTAGTGCTCCCGCAGTCCCGCAGTCCCGTAGTGGGAAAGAAAAGAAATTTTAGAAGGGTATACAACTGGTGCTCCCACAGTCCCGCACTCCCGCAGTTGGAAAAAGAAGGATATGACATGGATTACTTGTTTTCGGCACATCGATTATAGAACGAGGTATGTTCATGTGTATTGGGCTTATTTTCGGCACATGGATTATAGAACGAGGAATATTCATTTGTATTGTGCTTGTTTTCGGCACAATTTGGATTTTAGAACGAGGAAATGATTCATGTGTTTGTGCTTGTTTCCGGCACATGGATTATAGAACGAGGAATATTCATGTGTACTGTGCTTGTTTTCGGCAAATGGATTATAGAACGAGGTATTTGTTTTCATATGCAAATATTTATTGACTGCGGGACTGCTGGAGCAGAACTTTAATGTCACGCAATCGTGGCCGGGTATTCTGAAGTTTAGCCCCAACGGAAACGTGGCATCTATGTTGTCGTTTCCTCGAGTTTCATCGCGAGGCACCTTGTCTTTATTAGCAAATGCTCTTCTGTCACTCTGTCCACATTTTCTGTTCACTGGTAACTCGTTTGATTTCTGGTTTGATTCTTTTGAGACATTCGCTAAATCATTTGATTCTTTTGCTATTTTCAGTTCGCGGAACGACCCGTTTCGAAATATACGTTCATTACACACGCCACCTTTTAGAGTAGGTCTACCGCGAACGGTTTGTGGGTCTGTATGTTTGAGCGTAGAAAAGATGACACCATTTGTTTTCAACATATTCGCCATCGACTTCGACATCGTAGATAGGTTGCGCCCGTATTACGTGTCTGCGGTATTCCCCATTGCACGTGACTGCGATTTGCGATGAAACTCACCCGTTCCGCACGTTGTAACGCACTAACTAATGGAATTGTTAGGCGTCGTATCACAGTAAATTAATGCATTGTAAATGCACAACATTCAAGACAATTACTTTTCTAGGGTGGGAGGGACGGGTATAGGCAAGGGATTATTCATTTTTCAATATGGCCTCCCTTTTCGTCCTTTTCGTTTGAGTTTAATCTTTAGTTAGTTTAGTTTGTTGGTTAGTTAGGGTAGTTAGGTTATTTGTTTTGTTAGTTTAGTTAATAATATGTATTTCGGAAGCGGAAAGAGAAAAAGGAAATCATCGTTTAAAGTAATCGATGTCTCCAGTAAGAGAAGCACAGCAGTTGTCAACTTCCCTTCGTGTTGGTCAACGCCAACAAGTTCCAAAGATCATCATGGGGAAGAAGTTAGCGAGATTGCGGAAGATGACTCACCTGCTTGCGTGTCATGGAGTGCAGATGAAGAACCCCATGGAGAAACTTTGTCCACGCCATATCAAAAACGCAGAGAACGGTTGTGCAGAAACTGGGAGGTGTTAAGGGTGCCCCTACTTCAGTCATCTCTCAGGATGGAAGGTTTCATCCCGCCTAAATGTGTTGAAGGTTTCTGTGATAGGGACGCTCAAACTAGGTGCCGGGATTGTAGCTTTGGTGCATACTATTGCATTGAGTGCTGCAATGAATTACACAGACTAAAACATCAGTTTCATTCCCCAGAAGTGCTTGAGGTGAGTTTGTCTCGTGGTTTTTTTACTTAACAAAATAATTTTCTAAATGAACTTGTACAAGTAATTATTCTTAACTTTTGGTACATGCAAAAATTAATGACAAATTAAAGTCAGTAATGCTTAATTTTCCCAGCACAGTTCAAGCCGTACAGTGCATTGCAGTCACTTAAAACAGTACAATATATGCACAAATATTTTTCCTTCCTGTTTTTGTGTTGTCATTTTAGCTACAGTTTAATTGTTAATTAAAAGCATTAACACATCTAAAAAGCTTTATAATTTTCTTCTATATTTTTGATTTTGTTATTATCAATACTGTTGGATCAAGATGGTTAAATTTCCTGCAGCCATTGGGTTTTATTCTTATTTCTAGATAAAGTCATTTTTGTTTATTGTTATGATAACTAGAAAGAAATAGAGAAAAAATATGGCAAATATTTTGATGCATTGTAACCTGAAGATTCATGCTTGGTAAAGCTTCACATATAACAGTGGTGTAATGCACATACACATGTACTTGTCTATAGGGAAATCTAAAATAACATTTTGTTTACACATTTATCGAAGAAAATCCTCCTTTTATGAAATCAGCTGGTTTAAGAGAGAGTTTTTTATCTTTATATTGCTGCCATGTTCAGCAGTACTGACTGTACTAATTAGCTTGAAGAGTTTGAAAACAGTGCAGCACTATGAGTGAGGAAAGGCTGTCCTCTTTGACTATTCTTCATAATTATATATAAGAATAAAGCTTGACTATTATTGGTAATGTTGTTGCATAATTTTGGAATGAATTGTCCATTAATTAGGTTCTTTTGTTTTTCAACAATAGGATGGATGCTGGTTGGCATATGAAGTCTCTGACAGAGTGCTTTTGGATTACAGCCACTCTTGCTCATCCAGATATTCCCGATGTGTTACTGTAGTTGATATAACAGGTGATGTCATTTTGAAGAATTTTCTTTTATGGCTAAGTTCGTCAGGTTATTTTTTATTATAAAAAACTTTGCAAAGAGATTATTAGAGTTTATTTGGTAAACCTTGGAATGAATTATTGTGTTGATTTCTTTCCTCTCCTGGGCCTCCATTTGAGGTTGACTTCTTGATGTTCTTGGTTTATTCAACAGAAGCGTAAAATATTAATAATTATCATCTGTCACCTTTGAAAGTCTTGTAAAATTACATTTTTGCATGTTAATTATTTAGGTGAGCATGCTGAACACATCTTATAAGTTTCGGATATGTTTTTTCGGCTTTCAAGTTAATGTTTTGAATAGATTTTTATCTGAACATAATTAAGAACTCCAGTGAGCTTTGAACAGTCACCAGTATCATGATTTTTCTGTTAGTAATATTATTTTCTGATTTGTGGTTGTGCCTGATCACTTTAATATATTTATTAATTATTGAAATGTTGTGTTAATTATTGTGTTTGTGTTTATTTATTTTGGGTTACTGTCACTCTTGCTCATCCAGATATTCTAGATGTTTTACTGTGGACACCGTATATGTAATATTTTGTGGCTATAGAGTACTAAAGTGTGACGTCACAAATATCTCAATTTTTGAAATTATGGGATGTATTAAGATGTTTGCAAAGAGCATGATGACAAATACCTACTGGCAAAAAATCAGCCTCTGATTTCAATTTTGGAGTGAGATATTGCAACTTTTACGCTCCAATGATTCCATACAAATCCTTCTAATTTTGTCTCTGTTCTAAACGTTTGGAACCGAGACAAAATTAGAAGGATTTGTATGGAATCACTGGAGCGTAAACGTTGCAATGTCTCACTCAAAAATCGACATGAGAGGCTGATTTTTGGCCTGTAGGCATTATTCATCATACTCCTTTGAAATGTCTCAATAAATCCCATAACTTTAGAAATTTAGCTTTTGTGATGTCATCACTTTAGTACTCTATTTAAGTAAGGCAGAGTTAATAAACCTAGCCTATCTGTTTTTGTTTTAACATTTCTATTCTATTACTTTACATTTAGGTCGCCATCATGATATTTCTCTCATTTGCTGTGCATGCCATACTGTTGCAGAAAGTCTGTTGTTGCATGGCTTGTGGCCTGCAACACCTGTCTTGGCACCTGCAACACCTGTAACACCTGCAACACCTGTCAACACCCACTTTGGCTTTCACTGTGGAGTTGATGCACTTTGCACTAGCCCTGATGATGAAATGCCAAGTGTCTATGTATGACTTCTGTAGAGCATTGGAATTTTTCAAAAACCCTCTTTTAAAGGTTTCATATTGTATGTTATGTTTTCCTGGTGTTGTAATTGGAATTAACTGGTGCTTTGTTAGCATTTTGTAATGCCAGTTTTCATGTTGGCAATATATTACCTCTAATGGCTCCTTTTTTCCATTTCACATTAGAAAAGGACAGTGTATGAGCAATTACTTGATAGCTTTGAAGAATTCAGGCATGTGTCACATCATTTCAAGTTATTGTTCTAAATTTTACTTTACGATTAAATTACTTGTGTTCTCTTTGTTGAAAATAATTTATTTTTTTATTTCATATCCTAGCTGAGGCATTTTGTTTCTTGAGGTGGAGCAATTTGTCCAAAGTATAAGAATTTGATACTAACTGTTTAACTCTTAGGTATTATGTTAAAGCTGGTTCTTGGTACAATTGGGAAGAGGAAAATTGTATAGCTAGAGCTCCTTACTGTCCAGCTTGTCCAAAGGTATCCAGCTCTCTCAAAATAGAGTAAATACAGTTAAATATAATGTTATTAGTAATATTTTAAACTAGTTAATTGATTATATTTCGAACTTTTAGCACTGAAATGCTTTAACACCAGATCAGTATCTATGATTTCATTACAACTGGTACGGTGTATTGTATGAAAATTTCAAACTAAATTGTTTGTGAACAGTTTATGCGGTTTAATTCTCAGGAAAATGGAAAGTTGTTTGTCTCAGTCGATGCTTGTTTTGGTCTTCCAAGAAAGAAGACATCTGGTGGTAGCCATAGAAGTCTTCTAAGCAGCAACATGTTTTTTCACAACCAAGAGCATGTTGATAACTTTATGGCCAGTTATCCTTCTTCAAAGAATGATCCAAATAAGGTACTTATCTTCCAATACATACTTACATATGTATCAAAAACTATTAACTGATATTTTTGTAATACAGCAGACAAAAAATACTTCTCTACCATGTTCCTTTAATGATAATTACATGGAAGAATAAAGTTGCCAATGTGTATACTAAAGTATACAGCCAAGATCTTTACCCATAGTAATGAAGTTACAAATAATATTGTAATATTATTCTTACTGCACAGTTTTTCCATATGTATAATTACTCCAGTTGTATATTGGTATTTTTTTTTCTCGCTTTCAGGATTGCAGTGATTTTCAGGCAGGCTCTGCAGTTCAGTCGAAAAGTAGATTTGAAGCACTGGATGAGACAGCTGTTTGCGGTTTGTGCTGTAAGCATGGCTTCCCCATGAAGTTTCTAAATTTAAAGGGTGGTGAAAGGTGAGATGCTCATCACCAACTGCTGCTTAACATGTACATTTTTAGTGTACATAACAGTTGTATCTATTTAAAGTTAAACAGTGTATCAGCTGTCATCTCATTGATATCTGTTTTGTTGTAGGTTGGGATATGCAGTTTATCTGCTGAATGATCTTCTTGCTTCTAAGGGAGACGGGCTAGAAATACATTTCATGTATGACATCTGTTGTCTTCTTGATTCTCATCTCAAAGTAAGTACATTCTTGTTTTTATTGCATATACATATACACACTTCTCAAGAAATTCACTGACAGTGGTCTTAATGAGTTTAATTAATATTTTACCAAAAGAAATGATGAAATGCACGTAATTCATGCTTAGTTCGGTTGTTATTAGTAGATTGAAGGACCTTAACATGTTCATGTGAGGGGATCTCTAGTATTTACCTCCTATGATTTAACTGTCTAAATTTGAATTTCAGTTTAAACTCATCTAGAATAACTAAGCAGTTTTAATTATACGATGGTCAAACATAATTTATATACCATTAGCCTAACCTTATCTAGCAGACTGTGTCAAAATAGGAAACTGCAAAATTTCTTAAAGTCCATCAACATTTTCTGAGAGTGGTTTCCATTGTGAAAAGAAGATTAAATAAATCACCAGTAAAAAAATGGTTGACATTGCCAAATATAGTCCCTGGGCATATCCACCAAGTGGCTCTTTTCCTACATTTTATCCACACTGGATTGGGTTTTAGGATGGTTGCTCTTTGTGGCAGTTGGAGGTGAATCAGACACTCTAGAAAATGGGAACCAACAACTTCCACTGTGTAAACGATCAATATATCAGCATTAAATTGCACAATATGAATATGTACATCTGTTGTTTCTTACTTTGCAGAAACAGAAGCTTGTGAACCTTGTAGCTAATATACAGTTGGCCTGTCCCCAGTTTCATGTATATGGCCATGGTGCTACATGTCAGGTTAGGAAGGGCTTGAAATTAATGTGATTATCTAAATATTTTTGAATGTTAAACTTGTATTCATTGATTCCAAGGGACCTGGTAATTCTTTTAGAATTATGAGTAGAATATTGTATTCATGTCAAATTCAGATTAATACCATGATTGTAAATCTACATTTTGTTTGTACCTATATATGTAGCTGCTTTATAGTCCACGTAGATTGGAAGGATGGGGTTTGGTTGATGGAGAAATGTTGGAGAGGCTTTGGTCATACCTTAGCCTATTTAGAAAGATGACCAAGGAGATGTCATCAAGTCATAGGGAGGATGTATTGTCTGATGCTTTATTCTACCTTGCAAAAAAGCTTAAAACCAGAATAGGTAGGATAATATAAAATGTGGTGCGTATTTAAGTATTTAACTTCACTAAGTATCCGTTTCTTTTTCAAACTAAAATTCAAAAATGACTTAATGATGTTTTGAGAAGCAGTTACATATACAAGTATCAATCATGCATCTGTCCATCTATGCACTGAAATACATTTTAATTTGGAGAAAGCGATGAATATTACTTTACAGCATTTTTGTACTGTAGGTGATTTTAAATACTGATCTGCTTTTCCATCTTTCCTTGTAACTCCTGCAGTCTCACTTCTAAGGAATCAGAGTAAGAGAGTTTCTGACCTTTGTAACTCTGCCAAAATGGAACTGGATGAACTACAAAAAAAGTCACCTAGTAAGTTTAATGTCTTATTTTTTGTACTTTGGTTGTGCAGCGTTACCGGGCTGCATGTGTACAGCACAGATAAAGAATTGTTAATGGTACAATTCTTGACAACATCCAACATGTGTACTCGAGACATTACGTTGAATGCATTTTTATTTGTAATAATCATTTTTGAACATTATCACCTTTGGTTGATTAAATTTGCTTGTATAGGTGTAATATTAAATGGTTAGCAGGGAATAATTTATTATAGCTAATATGAGATATTGTATTGTTTATTGTCTAGTTCCATTGACGAAGCAAATGATTTTGCAATGGAAGGAAAATGAAGCTGCTATCCTTAAGAAGTCAAAGGCAGATAACGGTATGTTTTTCCATAACCATTTTTCCTGGGCAAAATTTCTTTAGTTTAATTTGCAACAGAGAGTACACTATTAATTGTACCTGAAGAAAGATTCTTTTGAATCAAGCGCTTGCCTTATTGGTTCGATATACCTAAGTAAGGCCTTATGTTATTATGCAGTGTATATGTCGTGGAAAATGCTTTATGTAGCACAAGATTTTCTTTCTTTACAGTTGACTTGGGACCTCATGCATGGGTTTTATCCTATTTTGCCCTTTTACAGCAATACTATTTGACACGGTAAGGAAACATTCTACTTGTTTATTTTCATTCAGCTTTATAAGGTCCGTTTTCATTTTATTTTTTAACACTTGTGCAAGCAACAAACAAAAGACCAAAATAATACAGCTGTACCGTGTTAGTCTACCTGGGAAACTTCTTTAATTTTTAAAGAACAGGAAACATATGGAAACCTTACTTGACTCCTAAATCGATACTGAATGTGCCGACTACCCCTACATGTTACGTTCCAAAACGATTGGGTTAACGTTAGTCTTTATAATATTACTAATAAAAATAATAAAGAACACTTAGTGATGGTTGCAGTGACCGTGAACGTAGCGAGGTTAGCCGTGATAGTGATGATGACAGTAATAGTTTTTTCCTTTTGCATTGTTTCTCACACACAGTGACAGTCTTGCGAGTGGTGCGGGTGGTTTGCAAACTCTCCACCTTATTGGGCTCATGAACAGGTTGGAATAAACTAGTGGCGTTATTTTCTTCAAATAGCAATTAAAAAGCTGCTCTCTTTTTTCGATGTGTTCCAATCCCTTTTCCATTTTTTTAGTTCTTTTTATTTTACAGTATCAATGAACGCCTCCTCAAGATGGAACGCCAGAATAATATCCAAACACGTTGGTTTCCATCAGATGCACAGTATCAGTCTAGTTTGATCACAACCGAAGCGGTGAAAGCGAAGCAGACTCTTGATATGATGCTTGTTTCTGGTAGAAGACGTTGGTTTCTCCTTTCCCTAAAGAAGAAATATACAGGTGTATTTTGCTTGTTCGGGAGTGTGGGGTATGATAACAACGATTGTAACAGTTGCGAGAAGTATGACCTTGAAAACACACATTTATATCTCACCTCCAGCTGAACTACAGGTTTCCAATCATTGTAACTATTTTGCACACCGTTATTGTCAGATACAAAGAATTCTCTGTAATCTTGTACCTTAAAGTAAGACGTTTTTTATTTGATTACTTTTAGGTTCTGCTGATTACTTTTTTAACATTTCTTTATCAGATGGACAGGCTCAAGCAAAACGGTTGGCTAAAAGTATCACCAGCGAGACCAGCAACTTAAAGAAACAACTTAAGAAATATAACTCCTCTGTTGAAATCCTTAGCCAAAAAGGACACTCCTCATTCAAGCCTCTCACTTGGGAAGAAGCAAGTGACGTCAGTAGCAGTATCTACTCAATTAACTTCCCAGACGACGATCACTTTCCAATGGTTGTTAAACGAGCTGCTATTGACGCCCATACCTTAGTCACACGATGCGACGAGGAGTCGCAGTATTTGAAAGAGGAAATGGCTAACGTAATTACCAATTTTTTCAACGAATGTCTGCTGCTGGAAAGCCGCCTTTCTACCTTGAGATCGTGCAAGCAATCTGAAAATTCTAACTTGTTACAAGGTCTGTTCTCAGTTTTGAAAAGGGATCTTAATCACGAGCGTGTACACCTATCTACTGCATGTAATGTATTTAACCAGTTCTGTACACCTTCACTGCAAATTAGGAATTACATAGCTGATTTTGTTGACTCTGACGCAATTCATGCGCAGGTTGTTTTTGAAGATAATGTCAGCGATGATGAAGAGAACGACTATAGTGACGAAGATCTCGAGGATGGGATGTAGTAAACGTTACTGATAAACAGTGATAATGAGGATGGCGGCATTGCTCATTGTATACCATTCTTTTTTGTATGAAGTTGAACGCAGACCCTACTCTAAGCCGTAATCATTATATAAGCAATGAAAAGAGATTCAAGCCAACTAGTCAAACGTACTCACTAAGAAATCCATGTCAGTATTTACATTACTACTTGAAAATAAAAAGATGTAATATCAACCGTTTCACGAGCGTACGACAATTCGAAATCTGAATCGTCAACGGGAATTGAAGCCATTACCTCTCCAAACCAAAGGGGCGGGTGCTCTCTTTGCTGAACTACATGTATAGGGAGATTCTTTAGCCTCCTTTTTGACATACCTATAGATAGTAGCCTAAAATTTGGCGCAAAAATATGCACGGAACTTTGTTATTGGACGTGATCTCTTCCGAGAAGCAACAACATGTAATGCCCAAGGTCAGATATCTATGCTTCTAATCCATCAAATATTATCGCTGCCGCGCGATTGATCTAAACACGTCACGTGACCGAATATTTCCCATCTAAAACTTGGGAATATCCTAGCATATTCCTCAATTTGCAAAACTGCTCGGGTTGCGAAAAAGATTTGAAGAATAAAGAACACAATAGCCGCCATTTGCGGCGAAAACATGCTCGTATATTTGTCCTTGGACATTATCTGTTCCTCGAAGCTCACAGTTTCATTAACAAATAAAGAAGCCTAAGGCGTGTAGTACATACCTCTTACTAATCGAGTTCCAGGTCCGTACTGTAAGTTACGTACCGAGTTTTTTCCGCTCGAATTTATGGCCTAAGCGCGAAGAGCGCGGAGCATAAACCCAAGCGGAATAAACGAAGATCCGTAACTTACAGTGCGGACCGAGAAAACGAGGTTTGTGAGGTATTTATTATATCTTACAGGGGCGTACCTGCCTTTAAGCAAATAAGTACAGGATTACAAGTGACTCGGACGGTATGATACATATTTTTAAAAAAAGTATTAAAACTGAGAAAACAGAGCGACTCGCACCACTCGCCCTGATGAATGCTCACAGAGACACCCATTGATGTAGAAGCCGTGATTCGCGAATTTTGCACCACTAAAAACAGACCTCTAGCTTACAAATTTCTTTGAGTTCGACTAAGATGTCAGGTATGTTTGCAACTAATGTGTCACTAGTCAGGTCATCAGTCCGTTGTTGTTGTTGACTACAACCACAACTGGCTGCAATTTGTTGAATATTACCTTACGTCATGCTCAATATGGAATCCTGGCATTTTCTAATTAATTTATGCACCCAGATTACATCTCCGACAGAGTACTTGAATTTCCAGAGTTTTCCAGGAAGGCATGCCCCCAAACCCCCCCACCCTCCCCCCCTCCCTCCCTTTCCCTATGCATTTTGCTCCTTGTGCTAACGCGCCCATCTTGTATCTCCCCTGAATATGCTTCTCCAAGGCTTACAAACAAAAAATGCCTAGCAACGCCACTGTCTCAAAAGAAAGTTTTTAATTAAGCGGGCCGTACAGTGAAGAGCGGCCCGCTAAATCATTGTGACAAATCACAGCGCACGTACTAACCGAGAGATATAATAAACTGTGATAAAACCCGACGGGCATTTAAGAACACGAGTGAAATGTTTGAATACACGTACTGCAGGCGAATGTTTTCTACATTTCTCGAGTGTTCTCAAATGTCCGGAGTGTTTTATCCCAGTGTAATACACGGCTTAGGCTCCTTTATTCGCTTTATGAAATAGATTTCACATGCCGTGAGTAGAAAGCACACAGATCGACAAACTGACGCCATTTAATACCAACTTCTCCACTGTTTTTGCTTCTTATTCTTTATGTGTTTTATTATTCTCAGCTAAAAAACGTTCTGCTGCTTCGCAGAGGACTCCATCATGAATTTCTTCGAAGAAAATGTTTTACGCCAGCCCTAACAGAATTGTCGATCAGAGGTAATGTGGCGAAAAACAATAAAACACGCTTTTTCTGTGTTTTGTACTCTAAATAAATCAAAGCGCACGTAAGAACGTAGCTACGTTACAAAACAAAGTAAACAATTGCAGTCTGTGTATGTACTTTATATCGCTTGGTAGTTCAAAATCGCGAATTAATTTAACCCCGCTTTCCATGATCAGCCATGTTTCACATAAAGTAAACTTGGGATGTGCAGTAGAAGTATGTGTATGTACTTTATATCGCTTAGTAGTCTAAAATAGCGAAATTAACCTCTCTTTTCAGTCATGGTCCAAATTCAGTAACACTGAGATGTATTGTAGAAGTCTACTATCGATTTAGGGACGGACCATTAGAAAAGTGATGGGGGGGGGGGTGAGGAATTTTTTTTTCGCTCACTGCTTGTGCAGGAATTTTTTTTCAGGTAAATCCCTCTGCACGAATTGGACCTTCCTTCTGCATGAATTTTTTTTTTACCTTCTTCTTTGCATGAATTTTTTTCTTGGCATTTTCCCTTGCATGAAATTTATTGGTTTTTTCCCCACCCCCCCCCCCCATCACTTTTCCAATAGTCCGTCCTTACCTCCATTTAGCTATGTACCGGCGTAAAAATGGTAACAAAGGCAAACTTGTCTTGAGAAAAGTTAAGGGGTGGTCTTACTTTTTATACATTTATCGAAACACCTTACAATCTTGGGATATCTTTATGGGCACGAATTTCGGTAACCTTAAATATTTCCTGGGCTCATATCTTGTCACCTGACCTGTCAGGTCTATTCATAGTTCAAATTTCTTTATAGCAAGATGGTACCACGTTTTACAGTATTTAGGAAGCTGCCTTTACTTTTGTAATGTTAAGACTACTGTGAACTTCATTTACTTGCCCGGCCTTGTTGAGATTTCTTACAATAAAAGCATAAAATAAGAGTGTACCTGCATTGGGGGACTAGGCAGTACTACAAAATGCCGTTTATTTTTAAAAATAATGAAAATTGTAACAAATTAAAGTCCTGGTCCGGATACTTTGTTCATAACCTTTTGAGCTATCTAGATGCACTCAAGTGAAATGGTAAACTGTTGACATTTTCACTCAAAGGTTTTTTCGGAAGATTTTGGCCGTCAAAAGTCACGTTACCTATTTTGCGTACATCAAACGTATAAATATGACAAAATTTGCAAAGGTTATAGTCTGAAAAAGTTTCGGGCTGATGTAGTTAAAGCCTTTGAAGATAGACTACCACCCCAATTTTGGGATGTAATAAAGTGAGAACCTAGAAATGTTGGGAAATTTTAAATACAAGTGTACGGAAAATGTCAACATGTTAGGAGGTTGGGCACCGATATAATGCCATTTATTTTTGTGTCAAACAAAATTTCACTTCAGTTAGGGCCAAAAAACTTAGATTCAACCTTATTGACTTATGTTGTAGTATTGAAGTCAACAAGTTGATGTTTCTGGTTCCATTTCAATCAAACGTTCTGACCTGAACCTATCAAGTACGCGACACATCAACATAAATAATACAAACTTTGTGATACGGTATCCCATAAACGTTGTCACTCGTTACGCCCCAGACATGTTTGGTGCTTACCGTTTAAAGCAGATTACGCCTTCTGATAAACAAATAAGTTGACGTTATGTATTTTTTGAGGGTTTATAAAACAGTTTTCCGTCTGACAATCCAGTTGGCCCCTCACGATCGCAATTGTTGGTTTACGCGGGGGCGGAAAACCAGTGAACTATGAGAAAAACCTCACTACAAGGATGCGAACAAACAACAAGTACACGCCCGCATATAAAACTGGTTTTTGAATTCAAACCCAGGCTACTTCGGTATTGTTGTTGAGTGCTCGCACCACCTGGAATCCCTCCCCGATAAAAGAACCATTCTGTATCTTTTTAGCTTTGTCTCCCTTATTTAATTCCTGAATTATTTTTTCTTCTTTTAGCTAACATTCAAGCTTGTCTTTGTATGCCCTTAACTCCGCTCAATTAGCAGTAGCTTGCAACTCGCCTTGATCGAACTGTTTTGACTGTCGTTTAGGTTTTAGCTTATTTTTTAAATTTGACTGGAAAATCTTTGTTCTTTTTTTAGCTTACGGGTTATTTTTTAAATTTGACAGAAAAATCTATGTGCTTTTTTTAGCTTACGGGGTTATTTTAAATTTAACAGAAAAATCTTTGATCTTTTTAGCTTACGGGTTATTTTAAATTTGACAGAAAAATCTTTGTTCTTTTTAGCTTACGGGTTATTTTAAATTTGATAGAAAAATCTTTGATCTTTTTAGATTACGGGTTATTTTAAATTTGACAAGATTTTTAGCTTAAATTTATAAGTTTATTTTTATTTTTATCAGAGATTTTTTCCTGATTACAAAATAAAAATGATATTTAAAGATTAGAAAAATAACCATAGAAAGTAATTATGGATCAATTAAATAATTTATGTTTGTATGAACTAAAAAGAATTGCAAGAGAGTTAAAAACGAAAGGAAGATCAAAAATGGGTAGAATGGATTTAATTAATGAGTTTAAAAAATATAAAGAGGAGGAGATTATTGATTTAATTGAAAAAGTTACTACTACTAGCGACTGTATTTGTATTCATGGAAAAATTAAATATTTTTGCAAAGAATGCGGTGGATCACAAATATGTAATCATGATAGAATTAAGTATGCTTGTAAAAAATGTAAAGGATCAATATATTGTATACATAATAAGCAAAAACAAAAGTGTAAAGAATGTGGCGGATCACAAATATGCATACATAATAAACAACAACAACAATGTAAAGAATGTGGAGGATCACAAATATGCGAACACATGAAACAAAAAGCCTCTTGTAAGGAATGACGTATAAAATTAATTTATGATTTAAGGATTAGAAAAAATTGTAAATAAAATGGAAGATAAATTTTTATTAAAAGACGGGCAACTTTCTTTAAAGTTTTTTAATGAAAAAGGTTTTCTTATTCGTGAATTTATAGATTCAATAAATAAAGATTTGTTAAAATATCGCGAATTTATTGTTGAAGAAAATGGATATTGTAATATTTTTTTTATAAAAAATGATGAAGAAGTTTATAGAGATAGAATTATTTTAGATCTTAAAAAAGGTTTGGAGTTTGATGAAAAACATTTTAATGAAATATTATTTTATGGCGGTTTTAGAGATTTTTTTGAAGAAGATGATGAGTTAGAATTTTTTAATTGTATTGTTTTGGATTTAATAGTGGTTCAAATAAGAATAGATAAATATAAGTTAGAACATAAAGAGAAATTTTATAAAGATTTGTATGATGATTTAATGGCTGTAGCATGGCACCCATCTAGATATTTAGATTGGTGTATTGATTTTGAAGAGTTAAAGTTTTTGGAAGAAGAGGTATTTGGTGAAGAAGATTGATAAAAGTTATGTTATATAACCCAATAAATGGTTACATAACAAAAATTTATTTAAATCTTAAACTAAAAGTTACAGATTCTCCTTTTAGATCAAACTTTTTCCAATCAGAGTCTAAAATGGTTAAATCAAAGTGATTAATAAAGTTATCATATTTTCGAACTGGAATTGTTGGATAATCTTTTGATGGAATGTTTGCCAGCAATTGGGATGGTTGTATTTTTACAAGGACTCCATTTTTACCTTTATTCGTGTATGACATTCTATTATCAACTATGCTGCATAAAAGTCTCAAAGGTTCTTTTATAGTTATATCTATTTGAAATATTTTAAATAAAACCTCTGGCACCCCTAAAGAATTTTGCAAACCCTGGCTAAATTTAATGTTAATTGATTTATTGTTGATTATGTAAGCAAAATTATCTCCGATAATCATTGTTATATTTTTACCCTTTTCGCTGAGCTCAATTAATATTTTTATATCATTTATGGAATATATTCCTGGATTAAATATTACTAAAGGCTTATCTTGTTCATCAGTTATTTTTTCTTGATCCCTTAAAGTTATTAGTCTTTTTGTTTTAATATTACAATCTAAAAGTTGTAATTCACTAACGTATTTCATTGGAGGGTCTAAATAAACCCTGGTTTCTGAATTATACATTGTAATGCTAAACATTTTTCATTTAGAAGGTATATTTTTAGATTAATTTTTATCGAAATAAAAACCAAGATAATAATCCTCCAGCAAATATTAAAACAATAAGAGTATTTTGATGAGAAGATGTTTCTATATTACTAACTTCATCTGTTTTGTTTGATTCATCGCTATTGTTTAATTTAGGATTTATATTTTTCCTTGGTTGAGCATTAGTATTTAATAAAACCTTTGATGTTCCTAAACTATGAGTTATTCCAACATTTTTTGTTTCAATGTTTAATGAGTTATTTACCCCAAATTTCATATCTTCTGTTGCTATTTTCAGATTATTATTGTATCCAATAACGCTTTCTGTATTTATAATTAAATTGCTTGGCATCAACAAAACATCAGGAGCTATAGCCAAATCAAGCCGTATTTTTGATTCTTGAACCGCCGTTTGATATCTTTGATTTGAATTTGCGATATCATTTTCAATCACAGAGCTTTCAAATAAATCTATAAATTCTTGCTGAGTTTCAAATGCTCTTCCTCCATTACCAATAATTGAATTCCTGGTATTAACTTGGGCCCCCAAAACGCAATAAACAAAAGCTTCAACCGATCTATTTATTCTTCCTAATCCAGCATTTGTTAATCCATATCCAGATTTAGGTATAAACCATGCATATTGAAAATCTACAAAATAATCATTTCGTAACATAGATATTAAATTCCCATCAATTTTCTTTCCACCATCATCTGAAAATTTAGCTGAATCGCTCGGCCAAATATTTGCATCAGGATCGTAATTTCTTACAATTCTAACATTTTGATTTCCTCCTCCTTGCCCGTGAACGCTTCCGGGAGGTACATATCCTTTTCCATAATCAATGAACACATCTCCAACACCGTGATTTGCTCCTCCTTTCCATCTAAAATCGGCCAAAGGTTTATTTAATCCTTTATAATCTTGATTATTGCTTAAGCCAAATTCTGCGCATAAACGATTATAAGCATTTTTGTTGTATGGATTATTTTTTAAAGAAAAAGTTTGTTCGCCGGGTAATGGTACAGATAATTCATATAATATTCTTCTTATTGTAAAGTATATGTGAAATATAAAAAAACTTCTAATAACTTTTGGATAATTTAAACTATCATTTAAACTTACACCACATCCAGATGTTGCACACCAAACCGCCATGTTTAATTGCTGCGGCCAGTGATTAATATTTGGTTTATTCAACCAAGCTCTAGCTTCTTTACCGCTAGTAAGTCCTACAGTTTGATTTTTAAATACATTTTTCATTGGCGCAGTGAAGTTATCTTTATCTGAAACATATATATCTAAAATAATTAACATTTCTGTTACATTTTTTGCAGATTCATCGAATTTAATACCGGGTATTGGATATGTGTTTTTTGCAGATGATAAACTTTCTGGAAAGGAACTAAACTTAACTTTATTTTCTAACCCTAAATCTTTCCATAATAATGTTTTCAAATTATTAGAAAGATTTTCAGTCCATGTTTTTCCAGAAGGATCATCATCAGACATAATTGTTGTTCCATTAACTTTCCATTTAATATATCCACCAAATGAATCATTAATAAATGTAAATTTATCAAGGTTAACATTTGGATACCGATTTTTGAAATCATTTAAAAGCATTTTATTCTTATGTTTACTTGATCTTTAGATCGAGAATAAAATGTTAATTAATTCCTGCAAAACAATTACAACCAACATCAGTTTTCTCATATACAAGTTTTAATGACCTTTCCCTCCGGTAAGTTCTTTTAATAGATCTTCGCGAACTTTCTTCCTTATAATTGACATGTCGAAGTTTTTTTCTGCGTCTTTTCTAAATTTTTGTCGTATTTCTAGTTTTAGTTTTTGAAACTTTTCCAACTCTGCTAAAATTATAGAAAATTCTTGATCGGATATAACATTATCTTTCAAAGCTTTTGAAACTAAATCGTTAATTGTGTTTAATTTTGATTTTGCAATTGCGGCGGTTTGTTCGTGTTTACTAACTTTATTTTGAAGTTTTTTAGAAGCAAAACCAAATCCAACCGACAACCCACCAAAAAAACCACCTATAACTCCCAAAGGCACACCAACAATAGCACCAAAACCAGTGAGAGAAGTTCCAAGACCGCCTGCAGATGGGATAACTGAAATCAAACCACCAGAAACACTAATTTTTATACATATTCCTCTAGCTCTATTATATTTTTTCCTTACTTCTTCGTAATGTTTAATTTCTTTCTCAAGATTTTGTAATACTTCGCTTGATTTTTGCAGTCTGAAATTAATAGGATCTGGATTATTATGTAATTGTGGATAGATTTTATTATAGTCATCCATGTTGTATTTTACTGATCTGTAGGTTCTCTTTAGATCTGTTACTTTCTTTTCTTTATGTTTTCTACAAAATATAGAACTACAGCCATTATTAATAACCATGCATTCTTTCCTAAAAACCCAATAACCTCGCCAGCTGTTTTGAATAAAAAGCTAACTATTGCACCAATCATTCCTGGTAATATTTCACCTAATTTTTTACCTATAGTTTTTAATCCATTTCCTAAACCCCTTCCCAAAGTTGATAAACCCCTTGAAAGATTAGAAACTATAACCCCGATAACAACACCCACAGCGCTTAAAATGGCAAATGCTGTAAATCCATGTTTTTTGAATATATCCTTAATTCGTTCTCGTAATGACATTCTTTCCCGGATTTTCTCACTCTCAAGCTCTCGTTTGGTAATTTCATCATTACGACCATCAAATTCTTCATCTAAAGTCTCTATTCTGGTTGTTTCCTCTGGTGTTTTCATAGGCTTATCCTTAAGGAATTTTCTCTCCTCCCTATTTTTGTTTTGTAATTCTTTCATCTTTTTAATCTCGCGATCATTTTCTTCCACAATTTCTTCTGCTCTAGGTCCTAAAGCATTTTTTAATTGTCCATCGGGAAGTTTAGCCCCTGTTTTAAAATTTCTAAATTCTCCACCTCTAAGAACATATTCAGCCGCATTACTTCTGTTTGGTAATTTAATGGTGGGCGCTTTTATTCCTTGTCCTATATCTTTTAGAAATGTTATAAATTTTTGAAATTTTGGATGTGGATATGCCACTTTTATTCCATCTTCAGCTTCTTCTTTTTCTTTCATCTTTTTTAAAAGGGGTTGATTTTCATTAATACCACCAAATGAAGTTTCCTCCTCTTCCTCATCATAACCAGGATTTTGATAAGTTGTGGACGTCTTTGGAGATAAATAAATTGTATTATCATTACCATCATCATCATCATCATCTTTTGTTTCATTTAGTTCAGTTGGATCTAAATCTTCTGGTAAATATCCTCCTTCTGCCATTATTTTTTACTCAACTGTAAGAAATCTTTAGATCCATTAGAGTTGAAAAAACAAAAGTAAAACTTGATTTAAAGATTAAAAAAATATATATAAAAATAAAATGATGAACGAAACCACACAATTAATAGATGTTAATAGTTATATTCCTAAAGTAAGTATGCGTTTTTCTAAACCAATTGTTGGTGAAATTCCTGGAAGTAAACCAAAGGTTGAATTTAAACGAATTAAAATTTTTACAAAAAATGATGATGGAACAGAGGGAGAACTTGTTATTCCAACCGGTAATTTATATTCTTTTGGTGTTTCTACAAACACAAATCAACAAACAGGTGCAATTGCAGGATATGTGTTTCCATTATGTTTATGGGGTGGAAGCAGTCCAACACCCGAAGAAGAAAAATGGATTGATTTATTCAATGAAATAGTTGACAATTGCATTGATCATTTGATTATTAATAGAGCAAAAATTGGCAAATTTGAGTTGGAAAGAAATGAGCTTGAAAAACAAAAAGGAGGTTTAAATCCTTTATATTGGAAGTTGGAAAAATCTTCAATGGCTAGAGTTCCAGATAGAGGTCCAACTTTATATGCAAAATTAATTTGGGATAAAAAACAAGACCAAATTTTAACTAAGTTTTATAACTCTAAAAATGATAAGTTAATTGATCCATTAAAATTATTAAATAAAGGTTGTCGCGTTGAAGAAAGTGTAATAAAAATTGAATCAATATTTATTGGTTCTTGTATTGCGCTTCAAGTAAAACTTTATGAAGCAGTTATAGAACCAAACAAAGAAATGAAAAGATTAACTAAACTTAGATGCTTAACTATTTCAGATAGTAAATCTTCTGCTGAAGAAATGGAAAAATCTGAATATGAATATGAAGAAGATTCTGATGTTGGGAGTCTCATGTAAACCCAATAATAAATATACTTGTGTTATATAACCAAATTACTGGTTACATAACAAATAATAATTTAAAATAATTTACTGACCGCGTAACCTAAACCTAACATTCCAGCTCCAACATATACCATTTCTCCTGTTTTTTGTTCATCGCTTGGTTTGTAATAATCAGAGAATTTTGGCTCTTGCATTTGACTATACCATTCGAAAGCTTGGTTTGTAGTCGAAATATTTTTTGATGCTTGATATTTTTCATCTTTTTTCTTCATTTTCCAATCAATTAGTTTTTGTCTATTTTTCTGATATTCAGCCCAATCTCTTTGATATTTTTCCATTGCTTTATCGTGTCGTATTTTTTCTGTATCTACATTACGTCCTGAAAGACTTTTTGCAAGATAATTTCCGCCAACAAATGCTGTTGCATTCAATATTGCTCCACCAACCATCATCGCTATTGCTGCCATATTTAATTATTTTGGTAAAATATTTTGATCCTCTAAATAAGTTTTTAGATACATACTTCCGGATAATACAGCCACCCATTTTACATAATTTGTAATACTTGAGGATGGGTCATTCAAAAATGATTCTTTCATTACCTTTTTAGCTACATACCCAACTCCAGCTCCTAATCCGATAAGTACAGCTGAATCAGTTACAGTTTTCACAAGTTTATTTTCGCTTGACATAATTTTTACTAAATCAAAGAGAAAGCTTTAGATGACTTTAGAGATTATTCCATTCCTAATGATTTTGGAGTTATAGAAAATGGTATCTTTGTTGGCTGTGGTATTTGCGGAACTTGTGTTAAATCAGGTATCCTATTTTTATATTCAGCGTATCCATCTCTAGCTTTTTCCCGGTATCTCATAAAAATATCAAATGCTGTAAATCCTAATCCAACAACGGATAAAACAGTAGTAAAAGATAACTCTGGAAGCCATGATTTAACTTCACGGGAGGGCTTTGCCCGATATGTATTTTCATTTTGCTCTTCTTCACGTTTCATTTCCCTGGCTAATGCATCTTTTGCTTTTTTATTATATTCTGCCAATTTTTTGCCAGCCGCAACCTTTTTAGGATCTTTCTCCCTCTTTTTCGAATCTTTATTTTCAGGTTTGGGATCAGCTGTAATTTGTTCAACTTGTTCATTTTGTTCAGACATTATTTTACATATAATTAAGAACTCTTTAAACGGATTAGTGAACAGTATCATACCCCATATCAGCCTGCTCAGTTGTAGTTGTAACTTGTTGATTTTTGTTGAATTTAACGTGTTTAGCAACCTGAAATAACCCGCTAGCAAGTGCAGCCAATCTTCCTGCTTTTAATGCTAATAACCCAACAATGTTTGTTAATTCACGATTAACCAAATCATCATTCTTCAAATCATCACAAAGAGATTCTATATCATCAACCGGAACTAAATATGAAATAATTTTAGAAACTAATTGTAGGGATGAATCCACCAACCCCCCATTAATTTTTTTACCCATTACTGCTTGGTAACGATTAAAATATTTTTCTACATCGCGTTCTGATAATTTTTTTATATCACCCAGACTCATTTCAACCCCCAAATATTCCTTTGTTGTTCCGAGCGCTGCGAGAATGGCAAGTGATTCTTGTTTTATTTCAAGTTCATCATCATCTTTTCCCGACGGTCGGTCTGTCTTTTCTTCAATGTAATCTTCAACGTTTGTCATCTTTTTTTAAATCACTTCGGAATCTCTAAATAACAATTAAATGGATGGCGTAAAGATAAACAAAGTCTAGAATATTTTTCAGTTTTCAGGAGTTTTACAAATTTTTTACCTAATTCATAATCCAAATCACCACCATAATCTTCGAAAAACATTTTCATACCTTTCTGCGATGGATTATGGAAAGTAACAACGCAGGCTACATTTTCCCGAAATGGTTTTGCTATCGATGTTAATTGCTGGGTTAAAACCCACATTGATAATCCGTGATGCCTTCCGGAGAATGCTAAATCTATAAATTTATTAGATCTTTTCTTCAGATCGGTGGATACAGCGCAATCATCTAAAATTATTAATGTATTGAGTCCAGAAAATAAAATTTGGCAATCATTTAACAATTCATTAATCTCATCTACATTACTTGCATCTGGTGATAATACAAAGAATCTCTTGTCCCCACGAGCAAAATTATGATATGTTTTATTTTTAGAATAAGTTGGACAAATTAAAACAATATATTCAAAAACTTTTCGGAAAGGACCTCGGAGCTGTTCAATTAGGTACTTTGTTTTTCCGCAATTTGTTGGTCCAGTTATGATACAATGAAAAGGAATTTTATCTCGTAAATCTTCCATGATTTTTGTATCATAACATTATGTTTTTAGATTCTTCCCTTCAGTCAGTACTTAATTGATTTCAAACTTGAATTCATTATTTCCATCATAGCATCAGCCACAACAAACATATGACATGTTATAGTTCCTGATCCGTTTTGTTTCCTTTTTATTTCTATTTTTACACCATCGTGTGTATTATTTAGAGCTAGTCCTCCACCGTGAATACTATTATCTGGGTGAGTTCTCGTATCAACCCAAAGAGCAAACTTGTCCGTGTAAAAATCCTTTTCTTTCAATGAAATTTGCAAACCATCATCTCTATGAAAGCGTTTTTTCACGGATTCCCAAAGATCGGATGGAATCATTCCTCTAGAGTATATTCTATTTGGCACACCATCAACATCAATTTCAACGGAAGATATACCTGGATTATAAAAATTTTCAGAATCCCTTGCTCCTGCAGCTTGAGGTAATAAAAACAAAAATAATACCCCAGTCATTGATCTTCTCGGTAAATTAATATGCTGATTAATAACACCATCACCATCAATGGAAAATGTAAAAGTTTTGTGTAAGGTAATATTTTCATAAAAGAATCCTTTACCAACTTGATATGTTGATTGTGCCTCACGGGCTAAGTATTCGCTTGAAATTGAAGAATATTCTAACTCTAAGTTTTTTATTGAATATGATGGCATTTTAGTTGTATCAGAATAAATAAGAATATTACTAATTGGGGCAAGTGTAATCTCAAATATTAGATGGTTTTCCAATGCTTTTGGATAAAAAACTCCATGATCGTTTAATATTGGGTGGTTTATTGGTATTCTATACTTTGAACCATGAACATTAGCGAGAACTACTTCCCTTGCTTCTTTTTGGGTTTTTTTTGCATCGCCCGCATTTGTTCTAAGTTTTCTAATGTTTTCGGAAGAAATACCTTGTTTTAATTTATCTTCTCGCTCTTCTTCGGTTAAAAATAAATCACGATATGTTTGAAATAAATCATATCTTTGAGTATCTTGCAATGTTTCTCCTCCAAAAAGAACTTTTAATCTGGTTACAAGATTGCTGGCTAAATTATTAACAACCGTATTATTTGCATGGCCCTCAACATCTAAATCAAATAGAAGAGATACACTTCCGGGCACAATCACTAAATTCTCAGAAAGTTTTGGAATATTTATATATAATGTTTCTCCTGGACTGGCTGTGGATGGATTTAGAGTAATTCTATTTAATGTTGATTCTGCCTTCAAACCAAAAGGTTCTCTTGGAATTCTGTTTGGATTAATTTTTTCAGACGTCATACTTGATTTATAAGATACTTTGGCTAATCTTTAAATGAGTTCTACCTTTACAAAAATATATTATTCGGCTGAAGGGTATTGGAAAGGATATTCAGCGATTCCTAAATTAGCTGAGAAGGCGGAAGTAAGTGAAAATGAGGCAAAACAATGGTTACAAAAACAGGCAATATGGCAAATCTATCTTCCAGCTCCAAAGTATATACCTAGACCACACTGGACTGTGAATAAACCAAATCATATTCACCAAGCAGATTTATTATTTTTACCGCATGATAGAGTTGGAAGAAAAACATATAAATATGCGTTAGTTGTGGTTGATATCGCCTCGAGATATAAAGATGCGGAGCCATTAACTTCAAAAGAAAGTCGAGAGATATCAGAAGCTTTTACAAAAATATATTCTAGAAGATTGAAATACCCTAAAACATTAATGGTTGATCCTGGAAAAGAATTTATGGGTGAAGTTGGTAAACTCATGAATTACCATAATGTAAAAATACAAAGAAGTGAAGCTGGTAATCATAGAGCCCAAGCATTTGTGGAAAACGCAAACAAAATATTGGGAGAAAGATTATTTAGTCATCAATATGCGCAGGAAATGATAAGTGATGGGCGATCAAGGGTATGGGTGAAAAGATTGCCAGATATTTTGAAAACTTTGAATAATACACCAACTAGAATAACTGGTAAAGAACCTGATAAAGCTATAAAACTGAAAGAACTCGATGTTGAAACTAAAAATTATAAACGTGTGGTGGGGCTTGATGAGGTGAGACTACCAATTGAAGTTAGGGTTAGATACTTATTATCTCCAGGCGAACTTGAAGGTGGTGAAAGAAGAAGAGCCACAGATCCTATTTGGAGTATTAAAATTTATTATATTTCTGGAAGTAGGGTTTCTATTAATCAACCGGTTTTATATTATTTACAAGATGGGCCAAGACGAAGTTTTGTAAGGGAAGAGTTACAGGTTATACCCGATGATACTCAGTTACCTCCAGATTATGTTTTGAAATAAACTAAAAGATTGGATATGTATGAATTCCATCTTCTTCAACCCATCTTTTATCATAATATGCATTCAATCCTTTTTTATTTTGTTTATATGTCACAATTTGATTGTCATTTACTCTAAATCCTGTGTTTTGTGCCATATCAATTGCCCCTTTTAAAGATGACATGTACCTATCCCAGTTCATTTCATTTTGCCTATGAATTGTGCCTTTACAACTATACTTTACTTTACCTTTCTCATCCTCCGCGTAATAACATTTTGATGAAAGGGCAATCATTCTAATTCCATCAAACTCCAGCTTGAAAAGGCCTGGGGTCTTGTCGTGATATTTAGATGTTGATAGGAATTTTTCTTTTCCTCCATTAAAGTATTCTTTTTCCATTTCGGGTTTTATAATATTATCCAGCTTTTCAGACGAGATTGCCATGTACATAGAATCTGTATCCATTTGAATGAGCTCAAAATCCTTTCTATCAACATATTTATCAAGAAAATCGTAATAAAATTCCAACATCCTAAGTTTAGCTAGCTGATATACCGCGATTCCGCATTGATAAGGGCGGTCTATTTTTATTTGTCTTTTTCGTTTTACTATTTCATATGTTTCATTTATTTCTGTAAGATCTTCAAAGAACGTAGATCTTAAGGCTTTTTCAACCTCTTCTTCATCCTGAGTATACCTTGTGTTCTTATGTTTTTCTTTATCTTCTATCATTTTTCCATAGAATGAATTCCCTTTCAGTTTATTAGTGTCGGCTAGTTCTTTACAGCCTTTATACTTTGGTTTTAGTTTTTCAATCAATACTTTAATGTCTTTGTTATCTTCAATAATTTTAAATATATCAGGAAATTGCTTTAATTCATTAGTAATTTTTACTACATCATCAATCTTGTTTTCATCAAAAGCTTTACTTAATTTTTCCAACATAACCTCTATATCACCATCTCTTCGCGCGTTTGAAACCTCTTTTGGGAACCATTCAAAAGGCCTTCCTGATTCGTATTTCAAAATATGGTAAATAGCCGTAATCTCCAAACCATGATTAAGATACCATTTTAATATAGGTGTATATAACAATATCTTTTTTGCCTTGGTAACACCAAGCAATTTTTTATTATTTTTTAGATGTTTTCTTCCTGTCGATTTTTGATATTCTTTCATGTGCTCTGGTATCAAATCTTCAGTAACACTATCTACAACAAATAGAGGTGAGAACTCTTCAAACTTTTCCTTTATATTTTCAGGCACATTTATATCAACTTGTAAAAACCCGAAAAGCTTGCCGATAAGAATCTCTTTACAAATATTCTTAATATTTTCTTTGTCTTCTGGGTTTTTCACCTCAATACATTCTTCTTTTCCGCATGGCATTTCTTGTCCTGCACAGTATAAATATAAACCATTTGCGTCATAACCAGCAATTCGAGCACAGTTTTTTGGAAATTTATATTTATGGGGGTGAATCTTTGTTTGGTCTTTTTCTGAATATCGCGTAAATATAATACTAGGCCCTCCAATCATACCAGTTTTCAATAGTTTATAAATCTTGTTTTTATCGCATGTTTTACAATCTTTACTTATCTTTTTACATTTTTTACAAAACAAAGTAATACAACATCTATGAATACAGGCGTATTCCCCAGGAGCGAATAATTCTGGATCACTTTTCTTTTTCATTTTTTGATATTTATTTAAAACATACCGCATTGAGACTCCGGGGATAGAAACTGCGTCTTTTAATATATCTATTTCATCTGGATAATATAATGCCCTGGTTTTTTCTAAAGCTTCTTTGAAAGGTATAACATCGTTTAGGTTATACTCTCTCAACCAGTCCAGCATTGTAACACAACCCCTCTTTTCAAATTCAATCAAATATTCTTCATATTCTTCTATGGAAATATTTTCCTGTTTCAAACTTGAGTAAAAATCTTCATGTTTTACTACCCCGACGTGAGAAAGCTTATCATAACTATCCAACCATTCATACGGAAGTACAAGTTTTTTTGCTTCACAATTATTTGCTTTACACCACTTATCAAAAGAAAGTCCAGGTGCAAGGTAAGACATTACATCCAAAAATTTGAAATGAGGTGTTGATAAAAACATATACTTATTATCTTTCTTTGCAACAAAAATATCTTTAGTTTGATTGGTCATGTGTTTTACAAAATATCTTTTAATCAAATTGATATCATACTTTCCACTATTAAACCCTAAAACAGGGACTTGGTTACACCATTCTTCATATTTTTGTAAAACATGTTTTTGTAAAGAATCTTGATCGGGTAGCGGGTATTCTTCTTTAACTTTTTCAATAATTGTTTTTCTTATTTCCTCCAATTTTTCAATGAATTCTTTTATAAGCGCATCCTGGTTTGGATTTTCAATAAAAACTCGTTTGTTTGTTAAATTATCGATTATTGCAACACTAACTGGGGTATGGATATGTGTAAAACTTAAATCATCAGTAATATGTTTATCTTCTTTTTGTAATATTGACTCAAAATCGAAAATAATATTATATGGATATGGAAAAAATTTCTTTTTAAACCATATATTGATCAATTCAGGATTTTCACACTCCCAAATTGATACTAGATTATAACCCAAGCTTTTTATCATCTTTTCTCTTTCAATAGTTTCATTATATTTAATTTTGTCGGTTGTTGAACACGGACACCCGTGCCATTTGCAACCATAAAACTCAAAAACAGTATTTGTCTCAGGTTCGTATCCATCAAACAAAATCTCTTTCCCTCCTTCATCCCTACCACACCTTTCACCACCGTGACCACAAAGCTCGTGATGAATATGTTTCCCTATAATTTCAGATTGCTTTTCTATCCACCTACAAGCTTTATAACTAAATTGGTTTTTACCCCCATAAAACACTTTTTCAGATTCATTTCTGATATGTTTTATCTTTTCTCCTGTGCATAATATTTTTGTCTTTCCTCCTGTGCATGTTTCATTAGTAAAATGCCTTTTTAAATCTTCGTGTCTGGTAAATTTTTGTTTACATCCTTGACATACCCAGTTTTCAGCAAGAAGGTCTAGATCAATAATGAAAAACCCATGCCCATCATAAAGCCCTAAATTTAAAGTTGGTAAATTATCTTTGAAATTATTTTTCCCAAACACCAGTTTCCAAACTTTAAAATTTGCTTTATCTTTCTGCTCGTAAGCCCGAATGTTAATTGAAAAAACCTTTGAAATTTTCTCAAAATCAACTAATTTTGTTGATCTAACATCTGATTTTTTTAATTTTTTGTTTTTATAAAAATCTTTAGCTAAATTTAGCGCTTGTTTCTCTATGCGTTTTTCAGGATTTTGTTTACCAGCAATAATATTCATGAGAATAGCTAAACACCTCCATACACATAGATTATCGTCTTTATCATCTACGGAGTAAATACATCTTTTCTTGCGTAGCTCGTCAGGTAATCTTCCACACCCAATTAAAGGTTGTCTAGTGAGAATAACTTTTATTTGCACTTCCCTAAACTCAACCCCGCCCTCATGAACACCTGGTTTATTAATTTTCTTTTCCGCGGGTAAATATGCCCTACTCCAAGCAGCTCCTTCTAAACTCAATCTCTCACCCTCACACCTTTCTATATAATCTTTTATTTCTGAAAGGGAGTTAAAAGTTCCTCCACTTCTAAATGTATGTACGTGATAAGCTATTTCCCCATTTCCTCTTTGAATCAAAGCAGTAAAACTGAAAACAATTCTTGCCCCCATTTCTATTTGGGGTTCCAATTCATTTTAAATTATTTCTGTCAAATCATTATTTAGATCCCTCCTAAATCTAATAATATTTCCATTTATTCCTTCGGTATTACGAATTGGGGGGTCGTCTTCATTTTGGATTATTGAAAATATTTTAAGGACTATTGTTCTTTTCTTTTTAGTTTTTTCCTTCAATTCATCTCTCACACTGTCAGATATGGTTACCTTTCTTTTTATTTTAATTTGCCTATTATTATTAATTTTTATGATGTTTTCATTTGTTAATTCTTCAAGCTTTTTGGAAAACTCGTCTTTATCCATTACCCTAAATGAATAATTTCCCCAATTAAAAATTTGTTTTAATCGTTTTTTGGGTTTTATAAAAGTGGGTGCGAGTTTTCTTTTTGTAATATTTTTCCTTTTAGGTTTTTCATAATTTCTTTCCATATTCTCCTCTTCTGTTTCATGCGTTTTAATTGGCGGGGTTTCAATTATAAGTTCTGATCTATTACCTAAAACTTCATTGAGTTGATTTCTGCTCATGCTTTTATAATCTTTAATGCCCAAATCTCTTGCTATCGTTTTTAATTGTCTATCAGTAAGTATTTCTGACACGTTAATTCTTAAACCCGGTATATTATTCAAAGCCTCGATAAGTTGAGATCTAACCATTAATTTGGTGTTATAAACACCATTTTCCTTGGCTATTTCCTTTAATTGATGAACATTTAATTTATCCATAATTGCTTTCTATGAGTATTTTTCTAATCTTTAAATATCATTTTTATTTTTTAATCAGGAAAAAATCTCTGTTTAGTTTTCTGATAAAAATAAAATGAACTTATAAATTTAAGCTAAAAATCTTGTTCTTTTTCTGTCAAATTTAAAATAACCCGTAAGCTAAAAAGATCAAAGATTTTTCTGTTAAATTTAAAATAACCCCGTAAGCTAAAAAAAGCACATAGATTTTTCTGTCAAATTTAAAAAATAACCCGTAAGCTAAAAAAAGAACAAAGATTTTCCAGTCAAATTTAAAAAATAAGCTAAAACGTACTTATAAACACGCTTACATACTACTCGCCTTGATCGAACTGTTTTGACTGTCGTTTAGAGGTGTCACATTTTCATTACTGAAGTACCGCAGCGTCGCTTTCTTTGAAACAAGATGTTGATGAAAATATAGCAAAGGGGCATGGTAGGATCAAACAATAAGAACGGTATGATCACCTCGTTAAGTTATTATATAAAAAAATGTATGGAAATTGTTCTCGAAGTTAGTTTGCGCCACCATAACATTAGTAAAGCCCTTACCATGTAAAGTCGGGTGTATTTTATTAAAAAGAAGACAGTCTTTCGAATCAAATATAGAGTGCTTATGAAATGACAAAAGATGTAACGATCAAAACAAGTGTCAATTTTATTCAATAAACTAATGAAATGTTGTCTCTTCTATACGCTACTTATTTATCACCAGTACACTCGAATTTCTGCCACTGATTTACTTACAGGTCTGACCTCGCTTGATTCAGTCTTGAACCAAATACCCTAGCATAGTATAATGATGGCATAAACTCGTTGTCCGTATACAAACTGTTATCCAAAAGGTGCATTCAGTACACGGGTATATGTGTTTACATGGTACAAAAAATTGACTACGAATACAGCAGCACCCCAATGAAGGTGCCCATTTCAGCTTTAAACTAATTCTTAGATTTTCTCGATTTTATGCATTGTTCAATCGTTGTAACTCGTAATCAGCTTTAACTTTTTTTCAGTAGACAGGATAACAGTAAATTAACAACTTTCTTAAGACTGTGTGCGCTAGGCATATAGCGAAGCAGTTGCTATATTGTGGACAAATCATATTTGAAAAAATAGTAGCAAGCCATATTTATGATCCACATACTGATACATTTTTTGACCATATCAATGCCAAACCATTTATTCTTAACTCATGAAAAGACATATAACAACAATTATAATAATAATAATAAAAATTATAATAGTAATATTATTATTATTATTATTGTTATTATTGTTATTATTATTATTAATAATAATAAACTTATTGAAAAAGTGACGCTGTAAGGAGGCTGCACTGTAATTGTCGTAAGATTACAAATTAATTGAAGGGCCAGTGTCAAATTAATGCGCATATGCGGCCTAGAATGATATCGAAATATTTTAACCAATATAAATCTTAAATTTAACGCGGGTTCTATGCAAATGGTGAATTGAATTTTTCATGGCCTTTTATCTTTGTCTGGCTTTTGTCCCTTTGTTTTAGCATAAAGTGTCAAAGCCCTTCAAAACGTGGACGAAGGACATATTCTACCACTAGCTAGCCTTAGTCCTCTCTCTTAATTGCCTGTCACGGGAGACTAATGTGCGCGGGCTTACATCTTTATCTGGATGTAGAGGATCCCTTAACACCTCTACCTCCTTACTGTAATGCCGCCTTTCTCCCCTCCTACAAAGATACTGCTCGGGCCAGGCAACAAAACTGCCGCTCTCCACCACGTCCGAGTGGGTCGGATACTCCGGCCACGGTCTGATTGAAGGTAGAATTTCGGTGACCATGAGCGGAACCCAACCCTGCAAAATATCTCTACCGTGGACTTTTTTTTGAGATCCTACCACCGCCTCTCCCACTGCACTGCTCTCTTGGTTAAGCATCTGAACTAGATCACCTAAAATAAAAAAACAATTTACGCAGGGATGTTATTATACTATAGTACAATCCGTATTTTGGTTTATGTTGTGACAAGAAAATATGTCTTCAAATATCGGAGTGATCGTATTAGATGGATTAATTAGGAAGGAACGTATGGGTTGGCACCATGAAAAGTGTGTGCAATATCATGGAATTTTTTTTTCGTTCTAAGCAGGTGTCATTAAGGTTGTTTTTGACTGTATATATTAAACTTATGAGACAAACAAGAAAAACGAAGTACGTACATTTATTTCCCCCTCGCACCGTGAACATGAAATATATAAAGCCTGGTTGGTAATGGGAGGGCAAACTGAACACAGGGGACTAACCTTCTCTAAGAGCACAAGGACCAGGAACGCTTGAGTCCACATGTGAATTACTCCCTTTAGCCTTTTTATGTTCCGTTGAGCCTGAACATGTAATGGAGAAGGAAAAGAAATAAATATATATAAAAGATGTCTTTAACAAAAAAACAATGAAATGTCAGACCTTATTATGGGCACCAAAAAGGATGATTTACGCCTTTTATTTATTAGGTAGGATACTTTCTTTAAGCCAGTACGCACCTGGTATATCAGAATAAATCGAGCTGCCTTTTTTCCTCTTGGAGCCCCTAGCCCTGACGGTTGTTGCTTCTATATTTAACGTTTGAGCTGTTAAAAATTTAAAACATTTTTACTGTTACAAACATTTTAGAGTGAATTACTAAGATGAATGCGCTCGCTTTCTAAACGGTACGGCAAAACAAGCGAAAGTAAACTGCACTTCACAGGGCATCGATTGAAAGCCCTGTATAAAATAAACTATAGCAGAGTTGCAGTATTGCTCATCAAAGACACCATAGGCCAGCTTGTACACACCTGATTCACTGGAAGCGTCCGCATTGGATGTGCCCGAACTGGTTTTCTTACTCCTCGATGTGGTGGGAGTATTTGCATTCATTTGTGCTTTGGCTAAAACAATCCACATACAAATAAGTAAGAGCAATGTAAACAAATGTTGTATTTAGAAACCAAAGGAAACTGCAGTGAAGAGAATTTTCGGTTTGATTTATTGTAATTTATTAGGGGACTTTTCATATAGGGGTAACCCCTCAACTTCCTTTTCTACAGGCATCTTTCTTTTTTTCCCTTATGTTTAGTTATTAATTGTATTCATAATTTGCTTCATTTTGGAATATGTATGTCACTCTGAATTGACATAAACTTACCTGAACGCTGGCACTGAAAAAAAAAAACAGCTATGAGAGAAAAGTACAAACATAAACAGATGATGATCATCGTCTTTACTTCAATACTATTTTGATTTGTTATTTACGGGTTGGTACATAATAGCCATGGTGAAACAACAAAAACTCACCGAGTTTGTTTACCATGGCAGAAACGACAAAGTTTGTCAAAGTCTCGTCTTCGGCGAGATCTGCCATTTGCGGAGAATACAGTCGCTGAGGTTGAGCCCCACAAAAGCCTATCCAAATGGATTGACAACCCAGTTCGTCAAGTTTTTGCATCTGTAATAGGGACGTGTAACTTATGTGAGTATCGTACAAACACACAACAAACAACAAACTTTGTTCTACAACAAAGTTTGTTGTAGATCCACTCGCCTATCGGCTCGTGGATCTACAACACTTTGACAATGTTATGACGCAATTTATCATCAATAAGAGGACAGACGCATGTAAAAAAAGGACGTCAATTTGTTTTTTACAATAACAAAACGCGAAAAAGGTCAAATGAAGACTTAAATGAAAAGACAACGCAAGTAAACAGCAAGTAAACTCGAAAAATGCTGAATTTTATTTAAATTGACGCAATCAGGGCGCAACTATTCTCAATAACTTTTCTCGCCTTCTCATTGGCTTGTGACAATTTGATTGGGTAAAAATCTGACTGTTTGACAGCTCGCTTGCATAAATTAAAATTTTATGTGTCTGTACTCTTATTGATGATAAAAATTAGCCAATCAGCGCGCGAGAATTCGCTCAGTTATTGTAAAATGTATAATTGAAACGACGAATCCAGAAGAAACATTTCTTTCGTCCTAAATATACTGGTGAAACACGAGTTATGGAAGTACGATTATTTTAGCACTGGGGGTACCATCCAAGCAAGATTATCTACTTGTTATACTATTCAATTAGCTCTCCTACCTACAATAACTTGTTCTTAGTTACCGTTATGTCTATTACAATGTGTGCTTGACCTCAATAAACATGTCACAGTTTCCAGGAATCATCATCCGGCGCTATCATCTTACTTTCGTGTGACATGGAGTTAATACGAGAGAGTGGATCACGAACATGTCATGCTAAATAAATGTATACTTACATTTGCATGTATGTTGGAAACAATTTTTCGGACCAGTTTAGTACGAGAAACCGCGGATACTTGGACGCTGTTGCTGTTTGTATCATCTGCCCTTTTCTGATATATTTGACGTTCCTTAACGTCAAGGCTCTGGTATGCAATATTGCCTCTCCTTTGTACTTCCGCGGCGCCGACCCCTTCTGCAATCATTGTTTTGGCTAGTTGAAATAAAATAGTGAAATAAGCTTTCGAGTCTTTTCAGCCCAAAACCCTACAAGAAAACTTAAACAAACAGCATGACCACTTACCCTCCTTTGCCAAAAACTCACTCTTGAAGACCGAAAAAGCGGATTTCTTTCTAGGCTTTCCCTCGATGTAGATTTTGACCTCCCTTGCTGGTGGCTTGCTTCTTTTCACCACAAGGCCTCTCCTCTTTTTTTCGTTCCCTATCCAATTCTGAAATACAACGACTCAGAATGACAAAAAGAAAAACAATTTTCTAACAAAAGTGATTCATAACGTAAACTTCCTTACTAATAAAGGGCATTTTTATGATTTATTAGATTTTATTTTGCACTGGATTTAACGTGTATCTCCCTTTTTCATAGCGAGCAAGAAGGAATACGCTTTACTTACAAAAGAGGAATTGTTCAACAAACCTTTATAACCTTTTCATCAAGGCCTGTGGACTCGACAGCTTCCATGATCAAATCTTTCTTGGACTTAGTTGTCATGCCGCCCAGCCACAGTGCTTTCAGTTTTCCAAGCTGATTGTCACTAAGTTTGTTGCGTGGCATCTAATAAAGGCTTAGTGTTAATAGGTTATGAGAAGCAAGAAGATCCAATCAATAACTCCTTGTAGTTGTATGCCACGAATTATTGGTTTGTATATGATGGAGTTGTATGCCACTAATTATTGGTTTGTATATGATGTAGTTGTATGTCACTAATTATTGGTTTGTATATGATGTAGTTGTATGCCACTAATTATTGGTTGGTATATGATGTAAAGTTGTATGCCACTAATTATTGGTTTGTATATGAGGTAGTTGTATGCCACTAATTATTGGTTTGTATGTGATGTAAAGTTGTATGTCACTAATTATTGGTTTGTATATGATGGAGTTGTATGTCACTAATTATTGGTTTGTATATGATGTAGTTGTATGCCACGAATTATTGGTTTGTATATGATGCAGTTGTATGTCATTAATTATTGGTTTGTAAATGATGCAGTTGTATGCCACTAATTATTGGTTTGTATATGATGTAGTTGTATGCCACTATTTATTGGTTTGTATATGATGTAAAGTTGTATGTCACTAATTATTGGTTTGTTTATGATGTAGTTGTATGCCACTTATTATTGGTTTGTATATGCTGTAATTGTATGCCACTAATTATTGGTTTGTATATGATGTAGTTGTATGCCACTAATTATTGGTTTGTATATGATGTAGTTGTATGTCACTAATTATTGGTTTGTATATGATGTAAAGTTGTATGCCACTAATTATTGCACACATGTCCAATACACCCGACCTGAGTCGGGTTGTCTTCACCAGCTGGCGGATTGAGTCCGATTGCGACCGGAACCGGAAATAGACGCAATCGGATCCGATGGAGTCCGTTTGCCGACATTTTCCATGACCCCTTTCACTGTACTCTATGTTGCTGTATATTTTCTAAGTCTCTCGCGAACTTACTTCCGGTGAGTCTGATCGTTCATGGCCTTTGTCCATCGGACTCAGTTTGGGTGTATTGGACAACCCTCAATTATTGGTTTGTTATGTCGATCGATGTGGAGGAACTCGCTCTGATATTACTATAGATTGTGCTTGTCGCTAGTTTAAATCATGTACTAATATTAGAATATACGAGTGAGTAAGCACATATGCTATATATGAAGTTAAACTTAAGGTATAAGTCGGTTTTACTTCTTTTCTGGATTGATCAAGGAACAACCATAAACACATTGCACTCACTTAGCCTAAATACAACGGTTGCCGATATAGGAAAATATCTCCGAAGTAACAGCGTTTGCAAACACTTACCTTAACACTGAGTGATTTAAGAACCGTCGTTAATTAAAAACACAACTGGAATAGTGATTTGTACGCAGATGCAAATGAATTTTAAAAGAATAATCCCGGATTGAGCCCAAATGCAAATGGCAAGCGATCGATCACCGTATAAAGGCGCGCTGATTTTGCACATATCATTACCCACCCCTCCAGCCCTAGAAAATTTATTGTCGTGAATGCTGTTCGTTTACAATGCATTAATTTACTGTGATATAACGCCTAACAATTCCATTAGTTAGTGCGTTACAACGTGCGGAACGGGTGACGTCACACATGTGTGACGATAAACGCAGGTGACCAATATTGAGCCCGCTAGGGGTGAAATACGTGATTTTAATAACCCCCCTCTAACTCATTTGACGCCTGGTCTTTTTTTGTCGTTTTCTCAATGCTTTTTATGTGAATTTCCCTGCTTTTGCCCGAAAAATTTTCGATTTTTTTCTGTTTGAGTCTTCCCGCGAACTTCAGAAACAGCTGATCAGTAATCGCTTCAATTTCTGGAAGTGAATTTATAGCGAATTCGGCTGCAGAGACTTCTCAAAACGTGGATTTAGTGTTCGTAGATGAAGATGAAAGCCTTTGACTTCTGTAGCTATAGGCACAGCATATTTAGACCGAGAGTCTGACGAGGAAATTGACTCAGAATTTTATCAGACTGACTCTGAGGCTGAAGAAAGTGACGAAAATGAAGAATTAGAACAACTAGGGCCTTCCAGGAAGCGGAGACGTACAGCACAAGGCGCAAACGATTTGGATCAGTCTGTATAACTTGATACCCTTATGAGAATTAAGTTGCTGTTGAATCTGCATGTGAGTAATTTTTGAAATGACTTACAGAATTTGAACTAACAATGAAAATTGTATTACCATTTGAGGGCCGTAAGAAGTTTTTTTCTATCAATATGTCAAATATTTGTGGTTTATCTTAAAGGTCATTCCTTTGACATGACAAAAATTACTATTATGTTATTATTGGACAGTTTTTTGGTTTTGGAGCTGAATTATTGTGAACTAAGAATTTATTTTAGTGTTACTTATTGCCATATGCCAACTTTGAGGATAAAGTGAGAAACTTGTATTAAAAGGAACAGGCATAATTTGTTGGTTCAATGTGTAGGCAATTCTCTAAACTTCAAAATGAGCTATGATATATGGAAATTGACTAAATGTAGCTCAACTTACAGCCATTAGTTAACGGTGTTGTGTTTTTTGTGAAAATTAATTAGCATACCCATGGGAGGAAAAGGGTTAAGCGACGTGAAATTACTGAACGTGAGGTAACCGGCGAAACTGTTGTCACAGGTGCAGAATCGAAAAAGCGGCTGTTATTTAATGTGGAAAAATCTCATTTTTCAACGGCTTCAGTTGCTGGAATGAATGCCCTAGGCTCTAGTGAATGTTTCTCCACGGACATCGAGTTTACCAACAAGTCGCCACCACATAAACAACAACGAGTTAACGCGTGGCCCGATAAATCTGCAAACAGTCGCGAAGGAATCGCAACACTAACAGTCAATTCTTCTGATCAATATAAATCGCCGTTAGATCTTTTAATACAAGACAAGCAGGTTGAGGTGGAGAAAGAAAGCAAAAAAGTAACGGAGCTCCAGCGGGAACTGGAAAGACTCTCAGCTGTTTACGGAAAACAAGCAGGTGTCGATTATACTAGACCAGCGTGTACAAATTGCTACCGCAGAGAGGGACATAACAGAGTTAACTGCCCCTACAAAGGACATCCATGTGCTTCTTCGAGATTCTGTGGTGATTTGAACAAGCATAAGGACGAAAAGGATGCTGTCTCCTCTGTAGCAAATAGGCTTCAATCCGCAAAGAAATGCCTTCAAAAGTTAAAAAACGATCTGGCTATGAAATCGGCTCTGAAAATTCAAACTACGAATTCTTTTTCGAGTTTCATGCGAACACATTTAATCAGTGAATGTAAAGGTCGTTATCTCACCTCTCAGGGTTTTGAGAACTGGCGTCAAATTAACCTGGATCTGAAAAAGCTTGAAGCTCACTTTAAAGGAAAAATCCCGGGAAATGATGTTAGCTTAATCGCAGCACTGGACGAATACAACAGGAAGACAATCCTGGCCCGCCCTCAAAGTGAAATCGGTATTGGCGGCAACCCGGTACGCACTTTGTGGGAATTAAAAGGGATTAAATGGCCCTCAATCCCCAGCATTCCTGAATCAAGTACTAGTACTACATGCAATGCAACGTCTAGCCGCGCAAAGCAACTTCAACCAACAACTATGCAAGAAGAACAGGAACAACTTAAAACTGCACTAATTGAAAGTCGCATGAACACAATTTATCAACCCACACCAGCCTCTAATGATGCAATAACTTTTACAGCTGTAGAAGAAAATGAGAAACGTCCGCTTTCAGATGCTGCAAGTGCTCTAATGGATTTATCTACATGTATGGACAGTCAAGAACACTACTATTTTTAGTAATATTTGGGGAAGGTTTTACGTTTCATTCATCACTGATGTTTACAATTACTACTGAGCTGGTATGACTCGTACGTTTACAGTTTAAAACCGGACCATGAACTGTAGGATCGTGCTTACAACTGTTTAGAAAAATATATTTTTGTTGGCTGTACATGAGTTGAAATTCAAGAATAACTAAATTATACTTTCAGCCGTGAGCAAAGCAACAACACGCGTGCACGCAGGTCTATAATTTATTTAGCAGATTGAAATGTCTTCAAAAAGTTTCCTTTGTTGTTGCGTTCAATTAACGTTAACAATGATTTAACTGTTAGCAAGTTCTTTTTACTCCTTGTTAACACATGAACAGTTTATTTTCTTTAACAATTCACCGTAAATTTGTTGAGTTACAAAAGGAAGTTGTAAAAACCAAACATGTCGTCAGTAGTAATTGAATCCAGTGCTTGGTATACCGCGACATGAACGTTCTCGCGCAATATCGGTCCAAATTCTTCCTTCCTCAAGACAGTTTTAAGTTTATTAAAAACAAATTCAGCTGCATTGAACTCAGGTGATAGTGACGGAGTGTAAATAATAGATGCCCCTATCTGCATAAGCCATCTTTGCAAAGTATGTCCACTTTCGAACCGATGAGTGGCGCAATTATCCATGACAATGTAGTCGCCGAATTCTATAGCCGGATTGCCATTTGAATTGGAAACTTGGCCTGCTTCTCCAAAAAAGTTTAAAAACTGAATGGAATTTGAAGCTCCTTCTACTGTATTTGCGTACAGTACACCTTCCAAACCACACAGCAGGTTAAGTGTAATGTTTGCTTCCTTGTTGCCGCGCGTAATTTCGATTGCTGGCGTTCCTTTGAGCGAATTGCCATATACAGAATTTCCTATTCCACAATGAATTCCAGCTTCATCGAAGAACTTAATCTTTTCAGGCGGCAAGGAACTCACAGTGTCAATAAACTGTTGACAATAAACAAGGTTCTGTGGAGTAAATTTTTCTGAAGAGGGTTTTGCCATTCGCTTTCTTGTAAAAGGTCCTTCAGGTATTTTATTTCTTACGATATTTCCAATCGCTGCCACAGATGTCCCGCCATCCAAAGTACAATACGTATCGAGATCTTCTTTGATTGATCTGTAGGTTTTGGAAGGTTTTTCCTTCTTCAGAAAGTATATCATTTCCACATCCTCTGGCTTGAGGTTACAAGGGTTTCCAGATTTCTTTTTTGCGGACGAATGATCCCCAGTTTCGCAGAACGTTTTCCATAATTTTGAAACGAACTGACCCGTGACTCGGTACCGTTCAGCAATTTCCTTGAACTGCCCTCCAAAATACCCTGATCCTGGATCCCCACCTTCAGCTATAATCGAATCGATTATTACACATCTCAAGCTATCGTCTACGCCTTTACCACGGATATAAGACCTTCCTTGTTTGTTTATGGAAAAGCCCGGCATCGTTTTTAAAAATTCCCAGGAATGTGAAGGAATTCGATCACGTGCGCTTACGTTTGAGGCGTCAGGGGTAGATCACGTGGGCTTAATTCAAATATGTTTCTCTGCAGAGGCAACTGTTTCGCGCGTTTGCGAAAAAACAGTCTACCTGTTTCGGTAGTATTTAATTGTATGGAGTTTGCAAAATGTATTGGAGTTCATTGAATGCAGAAGCATATTAAGATCATTTCCTGAAAGTTTCAGCATTTTTACTTAAAACTTCTAGAGATAGAACTGTTATTGTGTGGACACCCCCATCCTCGTCGCCAGGGCGCTTTACTCCTGGCTTTGGAGGTGGGACCCTGCGTCTAAGGCCAAGGAAAAGCGCCCTGGGGACGAGGTTGGACACCCCCAGGAGGCATCAGTTGCTCATGCATGGTTGCCATGGCAACAGAACAAGTTTAAAACTGCAAAAATAAATTTGTCTCATCGAGTAGTTTTAGGTTGCATGGGTAACTATTATGTAAAACAACATGTGAAAAAATGAAGATTTTTGAGGGTTGTACCGCCTTAATAAAGTGTACCATCAACGGTCCCGAGCAGCTAGTAAGATGTCCAGCTTTAAGTGTTCATGGCGCATATGATATGAGCATATGATTCACCATCTTTAATAACTTATCACTACTCACGCTGACTTCGATATCGTTGATCCTAGCGGTATGCAGGACACCTGTCATAATTGAACTCAGTTAAATGACCTGGCTCTCCGTAAGTTCTCGTTGCTCAGTGGATAGAGCGCCCGCCCGGTGTTCGGGAGGTCATGGGTTCGATTCCTGTCGGTAATTCACCTTCACGTGATATGAGCTGTCTGTATAGTGATAATAATAATAATAATAATAATAATAATAATAATAATAATAATAATAATAATAATAATAATAATAACGGTTTAATATCAGTACATCCATGATATGGCTCTTCGCCTGATATAAAAGTAAAATAAGAAAATTAGCATAAATCTGAATTTTTGAATTTGTAAAAAGCTAGGTAAAAAACAGTAAAATGTAATTATTCAAAATATACATACATTTCTAAAACTAGATAAGAAATCATTCCGCCCTATTCCGGCAGCGCTCCCTTAAAATACATAATGTTTGCTTACTGAAGGATTTAAAATTATCACAACATTTAACATTGGATGGCAGAGAATTGAAGAGGTTTGCTGCTAGTGAAGGTTTTTAATGACGCGTGCCAGGAGCCCATGGGCTCCTGCGCGTGCTTATAACTGTCCGTGCGTTTAGCAAAGAAAGACGATGTTTATCTTGTGCATAAGCTTGTTTTGGGGAAGTAGCTTGTAATCAAACCAAGTCATAGAGGAAGCCAGCTTCCTCCCAACCATTGAACTGAACCTTAACCATAATTTATTTCTATGGCAATGTTCAGCGTTCAAACATGTGACTTTCACCCAAACGAATTTTAAGGCCCGTGCCTTCAGTGAACAACAGGAGACTGGGGAAAGGACACCATTTTCTCAAGTCGACTGGACCCCACTAAAACCAACATGGCGGACAGCTCAACTGAACAACGAGTGCTTCGTGTAAATCAGGTATTTTCTCATGGCAGTAACCTTTTTTATTATTATAAAGGCACGTCACTGTTTGAATTATTTTACCCCAGGTTTTCAGAATTCGGTTTGCATGCACTCATTTTCGCTAGGTGTCCTTCACTAACCACGGGGCCATATGTTGACAACTCATCTAATAATATGTCTTCTTATTATATGACTAGCTCCGTGAGCGGGCAAGATGAACCGAATCTCGCGTTGTGATTGGCTACCCGAGCGGGCAATATGGAGCTATCTTGCCCGCTCGGGATAAGGGCTTTGTCCCGCAAGGAAAATTCATCCGAGGCGAAAGTTTACCAAAATTTTCTTTCTTAGTTTTTCCCTGAAAAATATTTTCCGTGACAGTTAAAGATTTCCTGTGGTTTGTGTATCGATGGAGCTGGAAAACGAGAAAACTTGATTTTTGCATGTAACGGGCTTCCTTTTCAGTCCTTGAAAATAAACACGTACACGGATCATTTTTTGGTGTTTTATCCCATATAATAAATCCTTTATTGACCAAGCTTGTTCGGTCAAGATGGCTGGATATTGGCCTCGTTCTTTTTTTGCGTGTTTATGGACCTCGACTTCGTCTCGGTCCATAAAAACGCAAAACGCTTGGTCAATAACCCATATGTCTTTGCGACCATTTTTAGCTGGACGCTACTCAGCTTGATGACGAAATCGTCAGTCTTTTACGATCCCAGCTTAACAAAGCATTTCATTACTTTGAGGTAAGTATAAACAATATTCCAACTCGTGCATTTAAAAATTTTATCGATGATCGCTATCTTTTCAATTTTGCGGTGTTCCTGTTCCTTTTAATTCATATATTACCATACTTTTGTACCATTTATTTTTAGGCAGGTATATTGACTAAATTTGAAGCAGAGCTTAACATGATACTGAGATTCCTTGTTTGGAGGGTAGGCCTCGATCTTGCTGTTTGCTAAGTTACTTTATTCTGTGAACTGAACCTAATGAGCATGACTATCTTCGCAGTGGGTAACTTAAAAGTTTTAATTTCAGTTTTCAGTGTATTGCAGTGACTCAACTGTTGGCCAACTTATGTTAAACATGAGGTACAGTTCTACAGGTAAAGAATCAATTTGATTTAACAAACTGGGATTGAAGTCAAAGTTGTATGTAGGTTTCACTATTTCCCTGTTATAATAAATACCTTATAATGTAAGAAAACAACATTTTCCTCTGCAGGAAGTAGTTTGAGTCACACACAGAAGATTTTATTTGGTTTTTATGTTGTTGGAATTCCCTACCTCAAGGAGAGAAGCATGGACATAAAAAGGATTTCTGAAAAGTTCATAGACCTCTCATTTGTGAGTAGCTCAGACCATGAAAATCTTAGACGTTCAGCAGTTTACCAATGCTTACCTTCAGAAGTGTGGAGGCACAGTAGTGTAGTGGTTAGCGTGTCGGACTTCTGAGCACAAGGTTTGGAGTTCGAGCCCTGGTGCTGGCACTGTGTTGTTTCCTTAGAAAAGAAACCTTACTTCACACTGTCTCTCTCCACCCAGGTGTATAAATGGGTACCAGCAATACAATGCTGGGTGTAACCCTGTGATGGGCTAGCATCCCATCCAGGGGGGGAGTAATAATACTCCCACGTGCTTCATGCTATTGAAACTGGGATAAGCTCCGGCCGTGTGGGCCTCCTGTGGCTCGTGTGCGCCTTTACCTTTACCTTCAGAACTGTCCGCCTCAAAGTGTCCATGTATAATACAGATTTAACTTGGGCACATTCTAAGAATTAAGAAAAATGTAGTTTTCAATAGGAGTTAATTTATTTTTACTGTTGTGAAAGTATGATTTTTTTGTATAGATTTGGAAATGTCTGCACCTTGGTGAAAAGCTTCTTCACGCTGTATCAATACTGAATTTCCTTATATTTCTGCAGCAAGGAAAGTATCCTTTTAACGATGAAGATTACCATGATGATGATATTTACAACCTTGCTGTACCAAAACCTACATGCAAATTAATTGATTCTTTGTTATTCTCTATTGACCTCAGTTGTCGGCATGACCTCTTAACTATTCCAAGATACCCCTCTCTCTTAGAGAGAGCTCTCTGTATTCATCCAGTGTTTGCAAAACAGCAATCAATTCGACAAGTGAGCTTTGAATACATGACTCGTGAGCTGCTCTGGCATGGATTTGCTGTGAGTATTGTATTTATTTATTTTTTTATCAAAATTGTACTAGGCAAGGTTATTCTTTACTGCATTTGTTCCTGTAGGCCTGCTCAAAACTTTTATTCAAAAACAGAGTTTTAAATGTGTAATGTTGATCACTGGCGAAGAAGCCGCGTAGCAGTGATTCTCTTCCATGTGTAGAGTAAACTGTACTGTCGTTTTCAACTTACTGTGGACATGTGACAGAAAAACATGTTCAGATTGGGTGCAAACATGACATGCTTGGTAACCAAACATTTGAATTTTGAAGGGTGTTCAAGCACATTTTACCAAAATGGCAGAAAGAATGGATATCAAAGACTTCTTCAGGGAAATTGATCCAGACCTTTTAAACTATGCTTCCAGTTTTTGTAAATGTAGGTTCTCATCAAGCATAACAACAAAGTATTGGTGCAAACAGGATTTCCAAAACTTACAAGTGGAAGTTCTAGAAGGACATCTACGGCGTATCCTAAACATGGTAACTTAAATACGTACAATGAGACATTTCAGTGGCATTTCACAAAAGTGCATGGAATCAGTGAACGACAGTTTGCTTGGTATACTGGTGTGCTTTCTTGAAAGCGGGTCGATGTTGACTGTATCGCGATATTGTTTGGTGTGCTTGTGTACAGTTGAATGGTTTATACCCTTTCACATATTTCACTTATTGGACGCGTAACTGCCATTTGAATCATTTCTGAAATCCTTGAACAGTAGAATACCTGGTTTGAACTTTTGGCCGTATTTGTTTATCAAAAACATATCAACAAATTTGAAAACTTTCAAACTTTGGCGCGATAGTTTGCTTAATGGCTGTAAAACTTCAAATATTTGGTTACCAAGCATGTCATGTTTGCACCCAGTTAGGACATGATTTTCTGTCACACGTCCACGTTTAGATGAAAACAACAGTATTCCACTTTAGAGACTTCAAAGGTTGTCTTGTATAATTTTAAGCCTGATAGGGCAGTGCTGTTTTGTCATTCTACCCTTTTACTGAATGCATCCAAGTTTGATTATTATGCAGGTGTTGGAGGGTTCTCATTGGAGGAGAACTGAATGCTAAGTCTAACTTACCTGGTAATATTGAGTCCTTTTCTTTTGTTCTGCTTCCTTTCAGGAGTTTCTGTTTTTTCTCCTTCCGTTAATCAATATCCACAAGTTAAAAAATCTGGTTGTCAGACAGTTTACAAGCTCTGCATCTCTGGACAGACAGCCGTCAGTCAAAGTGGCATGTCATGAGTGCGGCATCTGCAGTGAACCACCTAGTGCCCCTCATCAGGGACAGTGTGGTCATGTCTTCTGTTATTACTGTATCAAGGTAAACATGTTGACACCTACTGCCCCTCATCAGGGACAGTGTGGTCATGTCTTCTGTTATTACTGTATCAAGGTAAACATGTTGACATGCTCACAGCTGGCACATGGCTTTTCCTCCTTTTTCTCTCCCTCTCTCTTGCCCATCTACCCCACCTTTGTTTTAAACAAAGGTAGGGAAGATGGATGGATGGGTTGGTAACTAAACAGTGTAGTCTGTCACAATCTCGTGCCAATATTCCTCAGTACAACACTGCACTCCATGAGTAAGAATCCCGGGGGGGGGTACTCCCTTACAGGAGCCTAATGGGGATGTGCCGCTGGATGGGGTCGCATTTTCACAACTGCAGTGACTATAATGAGGTCGCATTTTCAATAGAGTTACTAGAATGGGGTCCCAAATTTTCGAAGTTTGGGGGTAAATAGGGAATCAAAATGGGAAGATTCTCGGTTAAGAAGATCAGAAAGTTGTTTATTTAGGTGAAAGTAAAGTGTTTAAAAAAATTGTGTCAATTCATTTTTGGATGACCCGGCTTTTTAAAGGATTGACAAGGTAGATGCATAAATAGAAAGTGACTAAGTTGGGATCGCAAAAATTACATTTTCCTAAAAGTGACTAAGATGGGGTCTATAATTGGCCGAAAAATAGACTAAAATGGGGTGGGGGCTCTGAGAGGCCAGCGGCACATACCCAGCAAACATTAACCCAAGTACCCCCCCCCCCCCGGGAAGTATTGGCTCTCATTCGTGATTGTAGATACTGAGGGCCAGTATTCCCAGCACAGCATCGAGCAAGTAAAGAGCATTATTAGTTTATTATATGGCGAGATTTCCCCCAGAAAGTTTGGACTTATCTTGGCGTTTAAATTTTGAGGATACATGCCAATAATTTTATTCTTCCACATATCAAGGCTTTGGAGATGTTCTCTCTATTTTCAGGGGCACCCAACGAGCAGATCGAGCCAAAAGCCCCTGAGAGACATTTCTAGGCTCCTTGTAATGTTTAAAGACTGTCTAAAGAGATGTTCTTATCACCTAGAAGAATTTGATCCGTTCGGATATCTTAGCTGAAAATTGAAGTGTTGGAAAAATTTAGGGAATGATGTCTTCATTTACTGAAAAATTTCTAGCTGGACGGCACCTTCTAAAAACTTCCCAACGAAAAATTTCCTCATCCGAAATTCCTACGTGACCTTTTAAAGTGCCCAAAATTGCAAAAAATATGATTTCCAAAAACGTAAGGGACTACTTTTTCCTTGTTGCGAATCTTTTAGGTGATGTTTTAGGGACTGAAAATCTTTTCAGAGACACGGTTCGAAAATCCGAGGACCTGTGTGTTCGATATTCGAAAATTCTGGCTCACCTTGCTTCTGAATAGATTTTTACCAAAAATAGTCTTTGGGTGCCCTTAATATTTTCTTTACTTTCCTTTAGATTTCTCAGTTTCTATTATTATGAGAAGCTAACAGTAAATACGCAGAGCGGGCCCTTGGCTCATTCTCGGTGTAAAAACCTGTTACCTTCACAAGTGACGTAGAACAAAGAAAATAAAAGAGACAAAACAATCGAGACTAGGATTATAATAGTGAAAAAAAGAAAGACTTCACAGGTTTTTACACCGTGTTAGACCCGGGCCGTATGCATGGTAATAATTGTAAAAACCTGAAAAAAAATAAACCGAGTGCGCAGCGCACTGTATGTGTTACAAGAACCATCTATAGAATAATTTACTATTATTCACAGAAATCGAAGTGAATAGTGGCAGAATATTTACCGAGGTGCGGAGCAGCGAAGTAAATATTCCTAAAGCCACTATTCACCGAGATAATTTGAAGACAATTGTTGTAGTATATACCAATTAAGCAACCTCAGTAGGGAGCTTAAACAAACACGACGATGGACCAGAGGATAAAACAACCGGTGAAAAAAAATTAATTGTTGAAGCGTAATTCGGACACCCAAAGAGACTTTATTGTGTCGTTCATTTGCGCTATTGTTTGCTCCTGCCCTGGTCAACTTTTCATTGTGGTAGTCAGTGTTTTGATTAATTTCCCTAGTAAAACCTCTTCAAAAAAGCTGTAAAGCAAAGAATCGACGGCGGCCATATTACGGTAGCTTGAACGCCATTTTGTTTTTACTTCAAACTCACTGGCACAAGGATTACCATGAAAGCCCCCGGCATTATTCACCTCCGAGGAGGTGGATAGTGTATGTTGATTATTATATCTGCAACCCCTGGATACGCAAACCTGGATATCTGCAAACGCGCGCTCTGATTGATTCCCTACTCACAGGCTATCAGCTCATATACCATTAGTACGGAAAACGGCCATCATGGAGGAATGATTTCTTGAATTTGACGGGGAGAAATTCAAGTCTTACTTAAAAGGAATATACAAAAAATACTACCGAAGGAAATAAATATGGGATGAAATTATTCGGCGGTAAGTGAGCAAATTATATAGCGAAATAGTTTATTACGAACTAAAGTGAAACTCTTACAAACAGCCGCCATTTTAAAAGATCAGTGGAGTCCGTAAACTGAGTTTTAATCGTATTTCTGCCTACGTTTTCCATTTTGAATTCTCAGACTAATTTGCTATCTCGAAAAAAAAAATTTGATATCGTACATGAACTATAGCCAACTCGGCGCTACGCACCTCGTTGGCTATTAGCTCATGTACGACTCGATTTCGTGGAATAATTGTTAAATATCCCGAAGTAGAGAGCCAATCAGATTGCTCAAAATGCCAAGTTTGCTAAGTTGATATGTACTAATTCCTAGTATGGCCCTCGAGCTCGGTTAGTAAGAAGTCAATACGATTGTATAAACATGTGGGTGTTTTTTTTCCAGGGCAACAGTTTGGCTGACCCGTCATTTCCTTGCCCCTTATGTGGAACAGCTGTTGGCAGTGACATAACCCCTGTGGAGTGTACTGTCGCCCTGGAGGTCACGTGACAGGTGTATAGTCAAACGCTTCGCCACATTTTACACTTTTGGGTCAGTAGGTTCCTACAGCGTGTCTCAGACCAAAGCTTGACAAAGTCAAGAAAATGAACCGAGACAAATACACTTCAACAGCACTAAGCGTGGGACAAACGCGCGCCCCATTTACGACATCCGACGGTGTACACCATAATGAAGATGCAGGTTCTGTCTATAGCTGGTCAGCTTGATTGCATTTCAGATGTCAACCTCTCAGCTGACCACGTTACTACTAATGTGGTGAGAAACAGTCACTAAAATGATCGACAGAAACAGAGACAGGATTTAAACACATTGAACGGTTTTTGAAGCAGATTCATTTTACTTCTAGCCAACGTTAACAATTTGTCATATAACAAATAACATCAGTTCATTGAAATATTCGGTTTTACGTATCAATGTTCAAAAATGCGTTTACAACCTTGATATCACATTAAATATATTTTTTTCTTTAATAACTTAGCTGTCTTGTTTTCCTTTTGTTTTGTCTGATAACAATAATAACTTTAATGCTGTAATCATAAGTGTCTTAGATTTCAGATATATATCCAAGTCGCTTTAGGATGTGGATAGTAAAATATTTTCGATTACGTGAAAAGGAACTTTAGTTCTTATCTTATGGTTGGACTTTCCCGCCACATTTTGTCAATCTGATAAATATTCAATAGACTATTGCGTGTTCCAAATCCCCTCGGTGGCGCGTGGTAACTAGGCAGGGGAGGGTGGGGGAGTTCACCGTGACCATTCAGAGGAGACTTGGGAGATTCTAACAGGAATCGAACGCGTTTCAGCAAACTATTGAAAAGAAGGATTTAGGCAATTCGCTGATTTCGCTAGCAAAGGTTATCTGTTCGCGAAAGAAGAATGGTCTTTAAACGAACGTTACACAATATCGTGGATGTAGCTAAGATTTTAGTATCGCGCGCTGCAATACCAACATTATTACTGTAATGCTTGGAAGCTTCAATGAAAACGTGTTATTTCCAGTGTCATACTAGAACGATGGAATTAGTTTCATTTTAATCAGTTAAGTCTACGCCGTAAAGAGCGTAATGAACTCAAAAATATTTATCCATTTGATTTTTAACAAACACTGACTACGACGAGCCCTCCGCGTCAGCTTATGCCACTTCCACTTGCGTCGAGTCCACATCAGGCAAAGACTTTGTAGAAAAGGCAAGATTAGTCTGACCAATCTGGCTTCTTAAGTCACTTGGACCGACCAAAGTCCACTCTTCATTCAACGCAATCCACTTGGCGAAATACCTAATGGTTTTACGTAGCCAATGGTAGAAAAAGGCGAGACCCAGCAGTGCGCCCGCTGACCCAAGAACGTAGAAAATGATGCACGGATTAGAGACGCATCGCTGGCTTCCGTCTTTTGCTATCGAGGCTATATTGAGTGTCATGGCAACAACAAATGTAAACAACCACAGAATTGGAAACGGTTTATCCTCAGGAAGTCGCCACTGCAAGAGAAGAAAACGATCCAATACCTCCTTTTAGCATTTGGCCCTGTTGGTTTACAGTTCCCTAATTAATTCACTGTGCATGATGGGAGCACAATCAACACACGACAATCGCAGAACCGCCTCGTTTCCAGATTCTCCCGTCTTTGGAAGGAAAGTGAAAGGGAGAGACCCTGGGAGCGAGGTAGATCAATATTTGCTGCAGAGTAACTTTCTTTAAATCTCACCTAAGCCAATAAAAACCAGAGAAGATTCTTAAACATTTCAAACCACAGATCTTTTGAAGCATTTATAGTCACTGGAAAGATGATATAAAACAGTAGCACCACAGCACAGTCCTGATTATCAAGGCTACCCAAAAAATGATCTCCAGTGATGTGAGGTTTCATACAAGATACAAGCTGAGCAACAGAAGAATTTTTACAACAGAGCAGCACTTGACAGTAACAGTTTAAAAAAATGGGAACCACACAGAAAGGTAAATCAAAGAACATTACAGTCCACTGTGCAGTGATAATAATAATAATAATAATGAACTTTATTTGAGTGTCAACTGTATCTAGCACTGACGCACTAATTGGAACACTGTAAAGCACAAATCAAATGAAATGAAATGTTGGTTTTTGTGAAGAGGGGAAAACCGGAGTACCCGGGGAAAAGCCTCTCGGAGCAGAGTAGAGAACCAACAAACTCAACCCACATATGACGCCGGAGCCGAGAATTGAACCCGAGCCACACTGGTGAAAGGCGAGCGCTCTCACCACTTCGCCAACCCTGCTCCCTTATTGTATTGTTGTATTCAGTCACTTTGTAAAGAATTGCCCTCAAGTCAAGTCAAGTCAATTCTTATTTAAGAATATTATGTACATAAAGTGTTAATGATTTTACAATATTGTTGAAACAAAATAGGAGAAGGGAAAGTGGAAACGTTAGCCTGCACCTCACAGTAAACTAAAACAAGCAGTACAATACTGTTCAGCAACCACTCATACTTTGATAGCATGCCGGCTAGACTAGTAGAGAGTGCAACGTTCACACCTACCTTGCTAAAAGATTTCCTCCTTCGCTTTACCGCCAAAGGGTACAAGCACAACTCGCATTTGCTCATTACAACCCTCTGCAACCAGTTCATAAGGCAACTGTGATGCACATACTTGACTGAGCCCGTGCACAGACAGGGGCTGATTAGTACTTCCGTATCCTCGCAGCAATGACATATCCTACAAACATCGCTTTCGGGGTCCGTGTTTTCACCATCAGAACATGTCGATAAACAAGTTCTTTGTTGGGAGGATGGTTTAGTACTGACCTCTCCACTTGTCGCTTCAATAAGTTCGTTCATTTCTATGCATACACTTGCCGACTCCTCGGCCATTGTTTCAACATTGCTGCCTTCCTGTAGTTCACGTTTTTCCGAACTTTTTCTCTCGTTCGTCCCAGGTGTGCTTTCAGAACGTCTGTTAATGTCGTTTTCTATCGTTGCTCCATGCATTTCTACACAAAAGTACCTCTGTGGCCGCTCGCATAACCCGCGGTTTGGACACTGATTGACAGTTTCGCCATATTTTTCCCCTTCAGGGTTGTTGCCTTGGGTGGTGGAGTCATGTGCCATATGGTGTATGTTATGGCAGACTTCAACTGTGGTAGTTCTTTCATTGTTTGGTACGATGGTTTGTCCACTATCTTCGCTTTCAACTGGAACAGTTGTTGCGACTGTATCTTCTTCATTGTTGCTTTGGTAGCTCAAGTCTCTTTCGTCAGACATTTGCTTCTAATCCACAAGAGCCTCTACATGTATGTTTACCTATCACGAACAAAACCGTAGAAGAGGTAACTTTTGATGAGAAATGAGTTGTCTGCAACTTGCAGAGTAACTTAAGGCGCGCTAAACTTCACTTTCCCAACTGCACAAACATCGGCAAGAAGGGCGTCAAAGACAAAATTTAATGTCGACAAGGCCGGACTCCATCAAGTTATAGTCGAGCAAACACACAGACACACACAAACACGCAAGTAAAAAAGGCGCAAGCTTTCAAAGGAAATAACGGGCTAGACTTTCCAAACAAACATCTAGCCGTGCTCTAAGCTCTATAATTTTAGGTTATGACATATAATATTAAGATTAGCATACAGACCAGCTTGACCAGTCGCGTTTCAGAAACAAAAATCAGTCTATCATGGAGGTTACGCATGCACAAATAGTAATTCACATGATTTACACACCTCGCTTGACAATAAACCGGACGTTTTTATCCTCTTTAAAATAAAACGATGTCAAAACGACATAAAACTAAGTGCTCAAACCCCTCGTCATAACTAGGTTTGCATACATCGAGTCGAAAGTGAAAGTCGAGATGAAAAACGTACACGAGGTAATGGAGAAAAATGCGACATTATTCTTATACTAATCCGAATTTGTAGACCCAGCAACACGACGAAAACGGTAATCCAAGACAACACAAAACAGCGACAAATATTTGAACAAATTGCATTGATCACGAGATAGCGACACAGAAGCGTTTCAGTCAAGGGTGACCGGGCTCTTTGTCGTACACTTAAGTTGATTGACGTTGCCAGAAAAATAATTTCCCGTTCAATTTAGTGTAAATGTCTTCAACCATAACGACTCTACTGACATAATGTTCTCAATTCACACTCCCACAATAAAAAATAAGAACAATTTGCTATGGAAAATTACTGTCCTTATGTATAACAGATGCTCAACAACTGAGCAATGCAAGCGCCTGTGTCACCTACGAACAACCAGGGCAATAAGGAAAAAGAAAATTTTGCTTTTGTCATGAAAAAAGTGAGTCCAAGGTTTTGGACCCAGCAAAACAACAATAAAATACTTGAAGAGAAATAGGGTTAGTGAAAACCTGTGGTAAAGTAATGAGAGGTGAAAGAGTTTTTACACCTGTCAGCTCTGTAAAATGTGTTGTCAATTTAGAGGCGTGAGTTTGAAATTATAAGGAAAAAAACCACGGAGCAATCAAGACAATTTCTGATAACTTGCCATATTGTCTCTTACACAACTTCAGCTGATGTTTTGAATTTTAAATAAGAGTAGAAAATCCCAATGAAGTCAAACATGCTGGCGTTCTATTTCACCATGCGCGCAAAATAAAGACATACGTAGATACAATTTGCAATAGCGCGAACTTGCAGTACTTAAGAATTTACGTTCCCAACAAGAACAGATACAATACCAGGTAGATCTTACTTATCAAGAAATCTTTTTCATTCCGCTGTCGTCCTCCGCAATGATTTATCGCAGATTGGATACGAAATGTCTATAGTCGTCACTAACCCTTTGTAAAAACACCTTTCAAACGCTCCTTGACAAGAGTTTAATGTGATGGTCAAGCTGTGATGGACCTTGATAATCAAGACTGACTTTTCCCATGAGCAATATTATAACTATAATGTTGGCTAATCTAATTACTAAACACTCTTGTCTCATAGAAGCCGACAATAAAATCATTAATACCGTAAGCTCAGGTTAGCTGCAAACCCGTGGGAAAACCGCTCGAGCTTGATGTTGCTTGTCCAGTATCAAGTATTCATGTCAATTGCATCGCGTGTTGCGGTGTTTTCTCAGCCAACGTGAACCCGTTTCCGCAGGCCGAACAGCTGATTCCTGAAGCCGTCAGATTCAAAATAGAGCTTGTTTTCTTCACGGAATACACGCTTGCGGTGTTATAGGTTATTGCGTGCGCTCTTCTAAATAGTACAGACGGTCACTACCGTCACGAGTTCAAGTGTTTGATCTTGAACATATGAGATGTACAATTAAACAAATTCCTAAGGGATAAAATACCCGCCACCTGCAAGGATGCAAACGCAAACTAACAATAAGATCCTCCTAGTATTTCGTTATTGAAAACAAAAGGAAGCAAAAATGCCCTGACGAAATGCCCGAAAAGCCCCTCTCCAAAACGGTTGTGAGATATTGACTAAAATTTAGAAATACTGCAAACTTGTGCCTTCCCGAGTAAAATGGCCATTCACCTGAAAAAGTCTCGCCAATACAAACTATTTTTTTCTTGTTAATCGTTCCCCGCTCTTTCGGGTTTAAATACAAACTCATCAACTCTAACGATATTTTCTCTGAGTTATTAGAGTAGAAATTACATTAATTCAGACATTTCGACACTCTTCTTTCACAGCAGTTAATTAATAATAAAGCCTGCAATAACTTGCGGTTTTTCAATACAGTCACCCGTATTTTTCATGAATTGGTGCGACCAAAAATTTCTCTAAATATTGCTGGTTCAAGATAAGTTCACAAACAAAGTATTTCTTTGCAACAGGGAACCATTAAAAAACTTTTTAGCAGAGGAAAGTGAGAAATCGATGTATTTAATCTTTGAAATGCATTTCAAACGGAAAACGCGTTACAACAAAGACTAATTAATAACGAATTAAGCCTGTATAGAACGGTCAAGGCTGGTTTTCACATACGATATAAAAATCGATCTGAAATATATAGTACAAAATATACAAGTAAATATACCTTAACGCTGTACTTTGTCTATCTCGCTCAATGGACGACTCTGTTTGCTTTTCACTTTGTCCCTATCTTAGAATCCTGCTTTAGCAATCTATTGGAACACTGCCCACAGAACTGAAAACGGTACAGAAAACAAATCCACCTGCGCATGTGCTGGCGCTGATATGTGCTTACTTTCAGCTCGTCAGCCAATTGGCGACTGTTTACACGCACCCAACATGTGAAACTTGACCTAAACAAGCCTTACCTTTCAACACTTTGCTTCCAACTTGTTTTTATCTGATCAAGTCAATAACGTAACAGCGGCATTATTCTACAAGCAAAAATTGATCAAGAAATCGTTGCCTGATTAACATATTAATCCCAAAAGCGGAATATGTGCATTCTGTGAGCTCCACCCTACTTTGTTTCCCGTAGGTGGGTACTAATGCATTTCGGCCTCTGTGCTACTCCAGTGGCGGGCATTTAAGGCGGCTGAAGATTGACTGGAATTGTTGCGGTAAATCAGTTTCGTGTAAACGACTATACAACCAAATCATCACATCCTTTTCATAAAATTTTTAAGAATTTCAGGACTCACCTCTTGCCGACTCAATACCAGCATATCTAGCTGCCTGCTCGACTTCGGAACCTCCGCGTTTGTTTGTTTGTTTTTTTTTTAACTTGATGCCGATTTAGCATCGGAAAATTTGCTTTGGTCTCATGACACAGCTTTTAAAAAATGAACCTCCACCAAGCGATATACAATATACTGCAGTTCTTTCTATTAATTAATAAAGCTACCGCCCGCCAAAAGTTTCCGAAAGCTCACTACTCAACATAAGATGAAAGAAATTCAGAACCAGTGCAAAAGAAAAGAAAATTCTAAGTCGGTCCGTGTAACTGAATTGTTATACCCGGGCCAAAAATGTCGGTTAACTGGGCTCTTCGTAGTTAGGACATTTAAAGGGTGTTCATGCCAGAAAACAGCTGGTGACTGATAAAGTTTTGTTTTTGTACGTACTTGCTGGATAAAATACACAACACAACTCTTTGAGACAAACTGGCCAGCTGGCGACAGAGCATGTGAATAGCAAACACGTTTTCGTTATCAGTCAAGTGTCAATGAGAGGAACCACCTGACACCCAAGTACTACAAAGAACTGAAAACAACCGGACTGCTGATATCCTGTGAAACGTTGATTTACCTGTTAACCTGACAGAAAACTCTTTGTCTTTGTAAAACGTGCTTATGATCAGTGAATCATGCTGAATACTTGTGATTCACATGGAGCGTGCGCTGTCGCTTCAGGACACAATCACCTAGGCAACAATAAAAATCCGTGCTGCAAACTTATGTCAAACTCACCTCGGAATTTACACTTGCCTTTTGTCAGTCTTTTGAAACGCAAAATCATTAAATCCTGAGCTACCCTGCAGTGAACACCATTTACTTCTACGGTTACTTGTAACAACGCTTTTGGAATTCATGATCGTTCAACTGACCACAGGTCTGAACAATTTTTCCCATTTTGAAGAGTCTAACACAACTTGTGGCACAGCGAGTTTATCCATTTTACAAATGAGAAGAGGAAACAATTTCTAGCTCTTACTGTAATAACATGGCTAAGGATTCAGCAATAAACAGACTGATTCAGCTAAATAAAAAATATACAGTACTGGTGAATGAAACAGAATCACCAGAACAACTTCCATTTTTGTAAAGTTTATCAACCATTGAAAATGGCAGTTCATATGTCATCCTAGCGTCCGAACTCTAAACAAATCTACGGCATATTTGGTGTCAAAGATTCTTGTAGTTACGTCCATGTTTTGCAGTTGCGCTAGTTTATGCTGTCGGGATTTGAAACTATTTGCACACACAAAAAACTCAGATTCACTAGTTATCAGCTTTAATCCTTCAGAACTAACTGTTAGCACTAGTCAAGATTTTCCTATTTGCAACCTTCTGTACTAAAGGCATGCGAAACACGTCTTGTTTTTACATGACCAGTTTGTTAGATTTGAGCATTTCGCTTTTTCCCCAGTAAATCATTTAACTTTGCCGGCAGCTTCGCCAAGCACATAGTACGTAAAACACTTTTTGGTCAAATGCACTTCCCTTCAGGTGTCAGTTTTTCCTCGCTTTACTTCCAGTAGGAGGCTTTTCGATAGCACGTTCCATTAACAGCCCCCAGAGAACTGTTTGGACCAGTGGTTATTGAAAGAGCAAACAGTCTGTATTTTGGGAAATTAGCGGCTCCATCAAGTCCCACAGCCATAATGTACACAGTGGATCGCCTTGCAACCCACAAATGCCTAAACAATAACATCCCTCGCAGCTATCTGTACTGATTATCTCATCGAAAAAAAAAATCTTCAATAAATCTATAACAACGAAGTCTCCCTCAAGTTTGAGATCGCATTAAGTTTCAATATCCAGGAAAGACTTTTCCACGGTAAACTAAGCAGTCATTCACTTTCCCTGTCGAGTGTTCATCGTCTGCCACGAAAAATAACACGAACTTCCGATCAATATTTGGCTAGAACCCTCATAAGTAAACCACATGGGAGATTCTGCATTAAGTGGTATTGTGATCTAACGAGTTCCATAGCACATGACGGATAACAAAACGTGTACTGAAATAACACAAATATTCTGGGCCAGATGCATTTCCGTTTGTTCTAAATATCTCCGTAAATTTTTAAAAAATGCCTTCTTCGACTATTACACTTGATATATATGCGACTTTATTTTTACTGTCTCGGGACACTAAAAAAAATCCTAGAACTGTATCAAACTTCTGATGAAATAAATATCATTAAAATACAGCTAGGACATTTTGAAGAAAACTCTCAAGATAAATTCATTTTAGAAAGTAATAACGTGGACAGGACGTGACTGAGAGAGTGAGTCAAAGTTTCAGTAGAAATGCTAGTCTGCGACAACGTAGAAAAAAAACTTCGATTGCGAAAAAGATTTCAAAACAAAATAACAGCGGGTGTGCTGTTTTCACGTAAACTCATTGGATGTAGATGTTACTTTGTTCCTTTTTAGAGGCGAGTTCTCAAAATGTCTGGGTTTGAAATGCACGAGCTAGGCTCTAAATCAATCTCGCACAGAAAACATTGAGTTCTTGGATTATTACGATTTTTCCCTCCGAATATACTTTACGGATGAGTTGAAGCAGACGAGGCAGGTTGGAACCTCAATAAATTTGCCTGAACAGCGACATTGCTAAGTCGCGTGATGTAGTGCGTAACAGACATGCAAAATTATTATAATAAAAGCGATAACAAGTCAAAGGACGTAACACAAGTATTTTCATTTTCAAAGGACATGCACGGAATGGAAGGAACTTAATTACGCGCTTGTCAAGTCTGTTTCTGCCTAGGTTGTTTAAAATTTTGAAAGGGGAATTATTTCACTCCTCATACGGAGATTACCTACAGAGCAAATTATAATGTTAATAGAAGTAGATAATCGCCCCTGTTCCATACTGACTTCAATTAAAAAAGTCAAATTTTACCTGATTATCTGCACTAACAGTAAAATCTCCAGAAAATAATAATTGAATAGCAAAGGATACGAGAAAAACCACACAAGAATCTGATAGACACAAAACTTGTTTCGTGTGTGGTCTGACGAGCACAGTCGACCACAACATTTCATCCTTTCATATCAAGAGTCGTCTACACGTGCAACTAGCGCCATATTCGAATACATTTTGAAAAAGAGAACAAGAATTTACCGCTTCATAATTCATAAATTTCTTTGTAGTTTAACGTGAACCTTTCGCTGGCTACAAACGAGCGGCTAGAACTTGTTTACGTGTATTAAAGACGAATTTTATCGAGTCGGTCTCCGAAGAAAGTCCACGTAAGTCAATACGAGATCTCATGCATCAAGACACATTTGTTTTCTTACCTCGAAGTTAACGGCTCAAACTTTACGCCTAAATTTCTTGCTACCAGTTCGTTGACCATCAATTAAAAAACTCTGTCAAAGACGTTGTGTCCTTTGGAACCGGCGTGGTTTTGTGCAAATAACCTTTCTGCCACTACTCGCCCCAACTTGCCTTCTAATCAATCAGCCCTCAGTCAACAAGGCCAAAATGCATCGCCAACAATTCTATTGTTTCCTCAATGTGCGGACAAAAGCCACCGAACAAAGACAAATGCTTCCGGCTGAAACGCAGTGTAAACTGTATCAAGCGTGCAGCACTCAGAAGACCGACATTTCGCATTTTACTGCGAAATTCAGTACGAACTTTAAATTCTATTGGAATTCGTCAACGTATGCAAATTCCGCAACACGCGGTGAGACAGCTGTTGATGTGTTCAGGGGCAAATTAACCAGCATGAAAACAAAGGCACATCTGGTGTTATTGATATTCAACAACGGCAACGATTGTTCACGGCCCAAATGACACCGAAGAGTATGGCTGAAGTGGAACTTAGTTTGAACTCGTGCGTTTACCCGTCACACTAGGTGGTTTGGGAGTTCACGAAACATGCGTCCCTGTTCTTATTGAAATCGTCTCTTTCAACACCACACAATAAAGAATTTGGCTGGACCATGCTACACCATAAGCATTGTGATGAGTGGGAAAGTAGGGTCGAGACCTGCGTCTACACGGTCAAAGAGGATTACAACACAAAAGGTAGCACGTGGATGCAACCAATCAGCGGCGAGTATTTGAGAACTGACCACTTCTCTGTCGCATGTCAATAATTTCTCAAGACAAAAGGGAATGCGCTTGTGTTTGCATGAATTTAAACCTCTGGTGTAATTTCAAGATACCAGAAAAAATCCACGTGGTAGGTTAGACATCACACGTGCACGGAGTAATGATAGTCTCCAGATTTTCACTCACTTTACACTGTGTAAGGATCAGCCAAAGAAACATGTAGCTCAGAAAAACGCCTTTTCACGAGATATGTCAGCGTTGATGCAAGAACTCGCAACAATCGCTTTTCAGACCTTTTAATTTCACTTCGCATGGTTTCAATTTTCTAGTCACGAAACATCGTCGAGCCTCAGGATTTCATTACGTTTTTTTTTCCTTTTTTTCAGAAATAATGAAGTAAAAAAGGCGCGTAATGTCCGGTTTGTTACCACAGGACTGATACATTGAAATGCTCAGTTGCAGTGAAACTTAGGGTGGTTAAAATGAGTACCTGCTAGCCGGTAAAGTGCCAACTGTACTTACTGTGAAAACTGTTTCCTATGCATGTTCGAAGGCTTCGCGGTTATTGGCCAAGAGATTAAACTCTAAATAGCACACTACATTATTATAGAACTAATCAGCAATTATTAAATTATATGATAAGTTATAAATGGATAGCGAAGAAGTTATGAACGGATAGCGAAACTCAAAACATAAGAGGATATGGTCATCCTCTTTTATGTTAAAAGTAAAACTGATTGAGGGATAGTAAATTCGCACTGCATGCAAAACTTGGTGGGAAATTTCTACTTAGTCATCATCGACGAATGTTTCCATTTGCTTACGAAGTCTCATGTGAGCCCGGGGGGGGGGGGGGTTTAGTAATTTATGAATTTCTGGGTGGTGATGTGCCGCTGGAGCCCTGGAACCCTTAGCCTATACCAGAGCTGGTTCAGCTGAATTTTGCTGCCCTATACTAGAGTAAACCCCCCGAATCACTCCTATCCTAGCGTAGCTGTTTTCCAGAAACTGAGGTCACTAGCAAAGTCCAGCCAAAACAAAACCTTATACCACGATAATTTCTCTATCAAAAAAAAAAAAGATTTATTTATACTTGTTCGGTTTTTTTTTTATATATATATTTTTGAGTGGCAATTCCTGGTTTCCTCAGTATAGATAAAATTATCAACCAACTGGTCAGTTTTGTGAAAAATGATACCCTATTCTAGACCCAAACGCTCTGATTTATATACTCTATAGACCGAATGCATAAATGGCGGCCAAAAATGTATTCTTTTGTTTATATGCTAATTAAAGTCACTAACCTCGCTCTCAAGCAACAATTCTTTTGAATTTTGTCCATGCAAACGGTGCTAGTGAGTCTAATTAGCACATAAACAAAAGAATAATTTTTTGGCCGCCATTTATACATTCGGTCTATGCTAGAGTAAACTGCTTGAAAACCATACCCTTCACAGCGGCACATACCTATAAAGCCCATATATGGCAGTAACCCCCACCCCCGGGCATGTGAGGGTGTCCAACAAGTTTCTTTAGGCACCGTAGACATATATAGCAGCATATATAGCAGCATATATAGCAGCATATATAGCAGCATATGTAGCAGCCGAACGATAGCTTTTGTTGTCAAAAAGACGGGAGTGACAACTCTATCTAAGGGACGGACCATTAGAAAAGTGATAAGGGGGGGGGGGGTGAAGAAAAAAAACAAAAAAAAATTAATGCAAGGGAAAATGCCAAGAAAAAAAATTCATGCAAAGAAGGTAAAAAATATATTCATGCAGAAGGAAGGTCCAATTGTGACTTTTTCACACCTCGTAAAAAAAATTCGTGCAGAGGGGTTCACCTGAAAAAAAAATCGAAAACAAAAAATTCGCGCAAGCTGAAAATTCCCCACCAGCCCCCCCCCCCCCCCCCAACACTTTTCTAATGGTCCGTCCTCAACAAGGCCTGTTTCGGCCGGGAGACTGAGGGCAACTTTTCCGGGAATTTTGATATTTCATTAGGAATCGGGAGACTCCCAGCTGGAAATTTTTTTGTGGGACACATGAAATGTTTCCGGGAAATGACGGAAAACTATCTGGACATCGACACGTAACTACCACGATTATGTGAATTAAAAATTAAACTGGTATTTAGACACAAAAAAAATTACTTATAATATTTGCAAATTTTGACAATTTTGATCTGTGAAGATGCAACCCTGACAGCTCATCAGTGATCATTTTAGATCAGTAAGAAACTACTTTTATTCTAGAAACACACTGACTTGACGAGCACTCAGTTGGGTTATGATCAGACCTGTCAATCTTTATGGCAAGTCAGGGTGATTCGATCCTGGGAAAGTTCATATTTTTACGGCTTTACGGGAATGTCTGAGCAAAAATAGGGAGGATATCCCAGATTTTCGGAATGACTTTCAGATGACTTTCAAACCTGTTGCTCACAGGCAGATAAATTCCGTGTTAAAAGACCGGGTGTTTCCTTCTTGGTAATTCAATTCCAGTGATGTGAAGTTTCCATTGCTGTACGTTGCTGATAATCAGCTCTGAATATTGTGAACGCGAAACTGTTCCAAGTGTGAAAAGTATCTATCCAGAACTGATGCAAGGAAATATATAGCAAATCATTAGAAATAAACCCAATATGGCAAAGACCTTACACGAAGTTGTTTCTCAGTGTACCCCCCCCCCCCCAGGTAACTTCAAACCACATTTGACTAAGGGACGGACCATTAGAAAAATCCGGAGAGGGGGTGAAAAATTTTCGGTGCATGAATTTTTTTTGAAGCCCACGTGTGTGCAGGATTTTTTTTCTGGGTCTGTACAGGTCTGCATGAATTTTTTTTAGGTGTCATCGCTTGTGGGAATTTTTTTTCAGGCTAATTTCGTATTTCCCTTGCAAGATATTTTTTGGGGAATTGTCACCCCCCCCCCCCCATCCCCGGTTTTTTCTAATGGTCGTCCCTAAACAGGTTAACAGTGTTAAGACTAACAAACCATGAGCAACCCAGCTTTAGTTAGTCTGTCGAACGCCGTAAAACAAAAGACATAAAACCGAATGCGAAGAGATCCAAAACAAATGATTGTATCACATGATTTGATTGCAGAGTGGAGTCTTCGAGTCAGCAGTTTTTCTACTTTTCCTTAAACAAGAGAAAGGAAATAGAAAACCTGAGCGCGAGACTATACTGCTGATATTTTACTGACTGCCTTTTTAATGTGGATTCGATCTGTTCAATAAAATGACACTGCAAGTTTACTAGCTCTCGGCTTTATATTGGTGTATTCACGTACTTGGTAACAGCTGGTTCACTCACATCGCTTGATTTGGAGTTATAATTTAAACTTGGGAAAATCTGGTAGGAAACCAGTTGTAATATTGATGTTTTACAGAATAGGATTATGAACTATGATTACATGTAGAGTTTCAGTTAACTTGACAAAGCTTCAAAACATTTTGCTGCCGAGTTCAAAGTGAGGACAGGTAATCATTGCCACTACCCTTAGTCAACAAACTGTCGAGTTGATTGAGAACTCGTTTCTTCAATTTCTGACGATTCTAGTTTGGGTTAAAATGTAAACAATGGACACCCACATGGAGCGAAATCATGGATATTTAAGGAATCAGACTCTGTAAACTTCAGGCGGGTTGTTGACGCATTCAGTTCAGTTTTTCGCGCACAGCTGATGTTCAACTGGTCACTTCTCAACGCTTAGTCCTCCTACCTCATCACGGTCCATTGATAAAGGTTTTCGGGCTAGCTTCCTCAGCCCCAGTTTTTGGCGCCGTTAACGCTACACCTAACTGGTGACGAGCTGGTTATGCGATCAATAGCCTGAGCGTTATGAACACGGTTTCCTCCGTGATATCTGTTAGGACCTGCAGGCTATCAGCATGTAGGACACTAAATATGTTGTCGCCGCCGCAAAAAGAAGAGAATGAGGTCTTGGATCATTGACATTCAACCCTGCAAAGACCGACTTGTTTGGCATTTTTTTTTTAAAAAAAAAAAAAACCTTTTTCACTGTTCATCTTTTTGAGAAAAGACACGTGAACTTACAACATTTTTATTCACGTTGTTAAGTTAGCTTCCTCGCAAGCAAAGCCGTCAGACACCTGCCGGTAATATTTTCAACTTGTTTTGTTTTAGCCAGTACGAATGGATGGTTTTAAATTGAGCACATGTTCCTTCGTCCACTGAGTGCATTGATAAGTACCATTGCTTGTAGGCCTACGAATTTCATACACGTGCAAAAGCAATGAAAAGTTACAGTCTTCTATAGCGGAACATAACTTGACAGATTTATAATCTAGGAAGCATAAGCAATTTTTAAGATCCCTTTTGCAAGTTCCCCACAAAGCTTGAAACTGATGAAATCTAAATTCCTGCATCCGAGGAATTTGCGCCACGAAAGACTATTTTCCGCCCGTCTATAGAAGTCATATCCATTACAATTTACACCTTTTCAGCAAAAGCGTTCATGGCTAGGACGTACGTTTCAATAACGTTTGAATTAATCGGTGTTGATTGGCTGTTTTGACAAGAGCTTTGCAGCTATGCGTTGTCCCCTTGAGTATTATATTCGCTGGGGTGAACTCATTGAAATTCAACGCGTCGATGCACTTATATCAACTTATTTAAATTTTAACGGAAAGCGGACGTTAATAAGGAAAGTTAAATTCGTGCAGAGAGCGGGTAATTTGTATATTACTGAATTAAGATTTTCCTTTTGCCACGAGTCAGAGTTATTCGGTAAGTATGCCACTAAACACGTGTTAGACTGCGCATTGTGAATTTCGACAGACCTAAATCTCAGTTGTTCCCAAGCAAATGAATATCGTTCTATTTAGTTCCTGAATAGGTTCCTTAGTATGTCGGACGCTTCAGCAGATATTGCACGAAACGGCAAATATGAAACCGACATTTCGACGACAGAAGACATTGCAAAACTTCAAAAACAACATGAACAAATCAAGGTACGAAAGAGGATGCTACACAAGATTATATGTGAATTGTACGAGCTGCAGCTGACATGACAATAATTGTCTTTGCGGAAATTGCGATGTCGAGGTCACAGAACATAACCTTTCTGTATATTTCTGTGTCTGGTTTTATATCTATTGAATGGACCATCTCTTTCTGTGGGCATGGTTAGAATTTTCATGACGCGTTAAAATCAACGGCCTCGATAACAAGGATTTTTATCTGAACACCAAGATTGTATCATGAACTATAAACTCAGGCATTGAAAAATTTCTCTAAGGCTCGTCAAGATATCTTACGTTCCATAAATGTTTATACTGTGTAACAGCATAAGAAAGGAATGCCACTTTGCCATAGATCTCTTACTTCAGCGTGTTAGTTTTTGTCGGCTATTGAAAAGTGCTTCGGAAGCTTATGTTGTTTACCTATCAATTCAATTTGAGGTTTGTGTGATTGCAAACGTCAAATTTGATGTTTCATTATCGAAAAGAGTTATAACTTTTCAGAGGGGATTAGATGTCCGTCATATTGACTTTCAGGTTTTGTAAAAGAACTTTTGTCCGTTAGAACGGCTTCTATGATTAACTACTTTCTTTTCAACCGAAATTAAACAAATTCAGACTTTACAGATCAACCTCTTGTGACGCCAATAAAAGAAAGGAAAACAAAGGCTTTAACTGTCAAATTTACATAACGCTATAGTGATCTTACAGGTAACAATTTTTCCTTACGGTAAAATAAAACTTGTATATCATTGTAACACAAGTGAAGTGTAACAGGATAGAGAACTCGACCGCGTATCGTGGAATTATGTGACAAAACTGAGTTACAAAAATCTCTAAAAAAAAAAAGTTTTGATCTCTATCAAAGTTCTGTGTATCAAATGTTATTCAGTTGAATCTTTTCGTCCGAGAGATAATTAAGCAATATGTGGATACTCACTTCTTCATCTCTTCGCTTTTTCATAACATTTCGTACTCACTGGTGTTTTATTGAACGATCTATTTACAGGAATATTCGCGGCGACTTAATGGTGGAAGTATGAGGTAAATTACCATTGTTTTATCAAGCAAAGTTACTGTTTGGTTACAAGTTGTTTTTACCTCATGATCATTCTTAGTTTCTAATACCTCTTATCCCGTAATAATATATTTAATTTTCTGCTGCACGTGTTACCACCGTTTAGTCTGCTTATTAGTAGCTTCCTGTCTGGCGGGAGCGGGTGTTGCACTGGAGTGTTTTTAGTCGGCGAAAAGTCACGCAAGCCGAGGGAAAATCACTCGAGGGAAGAATTCGCACTCACAGTCACCGCTCTTGCTAGCTTCACGGACCGTTTGACCAAATAATGAAATATTGATTTTAACCTGAAAAGCCTGAGATTTGGTGTGTCTAATTTATATTGTCTTTAATTTAATGAAAGAACTTCACATTTATAATTAATGCTTTTATATAAAGTTGGTGCTAACTTATATCCGTATGCGACAACCCGCCCACATAGGAAGTCAGTAGTCGATTTGTCTCAGTATCAACCCAACCGTTCAAATTTGTAATACTGTACAGCAAAAACTCTCGTATAAATACCTGGGTTCTAGGAACCTGTTTGGCTATAATTTTCATTTCAAGCCCTTTCCACGCAAGAACCTATTAAGGCTAAAATTTTAAGTTAGGTTCTTATCAGTGGAGTTGCCGAGTGTACAGTATAGGTAAATTGATTGGAACTACGTTATGAATGTACTGTATTTGTCCCAAGATTTTCTCGTTATCAACTTTGAAATGGCATTTCAGAGAACTGACTATAATTTTGTTTGAGCATATGTTTTGTTAAGGACATACCTGCACTGCATTGCCTTTAGGCCCGATTCAGAAGCCGTATTTTTCATGGGCCGAACCTAATTCATAGCATTATGTAAATAAAAAGTTCGGAGTCTGAATCAATTTGGAACGGCTATTTTAATTTGGAACGGCTCAGGCGTTCTTTTCGTCTGGCTTTGCCGGGAATTTCCGACTTTAGAACGGCCTTTATTCAGACGCCGAACTTTTCATGTGCCGAAATTAAGGTAATACATTCATGTCCTATATACACCAAACATTTAGAGCATTGTACCTCTTTTGCTTTCCAAGATATCTTGCTGAAAAAAATTCATGTAAACAAAGCATCAAGTAAGAAACAACGTGTAGAAATATAAGGTTTTTTGCTGCAAACGTTTTCGTGTAATTATCGATTGAACACTCAAACAGGTCTTCAAGAACGGCTCCAAAATATAGGACATGAATGTATTACCGAAATTAATGCATAAGTTATTATTTGGTGTATATTTTCAAAACCAGTGACACTACTGATTAGTTTTCCTACAACTATATGAGGAACGGCTGTGGAACGGCTAATTAAGTTCGAAGTCTGAATCAACGGGCGTACTTTTGTTAATTTGGGTCGTCCAAATTCGAATTTAGTTTGGCTCAGTCGTCTGAACCGGGCCGACTTAGTTACGCATTATGGTGTAAATGATTTATACTGTATTATGAGATGATATCTGCGATATATTTTAATGAAATTCATATGGAAATATAAGAAACTATTTTAAGAACCTTCACAGCTTAAATTTGCTTTAAGCACCATTTATATAAGAACCTGTTTAGGCTAAATTAAAAAATCCAGGTTCTCATAGCGGGTTTTTATTGTATTTGTCCTTGCAGTTCCCCTACACAGTTCCTGAATGGGAGCTCGGCAGGTGAAACTGAGCTACAAGAAGCCATTAAAAATCGGGAAAATGCAGAGCGTGAAATCAAAGCCCTTAAATTGCAGCTAAAGATGGCAGAGGAGACACGTGACAGCTGTCGCCGAGACCTTATGGAAGCCCATCGGAAAATGCGAGAAAGCGACGAAGCTAAGGATGGACAAAGAAAAGAAAATTTGAGTCTTCGGCGGCAACTAAAAGACGAACAACTTGAGAGAAGCTCGCTGCAGAAAACGTCGGACGAGCTAAGAGAAAAAGTAAAACAAATTGAGAGCGACAGAGCTGAAATAAAACGAGCTCTGGATGAACTTGAAAATAAATTCCGAGTATGCGACGAAAGTCGCTCAAGCTTGATCGGAGAAGCGAGCGACCTCAGGAGCCGACTGAACGAATACGAAGCGGAGAGAGCCGAAATGCGACGAGAGTTACAGGAAAGTTTAAGACAAGTAAAGATTCTAAGTAGCGAGTGTTTGACTGGAAAAAGAGAAGTGTCCGATCTAAGAGAAAGATTAGCGTACGAGGAAAGTTTACGAGAAGAGGTGCGATACGAAGCTTACACATTGAAACAGAATATGTTACATGTTGACAGTGAGAAAGAAGAAGCCAGACAAAGCATTTCAAAATTACAAAGAAGGTGAGTTAAGTATTGTTCATTAAATGGTTTATTAGGTCTTGAAGTTAAAAAAGAAACCACTGTACCGCCTCTTGAACAGCTGTTGCGGAAATGATCGCTGATTTGGTCTGTTTGATTTAACTACTCAAGAACAAGATAATTTCGTAATACAAAGCGAACCTCATACAATAGTAAAAGTGATGGACCTGGAGATTTGATGTTTAATGAAAATTATAAATGCTGTCTTTTGCTCACTTAGGTAAAAATGGTATGCGCTATTTGGGAGAGAATTTGTAAGGATACAACTACTAATAGAAAGAAATCTCATATACCCATTATATAGGTTTTTCACCCCTTTAGAAAGCGAAGGAACGGTGCCGTTTTTCACAAGTTTATTATTTACATCCCTCTTCTTCCGTGCACCCCTAATATTCTGAAAGTAAAGCTGTAAAGTACTTTACACCATGACTTGGCATGGGCACCATAATGCGTCAGGTTTCCACGAGGGCAACGGGCATGGCCAGGCCACATTGTTAGGGTGCAACACCTAAAAAGTGTCGGTATTTTGTAGTTTTGACACCCAGACTGACTTGGTTAATACATTCATCAGTTTGGTCCGTAAGCGTGAGGTCATCTTCTTTTTGCCACGAACGGTTGCTTTCGTATGGGAGCGCCGCTAACGTTTTAGGGACGGACCATTAGAAAAGTGATGGGAGGGGGGGGGGGGGTGGGGAATTTTCAGCTTGCACGAAATTTTTTTTTCGCTCACTGCTTGTGCAGGAATTTGTTTTTCAGGTGAACCCCTCTGCATGAACTTTGTTTTACTACGTTGAAAAAGTCACAATTGGACCTTCCTTCTGCATGAATTTTTTCTTTTTACCTTCTTCTTTGCATGAATTTTTTTTTGGTATTTTCCCTTGCATGAATTTTTTTTTTGTTTTTTTACCCCCCCCCCCCCCCCATCACTTTTCTAATGGTCCGTCCCTTAGCCGTCCAGACATGGTAGCGCGCGTAGTGGTTAGCGTGGCGCGCGGGCTTCCGAGTAGGAGGTCCGGAGTGCCATGGTGATGGCACTAAAGTGTTTACTTAGACAAAAAAATTGGATCAATATCAGTTTCTGGGCAACCGTGCATCTACCCCTCCCCTAATCCAACAAGTTATAATGAGTTAAAAAGTTAGCGTTAATGTTGGTTTAGGGGAGGGGTAGGTGCATGGTTGCCCAGAAACTGATATTGATCCAAACAATTTAACTATATGCTGTCTCTTTCCACCCAGCTGTATAGATGGGTATTGGTTACATAATGCTGAGTGTAACCGTGTGTTAGAGAAACATTCCATCTAGGGGGAGGGGGGTAAGAGTACTCCTAGGAATAAGGGATCAATGGAAGTATCTGGGTAACTTTGCACCTACCTCTCCCCTAACCCAACTTTTTAACTTATGATACCTTGTTGGATCAGGGGAGGGGTAGGTGCACAGTTGCCCGGATACTTCCATTGATCCGGAATAAGGGACCGTTCATTTTCTGTGAGGGAGGGGGGGGGGGCTGGTGTGATTCGGGAAGCACCATTTAAAAATTGCACAACCCCTCTCCAATCAAAAGAAATAGTAGTCAATTTCGGATTTAAAAAACATTATCACATAAAAGTTATTACTAAAATATTTCACGTGACCCCCCTTTTCCTTAAATGTTTTTCGCCAGCTATTACAGTGACTTGTTTACATGTTCAATCAGTTATCTGCTAATTCAGTTACATGTGTTTAAGTTGGTGTTACTTTGTTTCATCTTCACAATGAAGGATGAAGGAAACTGAGGACACCTTCGCTAGCAGAGTGAAAGATTACGAAGCACAAATACAGGAACTCAAGCAGTTTGAGCAAAAAGCCAGGACCAAATTACGCGAGATGGAAAGTCTGTTGGAACAAACGACATTCGATCGCGAAAACTACAAAGCTCAGTTATCTGGCAATGATGGACGAATAAGTGCACTGGAAAAACAACTTGGTCGAATGGAAGCAGCAAAGAATGACATGGAATTTAAGCTGTCTAGCATATACTCCATACTAAGACGAACCCTTGGACTAACATCACAGCCTCGAACACAGACAACCAACGAAAACATCGCGAAAAAAACCCAGAAAGCTTTCCGTGGGCGATTGAGATCAAATTCACTGACAGGTAAAGTATGTCAAAACATGATGTTTACTCCATGAAAAAATTTCTATAAAGCAACATACGTAGAGAATAATAAGGACGGGTAAGCGACGAAGTTTGAAACTTACTCACTGCTTGTCTCGGTGTCTTTGTCTCCTGAAAGATAGGGAAAAAAATTTAGGATGCGTTCCTTAATTTGCCATGATCTGGATCTGGTTTTATGACCCGAGATCACTCAGATTATGCCATATCAAAGGAGACGATGAATTCCTGTCCAGGGTAGCATGCGAACGCAAACGTTCATGCGCGGAGAGAATCGAGTACCGGAAGAATGTCTGCGTTCGCAGGTTATGTCCAGAGTGGATTCATCGGTTTCTTTGATCCACAATGATCCGTGTGATCTTGGATCCCAATTCCAGATCCAGATTGGGGATACCAAAGGAAAACGCCCTTAACAGCAGACAAAAAAGACCTCTAACTTTAGACGCGTAATTGTAATTTCCGGGTGTGATTTCCTTAATAATAATAATAACAATAATGAACTTTATTTGAGTGTCAACTGTATTTAGCACTAACGTACTAATTGGGGACACTGTAAAGCACAAATGAAATCAAATCAAATGAAATGTTGGTTTTTGTGGAGAGGGGAAAACCGGAGTACCCGGGGAAAAACCTCTCGGAGCAGAGTAGAGAACCAACAAACTCAGCCCACATATGACGCCGGGGCTGGGAATCGAACCCGGGCCACATTGGTGGAAGGCGAGCGCTCTCACCACTGCGCCAACCCTGCTCCCCTTTGCAATTTTTGCAATCGACTTACTAAAGCAGCAAGCAAGAGCGCGTTATTCTTTTTCTTTTAACTGAAGAAACGTGTTATTGACACAATTTTTTTATTTGTGTTTTAGAAGATTCTACCGACGACATTGATCCGGATGCCGTCAAGTCCTCGTTATCTGAGCTGCTTCAAAGCTTAAAGGAGTCAGATAGGAAAAAAGACGAAAGCTTAGTAAAGGTAGAAACCTTACAGAAGGCGATGACTCAGATCGAGGAGGAACGAGCATCCCTGGATACGAGACTAAGGTCACTGCACCAAGAGATGAATCAACTAAGAGAACAGAAAAAACTGATGGAAGAAAGAATGAACAGCTCAGAAACCGCGTTCACTTTACAGGTAACACAAGTTACGTAAGGAATCAATGAGTCCTGCTAAGAGGCAGTAGCACGTGTCTATTTATTAATGTAAAGTCGACTACCTCCCGCCCGTGTTCAGACGGTGGGTTACCACGTTTCAAATCCCGCTTTTAAACATCAAAAAGGCACACCTTCCTACTAGCAAGCAACAATAATAGACGTGAATTGCAATTGTCTTAAAAGAAAGCAATTGGAAAATTGCAGTTGAAATGTTTGATATCACTTTGTTTCACATCCGCGCAACTCACATCCATTAAGTGTCGCATATCTGTAGAGTCTGAGAAGACTGATTTCATCTCATCATTAAAAGGGGGGTGGGGATCGAAGAGGACACTCCTTATACACTAAGTAAAGGCTGCGCATTGCGTGCACCACAACTCTTCCCCTCAGTCCTGAATGCTGGATGATCCGGCTGTATCAAACAATTTATATGGACAAGAGGTGTGTTCAGTTAGCATTTTTGCGTCATATGAATAGTAGCAAAAATAATCCAAAGAACGGAATCAGAGCACTAACGAGCCATCTGTGTACAATTCTTTATAGGAAGAAACTATGCAGAGAATTGAGAGAGAAAAAAGTGCGCTGGTGGAAAAAATGCAAATGCTGGAAGGGAGCTTGGGTTTGTCTGAAAATGAACGAAGACATCAACAAGACAAAATTTTGGAACTTCAGAACACGGAAAAGCGGATGAAAGATGAAAAACATGCATTGCGCGCGCAGCTTAAAGGAGCATCCGGAAACCTAGCCAAGAACGAACTGCGATTGAAGGCTTCTGAGGGCGAATTGCAGCGACAAAAACGTATACAACAAGACATGGAGGCCGAAAACACAGAGCTCAAGGAAAGGATAAGTGTTATACTGAAAACCAACCACGAACTGGAAAATAAAACATCTGGTTTAAATCTGGCGATAGAAAAGCTAACCAGCGCCATGTCGAAAGGCGAAACTGAAGAGAAACGGCTGAAAGAGAAGATTCAGGCGCTGTCAGTATCACTGAGTGAGAGTAATGGCAGTTCTCAAAATCTACAAGATCACATTTATCAGCTTCAAAGATCTTTGGAAAGCGCCGATGGTGATAAGCGGTTACAGCAAGAACGTATGGGTTCAATGAGGGAAACACTCAATGACTGTAAAAAGGAAAACCGACTACTGGCTGAAAAAATTGATTTCCTAGAGAAAACCAGAGAAGAGGCAGAGCTCAGAATAAACGAATTTGAAAGTCAGGTGAAACATGTAAAGTCTCTTTTGATTCAACGTCAGGAACACGAAGACGAACTTGTTCAAAAACTGCAAGATTTGGAGCAAGAGCGAAGTTTTCTCATGGAACATAACAGTTCTTTGCAAAAAGTTAACTCTTCTTTTGAAGTCGAGAAAAAGGATCTAGAAAAGTCGAATTTGCGCATCGGCAAAGACATACAGGCATTAAAGAAGACACTGGACCGCCTGCAAAGAGAGCGTTTGGAATTCGAAGAATCGTTTTTCGAGTCTAGTCAGGAAAAGGAGATTTTGAACAAGAGTTTAAGCGAAGCTTCAAAGAAGAATTGTGAATTAAGAGAGCAAGTGGACTCCCTACAAAAGGCGTTACATGAAGCTAACACCAAGCACTCGGAAAGGTGATAACAACATACAAAATATGAGTTTATTACAGTACTGGTCAAAATTTGCAAAAGAGCAAGCGACTAAAGGTGCCAGCCATGCGATAGGAAGAGGTATAAGGTTTTTTTCCATCACAAGGGAGTAAGAGCTTGCCCGGCTAAAATAATTATGATATCACAGGTCATGTTTTATGCCAACTTGATGCTGGTTTGAAACTGTAGCCGGCATTAGGGATGTCCACAAGTTGCTCGGCAACTTTTGGGCAACTTTTCCGATTTCGAGCAACTTTTTCACTTTCGAGCAACTTTGAGCAACTTTTCATTTTCTAGCAATTTTTGTTAAATTAAACGTGAATTCAAAAAAATCATCAGAGCAAATAAGGACAAAAAGTGAGTTTTTTCGAACTATGAATGCAATTATGAAGTTCCTGTGGCAAACTGCTATTTATGTGGTCAGCGGTTGTAAAATCTAAAATGTGAACAAAATGGCGGATGAAGACTTATGCTCGAGTGATTCTGATTCAGAAAGCCTACTAACAATAGCTGCTAATGCCGAGGCTAATTTAAGTGAAGCAGCTAAAGCTAGTATTGCCCGAGAAAGGAAAGTACAGAGCAATCCCGCAGAAAAGAAGAGAAATGTCCGCGGTACAGTCGATCCAATTGACTACAAATTTATTACTAACAGTATACCAACGTGAATTTTTATTGAGCAACTTTTGAGCAACTTTGAGATTTTTGAGCAACCTTTGGATTTTTTGAGCAACTTTTGAGCAACTTTTTGGAGCAACTTTTTGGACTTTTTGGAGCAACTTGTGGACAGCCCTAGCCGGCATATTATAACGCTTGTGCATTACCAGGTTCTATACATTCTATAAGAATGATGTAGTCCGCACCCATGTTCACCTCTTCCTAAAATTGTTGCAGTCAGTACATTTCGAATAATTGTACTGTGACCCGGTTGCACTAGAACTAATTTAAGTACAGTGCTCTCTCCCGGCCCCAAATGCTTCATGCTTTTCACTGAACTGGTTCCTTAAAACAGATCGGGTTACACAAAAAGAAGCTAGAGTTACGTCCCGTTATCATTTGCTTTATATCGTTCATTTTCTGTTTTAGCTTGCTAGAAGTGACTGAAAAACAGCAGAGAGAATTGGAAAGGGAAGCGAAAAGAGCACATATGGCGTTGGAGAAGGCTCAGAGAACCTTTGAAAAACGAGAAAAAGCGGTTAAAGTGCAAATGGAGGTTTTGGAGAGACAGGTTAATTTACTGCAGTCTTTTCGTTTCTTTTTAATATTTCTGTTTCTATTCTTAATTTCAACGTACTTCCTGAACAATTATAGGGCTTCCTTCAGTCTTCACTGAATTTTTGTCAGACGAAAGACAAGATGTATCTTGCTATACAAAACCAGGGAGTTCTTCCTGAATTCCGATCTTTTCCTGTGACTTGAAAGACTATTAAGCTCTACCCGTACAGTACATTTTGGGATAGAACTTCTATATTTTGCATAAGAGCGAATTTAGAATTATTTTTGTTTTAAACATCGATCCAAATCCACGGTATTGCAATTTGGGCAAATTTAAGGGAACTCAGGAGAACTATATTCCTTCAAAACGTATCATGAAGTTGTTAAGAAACCAGTTTCTAGGCGATTATTCAAGTCAAATTTGTGTTTTTTGTCATTCCTAGGTATCTGTCCTAAGAAAAGAACTTCAGCATGAAAGAGAGGAAAAGGTAAAAGAGTGTAACAGGGCAAGCATGAAAAGCGACGAGATCAGAGAAGTTCGGCAGTCACTCGGTAAATCACTTCAAGCTGTCGAAGAGGACGCGAACAACCTGCGGGGAATGCTCGGAAAGTCGCTTCGAAAAATTGATCGTTACACAGAGGCAATAAGGCGAAACGAACCACCACCCCTATCGACTGATACGGATGGGTCGACAGTAGAGGAAACTCGTTACGAAGAAATCAATCACATATCGGACACACTGAAGTATCCTCGGCTATCCAAGCGGCGGTCGCGGTCGGCTTCACAAATGGACTTAAAGAACCAAAGCAGATCATTCGGCTCGACTTCGTTAAGCCATCAGCCACCATCGGAAGTTGTCGTTAACCATTCTAAAGTCATTCGGGATGGTTCCGTTCCGGACTTAACATCTGATGCTCAGTCTCCTCTTAGAAGATATAGAAGAAGTCGGAAATCTGTAAACTGATAAAACTTGACTCCTGTAGTATTAATCATAAAGATAGAAATGCGTCTTTAATTGTATTATAAACTGATAAAGTTTCGCTGCTTACGTACCCGTTATTTTATACCTTCCGATATGATAATATAAGTTGACTCACCCACAGGATAGCCTTGCTGTATCTACGGAGGATTTCAGACACAATGTCAAGAGAAAATTCTTTAAATACCGTCGCAGATATGTAAAACTGTATCCATTATTAAGTTTTTAAAACTCATCATTTTGAATATTTTTGGGGATTTAATCAAATCTTATGGTGGCTTCTCTCCTTTTTACAGTGTAAACCAGTGTACCTGCCCTTCTGCTTATGGCACGCCATTCATGCACACTCGACTGCTTTCTTGCAACTCTCCAAACAGAAAACCACACATTAATGTTTTTAATGATTTTATTTGTTGCTTTCGAGTTTGCGTGAATTTGGTTTCTGAAACTAATAAAACCTGTTTAATATATTTTACCCAAGCCGCTCTGTGTCCAGCTCTTTCGATTCAAATTTAATAATCGGCTGCAGTTTTTTACGTTATTCGTTTGTACCTGATGTTCTCTTGTTTGTTTATAGTGTCAAAGAAAACCAAGGCATTTAGATCAGTTTCAAATTAATGTGTATAACCAGCGGCTTCTTTGCTGAGCTTTGAGAAATGCCGCTAAATTTCTCTGTAGAGATTTTGTTAATTGTATAATATACCTGTGGACAGCGGTGATGGACAAAACGATGACCCCCAGTCCATGGACTACCCAAATGAACTACCCCTAGAAATATACTATTTCAAATGAGTACTATTCAAGGAACTGCCATTTATATACTTAGATTGCACGAACCTTGTTTATCCTTCGTCTAATCCAGCCGCCATCTTGAATATTATAGCGGGGCTCCCGCGCGCGAAGCGCGCGTGGAGCAGAGCCCCATACTCATGGAATATGGTCAACCTCTTTTCGTTTGGTTGTCACGTGACTGACCGAGCGTACGTACGTACGTACGTACGTCCGTACGTACGTACGCGTCTACAGATTGTACGGGTAGGGTAGGGGAGACTATCAAAAGGAAGGGAGGGGTATCTCAGGCTTGTCTTGGCAAATCCACATCTTTTATATTGGACATTCACAATATGGTCAATTGACAGCTGTCAAAACGGGATAGCCACTGACCAGCATCACATGACCATATTGTGGGCTCATTTGTCAACTCATCGAGGTGACGTGATTTATTTGGAAGCTGTTCTGGTAGCCCGCATATTTTTGGCCGGAAATTGCGTTGACGACTGAAAAAGAAATTTTCAGTTCATTGTCTTTTTGAGACACAATATTACTACTCTACACTGTTAAAGTTTTACTAAAGGATAAACGAAACAATTTCTATTGCTATGTCAACAAACAATAGCAGAGAAAATATAATTTGCAGAACACAGGGTTCAGGTGAAGAGCAACGGGAAAGAGAGCAAGAATTAACTGAGGAAGAATGAGCGAAGTAGATCGCCAAAGAAGGCGCGCTCGGGAAAGAGAAAGGAGACGAAATTATAGCGAAGAACGCCGACAAGCAGAAAGAGTCCGGGCTCGAGAAAATAGACAAAATGTTAACGAAGAACGCCGAGAAGCGGAAAGATTCCGTGCTGTGGAAAACAGACAAAATTGTAGCGAAGAATGCCGAGAAGCGGAAAGACTTCGTGCTGTGGAAAACAGACAAAATTTTAGCGAAGAAAGCCGAGAAGCGGAAAGACTCCGTGCTGTGGAAAACAGACAAAATTGTAGCGAAGAAAACCGAGAAGTGGAAAGACTCCGTGCTATGGACCACAAATTTGCATAAGTTTTGTCTGCATAATATTTGCTCACTGATGCGTGACTCAGCACTCGCATTTTCCACTTTCCCTTAAACTTGACACTTGACTAGGAAAACCGACTTCTAAAAAAACCTTCTTCAGAAAAATGATCTTCTGAATGCACTACTTTTGAATGAGAAGCAAACTGATGAAAGATTTCAAATTTTTATGTCCTTTAATAATATAAACATCTCCCCTGTCGACGGCTAAGAAATACTCCCGCGGGAATTTTCTTTTGGCGGCAAATTGCAGAATGTAGCGCTTTCACTAACAGCTTTTCGCGTTGTCGAGGTTGTCATTTAGTGTGTCGATTGAGAACTTTGGTTTCAACGCTGTTGTTTTCGTAAAAAATGTTCTTCTAAATTGTAAAATGTCTCAAATGTATGTTAGTCATTCACGTGTTGCGTTGGACCAGGTCTACTTATAGTTCACACTTTTACGGTTATTTATTTCTTTTGTTAAGTAACTACAGCTGATTGTAGTGAATAAATGAAGGTAGTAATTTTTTAAACTTACAATGTAATTAAGAAAAGAATAATTAATAATTATTTTTTCATTCTCGTGAAAAATGTTTTTCGGGCTGGTAGATGTTGGTTACAGCTTGCCCGAAGGGCAATCTGTAAAATTAATTTTCTTTGCACCCTGCTTGGAGTAAACATTTATTTTACCGAGGTGTTCGTTTTAACACGAAAATGACAAGAGTTGTGTCCTGCATTTCCCAGTAGCGTGTACAAATCTTTTAAAATACATCTACGCAAATAGAATGGTTAATTTCATCAGGAATAGAATACAGTACATTGATAATTTGTGTTTTTTGTAGAATATACTCCATGACTTTGTAGGTAGAAAGACCGTACTAAAGGCAGACGAAAGTTTAGACAAAAATCATAGCAAGTGAACCGACCTCGACACTTAACTATAGTTAAAAACGTTTGTGAATTCCTTCACAATATTTTAGAATGCTTTTACAGTTTAAAGTGAAATGAAGTACTAACGGGAGCCCCGCTTTTAGGCTTGGCTAAATCTATATATTATTCAATAAACAACCGCTGAATGCAGAAAAATGAGTCTCAAATCCAATCGCCCTTACAAGGAACTTTATAAAAATGCCTTCACCACGAGTAAGGTGGTTTTATAACCGCAGCTGATCCGCACATTTCTTTCACCCAAGCTATGGATCAGGCGAAAAATAAACAAAGTTCGTGCAATGTAAGTATATAAATGAATACGGATAGTACTCATTCGAAATAGTATATTATTCAAAATAGTATATTTCTAGGGGTAGTCCATTTTAGGGTAGTCCATTTGGGTAGTCCATCGGGGTAGTCCATGGACGAATGTCGGTCGCTTCGCATACAAGTCGTTTCGCATACAAGTCGATTCGCATACATCGAGGTCGTTTCGCATACAAAGTCGGGGTCGATTCGCATACATCGAAGTCGTTTCGACGACACGATCTTGGTCGATTCGCATACATCGAAAAAGTGCAAAATACATTGAAAAAGTTCTCATAAAGACTCTAACAAGATAGCTATAGGACAGAGAAATAAACTTAACCTCAACCCGGCGATATGCGCGTGTTGTTATTATGTATCGTGCGTTATTTCTGTTCGGCACAGCGAACGCGTTGACAGCACGTAGACTAAGTTCTTTTTTTGTTACGTTGTTTAAATGCTTTTCGCGGTTTGATACTAAACCCGGCCACAAAATATCTAACATAAAAAACTTGCACCCGCAGTGCCGCAGTCGTGTATATATAGCGAACATCACTCAAGGTGGCTAACTACGCGCGCCACGACTTTCTTTCGGAATATTTCTCGCGTTGATAAAAAATGGTCAAGCAAGTCTTAAAAAGCGAAAACAAGTTTCAGCAAGCCTAAATAGTGCCATAACTGGTCAGCTACCTCGATGATACACCAGGCTTAAGATTTCAGCTGAGGACTTCGATGGTGTTGTCGAAGTGTTAATAGCAAAAGAAAAAATGCACAGCAACTTCTAAGGGAATGCGCCCGTCCAGAGCATACACGCGCTAAATTAAACATGTAATTTCTCGATAGCTCCGTAACCTTTGCAAGTTGTAAATAGTTCCCTAACATACACACTGTCATGCACACACAATGATGACATACAGACTTTCTCCCTTGTATTCCTTAATCTGACACACACACATTATTTTCAATACAATTATTTATACGGGACGCGTGACTACCAGAGTCACGCACATGTCCTGTTGTGTATCTCGCGAGTTTAGAAGGCATTAAATACGTTTGTTTACACTATAAAACTGTTATTGCGTGATTTTTCCTTTTAACCTTAAGGTGGTTTAATAGAATTTTGAGGGGGTAAATTGACCAACTTTTAAAGTTTTAGTTACATGCTCAAAATTTTTTTCTGTTTCTCTGATTACTTTTGCAATGCATGAATGCCAAAATAAAAATAAACTAGAACCACTACGTGGAACTTACCGGGGCCCAGTGGGACACGGGATTGCATTGATATAGTTAAAGGAGAACGGAAGGCTACAGGGTATATTTTTTGTTGCTACTTATGATGAGAGGGAAAACCATAATTTCGCGTTGGGGATGAGGAAAAACAAGTATTTCGATGTGAAAACGGCTTAAAACCAAGCGTTTTGGTCAAATTTGAATCGCCGCCATTTTGTAAGCATTCTCTTCCGGTCACTTCCAAAAAAGGAATGCCAGTCACCATGTTGTGACGTCATTGCGCTCATGTGGTTCCCTTGTTGATGATAAAAGGAGCGAAATGGGCTCATAGATATTGGTATTCCAAAAGCAAGCAGAATAGTTTACCCAGAGAAAGTGGTAGTTTGGTAGCAATGGCTGAGTTTGAACTATAATATTTGACCCATGCGAGATCTCTCGGATTCCGACGAGGAAGGAGCTGAAAATCCGAACGAGATCGCCAGGAGAGGAAATACAGTATGCTGTAGCTGTGGCCATTGTGAAAACTGGGAAAATCAGCAGGAAAGAGAATGTCTGTGCTGCCAGGAGATGGAGGAGCTGTATCGAAACTGTCAGGTGAAAATTATTGAAAAAACGAGAATAAATATTACGATAATGATCGATCGTGTTGCTTCTGTGTGTGTAAGTATTCCGTGATATCTGTGCGATCTTTTGTTTGCGAATTCTGTGATACCATGTTTTCATTATTTGGCTCAGATATGGGAACAGATTATCTCCACAGCTTTATTACTCAGCATCCTAGTTTTAATACAGTATGCTTGCAAAGAGAGGTGCTGGAGACAGCCATTGTTAGCTTGAGTCAGGCGCGTGGAATACGAGCGCCGCGAGAACTAAATAATATGTAGGTATCCAAACCAAAACAAGAATGTAGGATGTCTGTTCTTGTTACTTTATTTCGCTGAGAAGATATATATTATCTACTGATGGCATTCAGTTTTAGTCACTGGTTGAAGTATTCCAAGCTATTTTTATTGATGGAAAAGTGATTTAAACATTATATGCATCAGCCACAATAAGCACGTATAAAACAGTAAGATATGAGCGTGACTTCGTGACCACATAACTGCACCTACAATTGTAAATAATGTTTTGATGAACATGTTTGGAATCACCTTATTTTACCTTCCAATTAGTAAGATTCAACACCATACACCACAAGCTTTGACACTTGTACATTTGAAAAAAAAAATCGACATTTATTTTGTCTTTACTGTTTCCTTTGTACACACTCTGATAGAATTAGTATTTCCGAAAGTATTTACGCCGCTCTCGTACGAATACCAAATGCCACTCACCTCTTCATGGTGAGCTTTACGTTTTCGGCGTTCACTGGCAGGCCTTTGGCTTGAGTTCTTCTTATGTGGAAATTTAGTGGAAATTTATGTGGAAATTTAGTGGGGTAAGCTGCCGCGTTTTGGGGCTTTATCGGGCAAAAGCACTTGCCTGTAGTCGGTTCTAAACGATCTGAACGGATGTGGCAGTTTGTCAGTGGCGGTAGGTTCTTTCTCTTTATCTGGGCCAGCCATTTATTGAGCTGTCCTTGATCGTTCAGTGGAAAGCGATGAAAACTTATTCCTTTCTTCGAATCTCTGGGAGCTCTATTCGAATAACCTACTACGACGCATTGAACCATTTTGGATCTATTATAATTGAAATTTGGCGCGTATGCAAGTGAGCGCAATGACGTCATGCTCAGCCGCCGCGCCTTCAAAATGGTGGACAAGATGGCGGACATACAGCTTGTCTCTTTCGTGGACTTTTTTCCGTGTAAAACAACCTTTTAATGGCCGTTAAGGTACAAAAACTGTAATTTTCACTCGATTAATACTATTTACTTTCTTATAAACGTGACCAAAAAAGGTCGTTTATGGCCTTCAGTTCTCCTTTAACCTCTCGCACCCCTCCCCCCTCCTCTGTGGAGGATAATACTTACTCTGAATTAACTCAAGCAGAAGAAAAGCAACACAATGCATGAGAAAGGAGGATGTTGTCGTAAGTTTGTTCAGTGTTATCACAGGTAACGGTGTGTGTTATGTTAACTCTTTCTAGACTTTACAGCTTTTCTGTTAAGCATTTGTTCAGTTTTTTGATGCATCCATTTCTTTATACTTTTTTCTTCGATTTTCAAGCATTTGTTTCTTTTTTGACACATCAATTTCTTTATATTTTTTAGCACAAGTTTCAGGAAGCTCATCTTTTTTCCTCTATCCATCAAACTGTACCGTTGCTTTTTCTTTGCTGGCTCCAATTTCAAGTAGTGGTCATTGTATTTATTGTAGATCTCTCTTTTTCTTTGGTTACACTTAAATTTTGTTACAATGTTCTTTCTCTCTTCATTTGACAACGCTGATGAGCAAAGTAAAGAACAAGACAAATGTTTTTTTCCATCATCATACAGTCATGTTGCCTATAAATTTCACTGACTCCTTTTAGAAGGGCGTTAAGATTGAATGGTCCTAGGAGATGGAATTGCTCATTTCCACAGGTCAACATGAAGTAACAATTGTTTTGAGTATTACGTTGAACTATAAAGCTTATATGAACATCATTACAACAAAACAAGTATCCTGTGGGTTTAAAATACTCTCAACTAGAGAGTCCATATTAACAAGATAACACTGTGTTAAACAGCCCTGATTCAAGTGTGAGTATTTTATTTTGATTTCTGCATCATAGATTGTTATATTACAAGGCATTCTGCCTACACGGTCTACATTACACTTATCATAGAACAAACATGCATGTTCATGGAGAGCCTGTAGTGTTGAAGAATCCCAGTAAGTGCATGATTTGATGACAGAGAAACAAACTGCATATATGGACATAATAAAATACTTATTTATTGATGACTGAGTATCATTTGTTAATTCATTGCACATTGAAATGGAGGCATTTGATTGTAAGGCAGTGGTTGACACATAGTGGCATTCATCAATATGACCTATAGTAATTGTAGAGGAAGTATTTCTTTCCTGAACTGGGTAAACAGTAGTAAGTGGTGCAAAGCCTTGATTAGATTCTACTATTTGTATAGTAACATTTAATGCATCTGCAACTGCTTGAATGATAAGTGCACCAGCCCAAGTACCTTGACTACACATATTATTCAGATATCTTAGCCATGAATTTTCGGTGTTGCTCTCAATAAATCTCTCTGGGTTGTCTCTCATAAATTGAACCCCAGCAGTACGTATACGCATATGATGGTTGCTATTGCCATATAATTGATGTGATACAGATCTAAAGAAACAATCACCTGCACCGCCAACATCTATTGATTGTAAACCAAGTTCACTTAATCTTGACTGCATCAAATTCTCAGAGGAAATAGGGGAGGTTAACTGCATTGTTGAGCTGTGATTTTGCATAAAAGGTCTAATTATTACTTCATGATGATCAGTGTTGTATTGAGTAGGTCCTGGATTCTTCTCAACATCTTAACTTAGTTTGAAATTCACATAATTGGTCATATGCCTCACACAATTGCAAGAAAACAATGATAAATATCGACGTGCTTTACACTTTAGTTTCATTATCCTGTGATAATGCCTGCTAAAGAAAGACAACAAATAAGCTTTCTTGGGTATAGGTATTTTATTTAAGTTAATTATCTTTCGATCGCGTTTGTTATTACATTTATATCGTGCATGATAAAGTTTTCTCACCTTGTTAACATAGCGATGGAGCTTTGAAGAATTCGGTACCTCAATCGTTGAAATCTTTTTGAAGACAAATTTCTTCAACATGCTATTCTTCTTTTTGGGCTCATGGCTCGTGTACGACGACCTGACTGACGTCATTACATCGTAACAATGGGGGGAACAGAGGAACATTATGCACAGAGGAACAGAAAAACACCAGGCACAAAGAATTAGAGGAACAGTAGACACAGAGAAACAGTAGACACAGAGGAACAGAGGAACAGTAGACACAGAGGAACAGAGGACATAGAGGAACAGAGGACACAAAGGAACAGAGGAACAGTACAGTAGACCCAGAGGAAATGGGGAACAGGGGAGCAGTAGACACTGAGGAACAGGGGAACAGTAGACACAGAGGAACAGGGGAACAGAGGAACAGAGGCACAGTAGACACAGAGGAACAGGGGAACAGAGGAACAGAGGAACAGTAGACACAGAGGAACAGAGGAACAGAGGAACAGAGGAAAATTAGACACAGAGGAACAGGGGAACAGTAGACACAGAGGAACAGAGGTACAGGGGAACAGTAGACACAGAGGAACAGGGGAACAGAGGAACAGAGGCACAGTAGACACAGAGGAACAGGGGAACAGAGGAACAGAGGAACAGTAGACACAGAGGAACAGAGGAACAGAGGAACAGTAGACACAGAGGAACAGGGGAACAGGGGAACAGTAGACACAGAGGAACAGAGGAACAGGGGAACAGGAGACACAGAGGAACAGTAGACACAGAGGAACAGGGGAACAGAAGAACAGGGGAACAGTAGACACAGAGGAACAGGGGAACAGAGAAACAGTAGACACAGAGCAACAGGGGAACAGAGGAACAGGAGAACAGTAAACACAGAGGAACAGGGGAACAGAGGAACAGGGGAACAGTAGACACAGAGGAACAGGGGAACAGTAGACACAGAGGAACAGAGGAACAGTAGACACAGAGGAACAGTAGACACAGAGGAACAGTAGACACACAGAGGAATAGGGGAACAGTAGACACAGAGGAACAGAGGAACAGGGGAACAGAAGACACAGAGGAACAGGGGAACAGTAGACACAGAGGAACAGGGGAACAGTAGACACAGAGGAACAGAGGAACAGGGGAACAGTAGACACAGAGGAAGAGAGGACACAAAGGAACAGAGGAACAGTAGACACAGAGGAACAGGGGAACAGAGGAACAGTAGACACAGAGCAACAGGGGAACAGAGGCACAGGGAAACAGTAGACACAGAGGAAGAGTAGGTACAGAGGAACAGAGGAACAGAAAGCACAGAGGAACAGAGGAACAGAGTAACATGGAGCAACAGGCGCAGAGGAACAGGCACAGAGCGAGATGTAGTTCAAGAAAAATTAGCGATGAAAATTATATGCGCCATTGCAATGTTTCTTGGTTGCAATATAAGGTAAATAAAGTTACTGTCTCTCAATATCGCCAGTTCAAAGTTCGACTAGGCGGGATTTTGAAAATACTGTAATCAAAATTTATGAAATAAAACATAATTTGACCGATTATATTCTTGTATATTCTCTACCAGCATTTGCTATGGTCACACAGTAGACGTGCGATTTGGCATGGTTTTAATGCGTACGTTCTGTGTTATTTCAAACTTAACTCGGGTTCCTTGCGCGAGCATTACCTATTGTAGATCGCAAACCGGAAATCACGCTCTACCTCTGAAGTGTTACTACAGTATCCAATGACACAGTCACAGAGTTCGTTTTGCGTTTCGTGCGTTTCGTATAACTTATCAACGGGAAAGCCTCTCTTTAGCCTAGAAAATCGCAATATCGAGAGACGAACAGTTATTTTGCCAGTCTCTGAGGTACTATCAGTAGTCAGTCGTATTATCCCGAGTAGTTCTTTTTGTCTGCTTGAAATGGTCTGAGAGTTGACAATTGTCGCAGAATGGTTGTTTCGATGGGAAGCGTGTGCGTTGCTCTGCAACTCGCCATTGCAATTTCTTCCGTACTCTTACAAAACACGCATGGGATTATGCCATCCGAAAATCTTTTGAAGGCTTTAGCAAAAACCAACGAGCAATATGAGAAAGGAGAGTTACCCAGATCAACTACAATTCATTTTCACCATGTTCCATTGGATGATAACCAACGGAGAATAGAGAATTTATTTCTCCCAGGGATTATAATTTGGGATCCACTATTTCAACTCTTTCATGGCAACTTGGTGTGTTCCAAGTGTGGTCAAATTCTGAAACCTAGGAGCTGGAAGAATGGACGAGACTGGAAGCACAACAGTCCCAGGGAGCTTGCAGACATTGAATGCCCTGTTCTACTAGTAAGTCGAGTTTATGCGTGCAAGAATGATCACCGAACAGTTAGTCACGACCCGGTTATTCTAAAAGAGATAAAAAGGGAAGCATTGATCCCCTTTTTGTTATTACACAAGAATGGAATTACGCGCCGCCTATATAGGCTAATAACGGTTCAAACTGCTTCAGGAATGGCGTACGTAGAAGTCGAATCACTGACGAGACAGATGTGGTACAGCTATCATATCGATTTACGTATTAAAGCATTTTCCCAGCAAAATATCAGTACAAAGGAGCAACCTATGCATAGCGGCGGTAATGCCATACAAGGAATTTCTCCGTGTTACCCTAACAGAAAAGTAATTCGCCAATGCTTCGTTCACTATTATTTCAAAAATGAGAACCTATACAATGCTCGGATGGCATCATTTACAGGAACTTGGCTTTCTACCGATCACACGTTCAAGGTAGCAGGAAATGTCGGTATGTGGCAAAATGGACAGTGGATTCGCCAGTACGACAGTTTGTTTTCGGTGATGAACGAAGATGGCATCGTCCTTGGTTGGCAACTTACAGGAGGCACTGCCTTTAGTAAAGTAAGAACGTTAATTACAGGAATCTACTGAAGGTTAAAAAATAGTGGCGTGAAACTTGAAGGATTTTCTATTGATAACTGTTGCGCGTGGAGGCTTTTGTTACAAGGGGCGTTTGGACTTGTTCTGATCAAACTTGACTTGTTTCACGCCGTGCAACGAATTGCCAGCAAAATAAAAAAGAGACATCCATTGAGAAGAAAATTCTTAGATGCGTTTCGTTTAGTCTTCAGCCGGGAAGATGGTGATATAGAGAAAGACCGCAAACAACCCACACCCTCAAGAGAAGTTATGTTGAGAAACTTAGCTAGGTTTCGGGAGAACTGGAATAATATTGCATTCGATGGAGAGAATATTCTTTCAAATCATGCCCATAATGAACTAGACAAACTAACAGTGCACATACAGAAAGGTTCCCTAGAAAATATACCTCCAAGAGCTGGAACTAGCAGGCAGGAATCTATGCATAAAAGCCTCCGTAAATGTGTCGAGAAACGAAGAGTGGGAGTTAAAGTGGCCGTGGCGAGTATAGGAACTTGCTTATACAGATGGAATGAAAAAAGGCTCTCGGAAAAGTCTACATCATCACCTGTACCAGTAGTACCAATCACGGAATATCAGGACTCTACAGTTATTTCAGATGATCAAGAAGTTTTTGGAATTGGCGTTCTTGATCAGAAGAATGAGAATGTTGACGCCTTCGGGAATGACCCTGACCTGATTGTCTCCGAAACGGAATCCAATAATCATAGCAGCAGCGAGTATGGGGACGATGGCGACGATAGCAACGATGACCCTGAAAGAGTGACGGAGGAAGATTCTTACCAGAGAATCCTCGAATACACACTGTACTTGAGGGGCATTGCCAGGAATATGCAAGCAAAATGCCAAGCGCCCACTTTGAAAGTAAATCTGGCCCAGTGTAACCGGAAGACCTCTTTTGCTATTTTCGTCTAATCAGCGATCTCACAGATCAGACGCAGGAGACTGCAACGCAAGATTAAAGAATGTTTTAAGGGCGTTTGGCTTTGCTCTGTTGCCGATGCCAGGAGATGGAGACTGCTTTTTTCACTGTATCTCTGAATCTTTAGCGTCTACATCAATAGCGGAGAACTCCGACTTCGAGTCTCATTTGAAATCGATTGGGCTCAGCAGAGACACCCTTGAAAACGAGAAGGTCATCATTTTGCGAAAGCTAATTGTGGAGGAGTTTATCGGGCACAATCGACACGTTTACGAGCCATTTCTCGTGACATCAACTGATTTTTACGAAGAAGCTCAAAGGTTCCGAGAGCCCGGATTTTACGATTAGGAGCTAGGTAACTGCATTCCACTGGCGATGAGTAACATCTTACAAGTGCCAATTGTAACTTTCACCTCCATGGAAAATTACCCTGTTACTCAAGTAATTCCCAGAGGTCGCGTACTGTGTGAAGTCCAGAACGCCAAAATAAAGATGACGATTGTCGTCACAGCTTTGAGCGTGCATCGTACCCAGATTTTGTGGTGACTTTGTAGCTTAACAGGGCGAGTAGGGGTCTTACTAAATCTAAGAGGAGTTCGAATGTCTCCATTTCACGGACAGTGATCAATTTGGAAACTTAATTTCATGAGTCTCTAACTCGTCCATGCGCTAAACGTGGCGAGAAGATAATGCACCTATCAATGTTAAGCCGGCGGGGGGGGGGGGGAGGGGGGAATCAGGGGCATAGGGTGGGGATTTTACATTTTTGAAAAAATTGCCGTCAAATTCCCTGCCCACGGGCAAATCATTCCAGTCAAATGCAACCAAATAAATTTCCCCACTCCGGGCTGCACATCGCTGTCAAATATCCCAAGGCTGACAAAGAAAGATTCAAATATTCCCTCTCCCGGGAGAACAAGGTCAGTCAAATGCCCTACCCCAGGGCCAACAAAGACAATCAAATCCCTACCCCATGCCCTGACTCCCCCCCCCCCGCCGGCTTAACGTTGATAGGTGCATGAGCATGCGTTTGCTCTTCGACAAACCCAAAATCACACGGGGTATTTAAATTTCAGTTGGCTGGACAGTCGGTGATCTTCTGAAAATGAGAAAATCTCTTGCTAGTGTTGTATGCAATGTAGTTAGTATCTCATCAATTCTTTGGTGAACCTAGCAATCACTCGAACACTCGTAGTGCTGGTGTTCAACAGAAGAAAAACAACCCAGAAAGATTCATTGAAAGTGTTACAGAGGATTCATGGGTAAGTTATTTAGCAAAAAACAAATACCTTTGACCGTTGCCTTCACTTGTCGAAATCACTCAAAACGTATCAATAACGCTGCATTGATCCAAGCCATCAAAACACCTCCACGCTAAAGGGAATATATACTGACGGTGACCTGGTCATCACCAGGATACCCGAACTAAATTTGGTTTCGGCTCCATTAAACCCTGCGCCAATTTACTTAATTCTGCCACAGCTGTTTATTTGCCACCGGTCTTATAACTGTTCCCAAACGTAGTCAAATGGTTGGCGTCATACACTGTATGTTTATTTCGAAAACGGTACCCTGGCCACCCTTATGTGGCGATTACAGATTACTAGAATAAGATCTTCAAAGTTCATTTAAACACAACCGTTGTGACCGCGTGACTATAGAGGGTCTCCCAGAGGGGGGGGGGGGGGTCGGGTCGGGGTCCTTGTTCCCTTCCAAAATTGCCCTATGTTCCCATGTTCCCACACATTTTCAGAACGTGTTCCCACACATTTTCAGAATGTTTTCGTACTGTAATTTTTCGAATTTTGTTCCCCTGTTCCCAAAAATTGGCTAATGTTCCCTTGTTCCCTTCGATATTTTGCCAATGTTCCCTTGTTCCCCAAAACCCCTGGGAGACCCTCACTACAAAAAACACTTCGTTAATTTCAAAATTATTTCTTTTTTATCTTCCGACTTCTCTATTTTCCAAACAATGTATCCACGAGTTAACCGTAGTCCTACTTTGATTTGTTACTTGCCTTTATACTCAAAGAACCGGTTTACCCCGGTTTTAGAAGTTAAAACGTATAATTCTGAAGAGATGCTCGAAACGTTAGCACTCCCCCTTTTTTACCTCACGATGATATAACTTACTTTATCAGCTTGTTTAATTATCCAAATTTTTTGTTCTGAATTACTTTTAAAAAACGTTCCTGATCCGGTGGGTCAAACCCAATAAAAACTAACCTGCTGAGAATTGCAGGTTGTGATACTATAGTGATCATTAGAAAAGAAGTAACCCCTCAGCATAGAGACTAAACGAGAACAAGGAAACAACCTTTACCAAAAGCTTTGTTTATTGAATAATGGACGCCAGCTAGGTTACGTGCTAGTGTTCTGCGAGGTACCGTTTCGTTGTTTGATCCTCTTTCTAAAACAAAATCAGACTAATGAATAATACACCATGGTAGTAGAACTAAGAGGAATCCAACACGATCAAAAATCAAACAAGGAATACCAAGACTGGAAGGTCACATGGCAGAAATCTCACTTGTTTCCACGAGCATAAAAACAGATTAAAATTGAGGACACTATCCTAAAACTTAAATCTCATTTTGAGACGACACTGCTGCTCTATAATCACCGCTATTTTCGTCGTATTTCCATCCAATACGAAAATATATTTTCTTTCAACGCCGTCAACATAAAGCGGTAATATCGTCTTAACATCAAATTTATTTTTCTATCGCGATAAAAACATGATAAAAACGCTACCCAGTATTTGAGACGACATTATCGCGAAATAATGCCGCCTTACGCGCCGTCACCAGAGTACCAAAATTTGCTATACTAAAGTATAATTGACAACTTACAATACAAATATCAGTAACATACCTACTGACAGTTAACAAGAAAAGATCACATCATATTCGCTCTGACGTCGATGCGATTCTGAAACCGATTATTTAGTGGTTCTGCCTTTTTCCAGCTACCATGATACTTTTCCACTTCCGAAAGGAAAACACATTTTAAAAGATATGCATTTCCAATAAATGCGAATCGACGGACATGCGCAGAACTTACAGTGGCAAGTAAAACGCATCCACGGAAAGCAGAATCTTTGGGGAAACCAACAAGAAAGGAGCTGAAATGCTTTATAAGCTTGCAGAGCGTGCCAGCTGCAACTGACGGTTGGACAACGAAATATTTGCCAGAAAGCGCGCCTGACAAAAGGGGTATCACACTTACAGCGATTGCCTATCGGTTGGCACCACCAAGGACCTCTTCCGTTTCTCCGAATGTCATTTACAAGGCACCTAAGGGAGACAAAGGTTATTATGTCGATACAAATGGGATGGAATTATAAAAGCATCCACTAGAAAACTTAATTGGATTTGGTAGCGCTTCCAAACAGTCCTTTTGGAGCCCTAAATCTTAATCAAATTTGCGCTTTATGCCAAGTGAATGTGAAGACAAATATTTGCCACCATGGAATTTACAAGCAAATGCTTGTGTGTGATGCGATTATTAGAATTGTCCTTATTTTTTCTACTTTTGTTTCTAGAGCAAATCTCTCACTGCCTCATATGTTTTAAGCGATTTGCTTTCTGTGCGAATACAGAGCTTTGATGCCGAATACAAATCTATGAAAATACAGCGCAAACGGCTTGGGCATTTTAATTTACGCTGGTACTTCTACACATTTAGTTGTAACACGATTTGAAACCAACCATTAATACTGACTATCTAGGCAGGGAAGTAATTATTGAGTAGTGAAATATTAATAATAAGAAAGCTGTCGGTTGAGGTCACATTGCAATGACGTTGGGAAGAAAAAAAGGAGAAAAAATAAAGAAACAGATTCGAACCACCCTGAGGAAAAGAAATAAATCTAATAATCATGAGAAAAAAATCATAAAAAAAAAGCAAAGAAACAAAAAGGTGTATAGTGCGCTTATTCTTAAGAGTAGCTCAACGTAATTCTTTGAGGCTAAGGTCGCTTTCCTGCGTAGATGGCTGAAACCTTGGATTTATTTATCGCAGCGATAACATTAGGCCAAGGTTTTTCCTTGCACGTATCTAAGCGTTGACTAAAACGGGGCGAAAGAAATGATCAAAAAGCACGTATCAGTTAACAGCGCCATCGATTCTAAGGACAAAACCATATTTCATGGCTTTGCGTTCCTCGCGCGAGCGTCAAATCATCGAGAAATAAAACTTAGTATTTGCTCCAGAGTTTTGGACCAGTCCGAGGAATTATAGCAAAAAGCTCCAATTTAATTGGCTATTAATGGCAGTGATACTTGTTCAGTTCGTAATTTAGATAACACTGTAGACAAACGTGCCGAATCTAAATGAAATTGGTCAAGAATTCGGATAGGAAATTTCTGAAATAGCTGGGAAAAGATCAACGACATTGCTAGAAATTTCTCTTTGACGTGAACAGTTAAAAAACTGCAATTTTTGTTCGGCACAATTTGACGTAAACAAGTAACTTACAGATAGAGAACCACTTTATACTTGCCTGTCATGTTCCATACATGCCTCATCTAAACCGTCTCGAGGTGGAAGACAGGATCGACAAGCAGACGTTATGTAACTCGTCGACTGATAGCAGGACCTTTTGCAGTTTTTCTTGGGGTAGTTTGTGTAGCCACCTTGGTATGGTCCACACCAGTTCCCATACCACCAGTCGAGCCTGTTCCCCCGGATCCCAAGCCCTCTACGGCGTCTAACATGCGCCAGGAGTTCGCTCGAGTTTCCTTGGGTGTTAAAATCTGTCGTGGCATTTAAATCCAGGCTGAAGTTCGATGACAGTGACTGAAGGCTATCATTCATCATGTTATATTCAGAATGATCAACTTTCTTGTCTAAGGTGCAGTGAAAATGATTAGTTAGATGGGTATAATAAGATCAATAGCTAGTGTAAAACATCACATTGCATCTCGAACTAGGGTTGACTAATTATTCGTAATGCAGAGCATAGTTTTGACAGTATATTCACAGTACTAGTCGGTGATGAAACTTACAGACTTTTGCCTAAAGGTTAGCTTTCATAGTATCAGTTTTACTTGTTTTTGTTGTAGAAAGGTCTGAAATTAGTTTAGATCTTTTTTTAATTACTTACAAATCTTGGAATCATTTGAGGCATAGAATGACTCCTCAATTGTGTCGTTCTCCTCATAGTATCGGTAGCAACTTAGCCTGCGAAAGTCTGTGAAATTTAACCCCTCTTCCCTTGAACGCATATACACTGTAGTGTTTGGAAGATGCAAGTACACCTGCCAGGAAATTAAAAGGAGACAGAAACAAATACAGGATTGCTTACTTTTACGATCTCCCACTAACGAGTAAATACCTAAAGAAATTGAGTGAAATACTTAACAATTAATACAATTATTTTCAGAAATCGAGGTGAATAGTGGCAGAATATTTACTGTCCTGCGAAGCAGCGAGATAAATATTCCTAAAGCCACTATTCACCGAGATTGAAGAGAATAATTGTTTTATTATATACCAATGAAGCAACCTCAGTAGGGAGGGAGCTTAAGCAAACACGACGGCGATGCCGAGGATAACACAACCGGTGAAAAAATGTAATTGTTGAAGCGTAATTCGTACAACAAAGAGACTTACCAAGGTTGCTGAATTGGTATAAACTAAACTTCTTTATGTGTTAGTTCGGAGAATTTTGCATTACATCAATCCAAGATTCTAAAGTTTATATCTTTTGCAATTCTCATCACCTGTTTGCTTGATAATACATTAATATGGTTAGCAGAAGGAGCTGATGATCAAAACTAGCTAGGCAGCAACGGAAGAGTTACAGTTATACAATAGAAGGCTATACAAGATATACTTGTACTACTGTATAAAGTCAAAAGTGGATTAACACCAACGTACATAACAGATCTATTCCAAGTCAGCTATGAAAAACAATGGAAATATTAGAGGGTCTGAATGGGGGTACCCCAATATCAGTTATCAGCAAAAATCAAGCAAATTGTCAGTTATATCAGCTAAAATTTCGGCCAAGTATCAGTTAAAATCCTTCAATATCAGTTATGACTTCGATTGCATATAATGGCCAAAGCCGGTCGAATTAGCAAATCGAATGTGATAGTATAATTAGTTCTATGGTCTCACGACGGAGTCACTTGGGTGGTGGTTGCGACGTTTCGACTGCTTACTGCTAGTCTCCTTAACTCTTTTCCATCCAACTCACGATCATTGATTCATATATGACTCATGATTTAGAAAACTCACCAAAATATTAGGTTACTTCCTATTGCTTCCAAATTTGGCACACAGGAAGTAAATGAACGCACCCAATTACCTGATGAATTTTAGCTTGTATGCTTTAGTGACAGATGCGTGACGAATTTTTAAATTCTGATTTTAGAGCGCGAGGAAGGGTTAAGGAGGAGGGTTTTCCCTATCATTTGACATCAATTTCTGATGGACATTCCCATATGGATATAGCTCCCCGGAAATTTTGAAAAACAAACTTTTATCGTTTTTTTGTTTGTAAAAATGGCTTATAGAAATTAAATTGTATTAAATTCTGTATTTGCTATTTTTCAAGCAGATTTGAAAGAAATGATACCAGATAAAAAGGGAAAACTTTTTTCCTTTAACTTTTTTCAGCAATTGGCTGGCGTCTTGACTTGAGGGATTTATATGCAAATTGTATGCATAGGTTCTGTAAATTTGGCAAAATGCTAATTTTTTTGGGAAAATATTATTGCCTACTTGAATGTGAAATATACATGTTTGAAAAGCCTATTTTGTACCCTACAAAATGAGGTATATCTTTGATCACTGCTGTAAATATCTGCGGAAATATTAAATAAAAATGAAATGTCCGTCAATTTGCTTGATTTTTGGGCGTATGGAAATGAGTTAAGGCGATGGGGTCGACTGTTCCCGCTGCTGCATTATATATCACGTCGGTCTGCAGTGATTGGTGCGTTTCGATTCGGCCATTGTTTCCGTTCACCATGTTTTCCTCTGGCGCCTGCTGACTTGCCGCGCGCTTGTTTTGATGTTTCCTGATTGTCGGCATCCACGCTTCCTGTATTTTGATGCCATTGTCCCTGTTGATGTTGTTAGGGTTAATTCTTATGTGGATCGCCTCCTTTACCGTTTTTGTATACCAGTGAGTGTCCCGATCAATAAACTTCACATCTTCTTACGGCAGGATCTTTAGGTCTGACTAGTCGAGATCTTAATGTCGTGTCGGACTTGAAGACAGAGCGTATTCCTTATTGTTGTAGGTTGCGGCAGAGAGCTTCCGAAACTCCTTGGACGTATGGTAGCACAGCAGTGGACTTGAGCTTTTCTTACTGGTACTGGATTCTTGGTTTTGGTTACTTTCTGCAGGACGGCTTGAGGGTAACTGTTGGCGGCAAGAGCTGTAGATATGTGTTTCTTCTCCTGGGTTGTTCCTGATGGTTTAGTTATGATTCGTTTAGCTCGATTGTGCAAACACTTGATAATACCGCGTTTTTCTGAGTGTGGATGGTGTGACTCATACGTTAGGTACTGGTCAGTGTGTGTGGGCTTTATGTAGACGCTGGTGAATACGACAGTGAATACGGAAGCTATCATAAAGGCAGCCGAGTGCTCTCAGGAAAGCTACTGTGCCAGTAAGACAGGATCCAAGTTTCCCAGCACCTGTTGCAACATCAGTCACAAATAGGTTCTTGCCCAATGAACAGACACCGTGTACTTGAGTAAATGAACATGAATCCTGTGTGCCGTCCACAGGCGGGTGCGTTATCGCACTGTTACTCTGGGCAAAGTTAACCAAAACGGAAAGGGCAATCATATCCCTGCCAGAATTTTTTTTCCTTTATTGCAACAATAAATCAGTTACATAGTTAATAATACACATGAAAAAATTACTCGATTCTGATTGGTTGAGAGCAGTGCAGTTCAACTGTAACACCAGTGCAAAAAGTGTAACACCAGTGCAAATTACACATCGATATTCTGGATTATGATATTTTTTTTTTAACGAACCGCTTTGAGTTCGTAGCGTTATCAGCTGATCTTCATCAGCCAATCAGTAAATAAAGTGTCAAATCCGCGTCAAATGCTCACTTCCTGTCCTCAATGAGATCTTCCGGCATTTCCTCCATGCGAATTTTTTCATGTTTATATTAGTAATAAGTAATCATACGGTTTTTCTCGTTTAATTTGGAATTAATTTACACTTGTGAGTTTTTCAAAAAGCTGAAATGGCACTCGCCGAGGCGGCTCGTGCAATTTCAGCTTTTTGAAAATCTCACTCGTGCAAATTAACTCCAAATTGAACTTGAAACCGTATGATTACCTTTACTAACATGGATAACTTAATTACTCCCTCCCCTCCCCGATGCCCACACACTGCACTCACGTACACGCACGCACGCACGCACACACGCACACACGCTTACACTGAATTAGTATTTATGTACATGTATATATATATATATATAACTTAGGTAGCCCACTTATCCATTAGTTTTTGTAGAATCTTATTGATGGTGCATATAAATTTCTTTGTTTCATACTTGATGTTCACTTTAACTTAAAAGTTATCTATGTTTGGAAGTACTTATTTCTTCTGCAACTTCAGAGGTAAATTTTTCCAATTAATATTAGATAATTGAGAAGGGAGATATCATGTCACTTTCAGAAAGCCGATCAATACGTCCCTTCGAGTTGGAAACAAATAATATATTAGAAACAAATAATATTTTTCAAATTCTTTCCAAAAAAAGCAATTGATTTTGAAAAGAAAAGATTGAGTTTGGAAATACTATATTATTAAGTAGTTTGTATTGAAAGGCCTTAACATAAGGTTAAAAAGCAACAGAGGGAGGCAAAAGAAATACATGTTTCAGTTCTTCATTAGATAAATTACTCTGTCTTCAATTTTCTTGAGTAATTTGGAACATGCCTTCTTTGGTAATAGTAAAGAGTAGTAGTCTCTTGATTTCTTTTTTGTGACATCCAAGATGTCTTTGTTGATTTCAAATGATGGCATGGGATTAACCGGGTTGCTTTCATCAAGTCGACTGATGTCTTTTGAATGAGGAGGTATTGAAAGACGCATAACGGTCCATTCTAAAAAGTTTGTCTTTTTAACAACCTTCATAATCAATTAATAGGACCCTATATTAGTAAGATCAAAACGCAAGTCATTTAACTTCTTAATATCTCTTCCAAAAAAAGGCCTGTTGTCTACTATGACATCTTGAATATTCCAAATTACGTATATTGCAATCTGTATCACTAGCATTGTCCCTCCGAAATTTCGACCACCATTTCAGCAGCTCAAGATAAAATTGAGAGGTAATTGAAAGATCATTGACATTATAACTGTAATTGAAAATCAATAAACCACCTGAATCTTTGAGAATAGTCTCTAGCTGCTCTTTCCATGTGCATAAACTGTTGTTGAAAATCCTTTTGGGCCAGGAAAGCTGCAGAGATTTGATTTAACTTTCAATGTCAATCATTCTATGCGATGCCTCCCTCTTCGTAATTATTTATCTTACATATCCTTGTTACTTTGACCTTACCTTTCCATAAAAAACTTGTAAATTAATTGATTTAATTCCTTCACAATACACTCGGGTGTGGATAGCAATGAGGATGTGTAAATGACCTTCGGTATTAGAAGTGATTTAAAGGGGCAGTCTAGTCAAATTTCAGAGAAATGTTCTAAGCATCTTTAAAACAACAGAGCTCTGTAACGATTTTATAGAAAACAATGAAATTTTCACCAGAGCATCCCTTCAGGATGACCTACACAGTAAGGTGTAATTTGAGATGAAGTAGTTAAAAGATAGTTAATGATTAACTCCTGAATTTGACCTTATCAGCTGAGGGTTGCCGTCTGCCCCACATACTTGTTATGTGCAGAATTCATTGAAAATGAATTCCACTTTCTATCCATAACTAACATGGATTGAACTATGATCCTATGGAGCGGTTTCGGGGTAAGGCCATAAGTGTTCCCATGGCAGCCAAATCCTTCCAAATATGGGTGTAGAACAGATATCTCCTCAAGTATTTAACTTAATCCAATTTCGCTCCATAGGATCATAGTTTACATCCTAAAGGCAGTCTGTGCCAAATTTCAAAGCAATTGGTCATATACTTAAGCAAAAAATAGTTAGGGGGAGATGCCTACTTCCGGAAAAAGGCAAATTTGAGAAAAATGCCCTTAAAGTTGGCACAAATTTAAACTTTTCCTTAACCGTTTCCATGGCAACCGATCGCCATTGGCAGATTACATCACGAAAATCGCTTTTATCAGCTTTCACAGGTCAATTTATGTGAAAAAGACTTCGAAAACTTAAAGTAGATGGGTTAAACTATAGTTTTAAGTAAAAATATAAAAAATGGTTGGATGACCGAAAATTAACAAAAAATCTGACTAGACGGCCCCCTTAATTAGGGTGACCTTACCATAAAGAGAGCGCCTTCTGGAAGACCAGATATTAATCACTTTTTAATGTTGTCGAGTTTTTTTGTAAAATTCTTCATGTGTATATCAATCGTTTATCATAGGTATAGAAAAGGCTCCAAGTGCTTTTATTGGCTCATTGGACCATTTAATACCCAGAGGCTTCAATTCACTGTTCTATAAGGATCCTATATCTACACTCCTTCTGTCTTCGAGCTATTTATTTTTCACTCAGATAATTCTTTAAATTTGTTTAGCATCTGAAAAAGTTTGTGAGCTGACTCTGAATCAGAAAGTACCGCAGTTATATCATCGGCGCATTGGAGAAGTTTGGCTTGTTTAATAATTGATTCCTTTTATCGCAGAGTTTTCTCTTATGGCGATTGCTAGGACTTCAACTGCCAATAGAAAAAGATAGGGAGAAAGAGGGTCTCCCTGTCTGACACCACGTATAAGGTCAAAATACGGACCGAAATTGAACATATTCAAACATTTAAACATGAAGTTCCAATCTAAAGAGTCAAAAGCTTTTTCAAAGTAAATAAATACGAGCAGGCCAGGTATGTTTTCTCGTTCTCTACAAGCTACACCAGCTGTGGTTCTTGAGTAGGGAATGTTTACAGAGTGGATATGGGAACACAACACCCCCCCCCCCCTCCCCCGGTATAGAATAATCAGCACAAGAACATTCGAGGGTATGCACCCAAGCATCACAGGAAGGACAATTCAACAATCTCAACAACCTTTGCCAGCTTAACTAGTGACTAGGCCCCGTGGAATCGTTGTTGCCGTGAGCGTTTAGGTTTCGCCGTGAGCTTTTTGCTTTTACCGTGAGCTTTTTGCTTTTGCCGGGAGTCTCTTGGTTTTGCTGTGAGCCGTGACAGTTGTGGGACACCGTATGTGGGCCACCGTAGAGGCCGTGTAAGTTTATCAAGTTAATTGTTGGCGGGGGCCGTGTAAGTTTATCGAGTTACGTGCTGTTGTAAAGTTTTACTTCGTCGGGAAACTACGTTCATTTTTTTTAAATAAATCTCCTTGTTGCTGTTCCGACAACCATGTGTTCAGTTTAGTTAGCAAGCTACCCGTCCTCTAAAGGTTTATTCGCGTAACAGTCTACATCGGGGAAACGGGACGACCTAGGCAAGAAAGAAAAAAAGAACACGACAGAGACATCCGCCTCGCTCGAACTCAAAACTCCGTCGTTTCAGAACACGCCAATGAAACCGGACACAAGCCGCTTTGGAAAAAAGTTAAGTTTATTGATCGTGATAACCACTAGTATACGAGGAAGGTGAAAGAGACTGCACCCTAATAAACACGCGACAAGCCAGCGGATCCCTGAGGAAAACACGGCGAGCAGAAACGCACCAATCACAGCTGACCACACACCTACATAATGGTGAGCCAGAATCAGTCGACCCCATCGCCTGAAGAAGACTAGCAGTAAGCAGTCGACACGTCGCGTTCAACATCCGGTGACTACATCGTGTGACAAAAGAAGAATCCATATTATCATCGCATTTCTCACGATGAACAACAAACCATTCTTTAACATTGACTCGTTAACACTTTGTATGAAGGGTTCACTAACTCTGTCCCAGCAGGTTTTGTAAAATTCGATTGGAATGCCATCGTTTCCTGGTGATTTATTGCTCATGAAGGTATCCAGGACCTTTTTACATTCCTCAATAATGATTTGTCCTTCTCAAGGTTGCTTGTTCACAAGGTTGAGTCTGCTGACCCCACAACCGAATCAAGCGCTTTGTACAGATTTTGATAAAATTAAAGTGTTTTTGTTCATGAAGTATCTCATAAGGTTCTGTAGTTATAGAGCCGTTTATTTGCAGTTTTCGAATGTGGTTTAATTTTTAACTTGCTTTCTTCTTTTCAAGTTTAAAAAAATATTTGGTAATTCTCTCGCCATGTGCATGCCAACGGGTTCGTGCACGTACAATTATTCCTCAAACTTTTTCTTCGCATGAGAATTCTTTGGTATCGCCTAATCGCGAACGACCTGCTGGGGTCCCAATGAAACAGCCTAGTAGCTTCCTCAATTTGCTGCTCTTTTTCATGTCGCAGTTTGGCTGTGTCTTTAGAGTAGTTGACATACACACGCAGGCTATGTCACACACATATGGTCTTGTGCTAGCATGATACTGATGTTTAATTTTTAGTTTCTTCGAAACCATTCTGACTAACGACTCCCAATTTTATTGATACACTTAAACTGATTTTAGCCAAGAACATGAACGTTAATTCTATGTGGGCTTTCGATTTTCTACTTTCGATCACTTAGTAAAGTTAAAACAGAATTCAATAAAATTTAGCTGCAATTTTCAGGGATCCAAGCGTTTAGATTTCAATGAAATTTTATAAAACAATCAAACATATACTATATACATATATTATACTACATATAATTTTATTTTGTACCTACCTGATACACTTTGCCATTTTGTCCTTTGGCTTGATAAACATCTGCTTCTGTCTCGTTGTCAACCCGGAAAGAAGTGTGAGTAAAATTTCCCTCCACCTCTTCCTACAATAAAATTACCAGAAAAAAAGCATTAGTATATACAGACTCAGCAACCTTGGCATTTTGGGTAATCTGATTGGCTCTCTTCCTTGGGACATTCAGCCGTATTATATCTACAACCCCTGGATACGAGCAAACGTACACGGGCCATCACCTCATATACCATGAGCACGGAAAAACGGAATACAGCCATCACGGCTGAAAGATCGGTTCAATTAGACGAATAATCATAACTATAACAAAATTCTCAAATCTGATTGGCAATCAACTGCCCTGATATCAGCCTTGATAGGACAGTCAAATAGGACAGTACGCGTCATGCCTAAGTAATTGGACCTGTATGCGCCATCACAAGTGCGCTTAAATGGCATATTTTCACTGCTAGCACAAAAAAAATATTGGAACCTCTTGTGTTTTGATATTAAAAAAGAGCCTTATATATCACAAATTTTGTTGAAGTTATGATTAATTGGTAACAGAACTTCGCGAACTACGCGATCGTCCGACATTTATCACTTGTATGATTACAGACCGAATTGGACTCCATTCATTCTGGCTGCTCAGTTTCCACTTTAACTCCTTAAACTGGTTTGATAACACTAAAAAAAAATTAAAAAACACATCAAAGAGATGTGGAACGAACCGGACTCATGTACAACAAAAATGGTTCTGTTTACAAAAAAACAACAAAGTCAATTCTTGTCGTGCAAACTAGTTCCAATGTCTCATAATCAACTGAGATATGTCACCAATCGGACGGGAATTAAAACTGAGGAAACAATATCATCATGAGACGAGCCTACCGTCAGCCGCATAATAGGTAAGCGATAAAATTTTTTTAGTGGTTGCTGTCGTGTTTGCGTGTTTGACAGAGGTTGCTAATTTGTACAGTCTCTCTTGCTAGGAGGTTTTGTCTAGATCCTGCCGGCTTCCCATCTTCCGTATTAGAACCTCCCTTGCGGTTTCGCACTGGTAATCAAGGATGGACACCCTAAGGCCTGTGAGCCCTTATGGTTGGGTGTCGATCCAGCCGTCTCAAACCTAAACAAGCCATTTCCAGGACCGGTTTCGACTTAAATGTCTTCTTCAGCGGGATTTTACAGTCTCAGCTTGTCCAGTCGCTATCGCGCCGTTGGACTTAATGCATTAACACATGTGGTCACTTACTTATATACTCTTGTGTTCAAATTACAACTATTGCGTCGGTATTGCGTCAACTAATTGCGACATCCGCCTAAGGTCGCGCAAGATTCGAACGACCGAATTCCAAGCCACAAATGACATCGAGAAGGAACAGTTTCAGCTAAAAAAACTCTCAAGTGGTGAACATTATCGTGGAATGGCGAGGCTAAGGAGAAGTTTGATCCTGAAAACGAGGCAGCATCGCAAAGGATATATTTAAATCTTGTTGAACCCAAAACAGGAACTCCATGTTAATCAACTAATTGATGGAACGCTGACACAATACACCAAAGCCACCAATACATTAGGGAGAAGGAAACTCTTTAGTGGCTAGCAATATTGTGAAATATCAACAACAAAGAGCGATTCACAAGTCGAAAGAGATACGAAAACAAGAACTACAGTATTTATCGGTCAACTTGCAGAAGAAACGTTGATACAGTTGACAGAAGCCACCAACAACATCGGGGAGAAAACAGAACCCTCAGTGGCAATCAGCATTGTGGAACATCAAAGAGACATTTGGACATTGAAACAAACGCTAAAGGAGTGCACTCGCAGAAAAGAACCAGTAATTAAGCAATAAATTGACGAAATTCGTATGTAACAGACGTAATTGGTGTTAAGATCAAAACAAGGACATGAAAAAAGACTTGCTTGTTAACCGAGTAAATGACGAAACATCGACGTAATAGATATAATTGTTAGGATCAAAACAAGAACTCGAAAAAATAAGAACTTGTTAAGCAATTAGTTGACGCAATACCGACGAGATAGTTGTAATTTGAACACAAGAGTATATAAGTAAGTGACCACATGTGTTAATGCATTAAGTCCAACGGCGCGATAGCGACCGGACAACTTGAAACCGTAAAATCCCACTGAAGAAGACATTTAAGTCGAAACCGGTCCTGGAAATGGCTTGTTTAGGTTTGAGACGGCTGGATCGACACCTAACCATAAGGGCTCACAGGCCTTCGGGTGTCCATCCTTAGTTCCCAGTGTGAAACCGAAAGGGAGGTTCCAATACGGGAGATGGGAAGCAGGGAGATCTAGACAAAATTTTCTAGCAAGACAGACTGCAAATTATATATATATATATATATATATATATATATATATATATATATATATATATATATATATATATACTAACAGAATTATTCTTTTCAATCTCGGTTTAACAATCAATCAGCTAGAAATCGAGGTTAATATTCCAAAGGCCACTATTCACAGAGGTTGAAGAGAATAATTGTTTAAGTATATAGCAATGAAGAAGCAATGAATATGAGAGACTGCGAGTAGACTTACAGAGAGCAGAGTTGCATGCTTCAGCAAATGTCTTGGAATCATGTCCCCCTCTAGAGATGTATACAGACATTTGTTCGTGTGGCTTCCGTTTTTCTCTGGGACGATGAAGTACTTTCGTTTCTGGATGATAATGAAAGAATCAAATGAAAGTACATAGCTCATTATAAGAAACACCTAAAGTAAAATTAAGTCACTTGCACGAAAACAAGGAGGCCCTGGCGGATAGGAGAGCTCGAATTTTATATCCCCTGTTATACCACTAGTGCTCGAGCGCCTAAGAATATTTTTAAGTCCAACGGCGCGATAGCGACCGGACAACTTGATCACCGACCGTTTCACATGCATTTCTGCCAATGTCATCTATTGCATAAAATGCACCTTATGCAAGAAGATATACATCGGCGAGACCGGAAGGAGATTAGGTGACCGTTTCCGGGAACATCTGCGTGACGTCGAACGAAATGACAAAGATGCATCGAAACCTGTAGCGCGACACTTTAATCTACCTAACCACTCAACTCACAACATGCAGTATGTGGCCTTTCCGTGCATCAGGGCAACACGGAAAGCCGTAAAAACCTAGAACAGAAGTTTATCTTCCAACTCGGTTCTCTTAATCCCCACGGTATCAACGAACGTTTCTCATTCATTTAATCATTCATCTAATTTATTCACTTCCATTCACACATTGTTATGGTTCCACCAATAGCATGGCTCCAAACTTCTCTATATAAATTGTACGTAACCCACAATCCTCTCATTCGCTCCGACGAAGGGCTAACGCTCGAAACGTCAGCACCTCCCATTCACCTTACGGTGGTATAACTTACTTAATCAACTCGTTTGATTTATCCAATTTCTTGTGTAAGAATATTTTTACTCTATCCTAGATAGAAAACGTCTCCATAATAGGATTATCAAGAACAAAATATATTGTTATGAAAAATGACAGAGCAACAGATCTGGTTAGGGCATGGTTCAATTTTCCCTGTTACCATCTCCCTCCATGGGCATACCCCCGAGCATTTGCAAGTTTCTATTTTTTGGCGTTGTATTCCCCACCCTGGGCAGGCCTAAAAAAACAATTCCCCACACCCGGAAAAACGATCGCTGAATGTTTTTCGACAGCCTTTAAATATCTCCTGGAAAGCATAACACTAAGAACTCATTTTCGAGGGGTCATTTACTAGTACGAAATTGCCGATTTTGGCGCCATTTTGCATTAAATCCAGGATAAATCATTTTTTAACCAGATGCGCCAGATCTCTCCCACCCCTAATCCAGACTCTTAATGTAATCCACGGAAGCCTAACCTTCGTGCATAAGGTCTAAACCATAAAAGATAATTTTTTTTCGAATAGATCTAATCATGCTAAATCCGGATACAATCAAAATATAATCAGGCTAAATCGGGACAGAACTCAAAGCCTAATCCCTCCTCCAGAAAACCTCGACTTAACAAATTGACGTCCGTTTTTTATGCGTCTGTCCTCTTATTGATGATAAATTGCGTCATAACATTGTCAAAGTGTTGTAGATCCACGAGCCGATAGGCGAGTGGATCTACAACAAACTTTGACAATGTTATGACGCAATTTATCATCAATAAGAGGACAGACGCATAAAAAACTGATGTCAATTTGTTTTTGACAATAACAAAACGCGAAAAAGGTCAAATGAAGACATGCATCATGAAAAGAAAACGCAAGTAAACAGCAAGTAAACTCGAAAAATGCTGAATTTTATTTAAATTGACGCAATCAGGGCGCAACTATTCTCAATAACTTTTCTCGCCTTCTCATTGGCTTGTGACAACACGTAATACAATTTGATTGGGTAAAAATCTGACTGTTTGACAGCTCACTTATCACGCGAAAAAACCTTGCATAAATTAACATTTTATGTGTCTGTACTCTTATTGATGATAAAAATTAGCCAATCAGCGCGCGAGAATTCGCTCAGTTATTGTAAAAAAGAATTTTGCGCAAATAATTTTATTAGTGCGGGTAGGTAAACTCGCCAGACGCGCTGCTGGCGCAACCACTCGCTTATCCAGCTCAAACTATAGTATGTCCTAAATAACTCTTTATAATAAGTCATTTAATTTCAACAGAAGTCCAATTTTAGAAGATTGAAGCCATAAGCAAAGACTTAGACCCAAACCGAGACCCACGTGTATCTTTCGGTTTGAAATTAAAGCTGAATCGACGCTCCATAGAATTATATTACATCCATCAACTGCTAATCCTGGGGAAACCTTAGATATATGTTCCTGGTGGTGTGTACCTGATATTTAACTTAACAGTGACAGGTCATCAAGACAATACCGTATTTAATAATAGAGGTCGTAATCTTGTTCGAAATCTTAAAGTCTTCAAGTTCGGTGGTGAGCGGCTGCAGGATATACAAAGATATGATCTATTTATGACATACAGCGACTTGTTGTAAGATCTTTCTACCAGCCGCAGAACTTAAAGATCGACTGCGACAGGGAATATCAACCGAAAACGTTAGACGGCTTCGGACCAGCGCTGGAAATAAAGATAAATCAAACCAGCCGGTCTTGTATTGCATTCCCATTGGATCATCCTGTTCTCAATGATGGTGGAGTTTTTTTACCCAAAAGCTCCATCGCATCCACTAAAATTTGAGATTACTCTAGCCTCAGTTGATGATATAGTTGTCTAGTCAGATGCAACCAAACCACCGAAATATCAAATCACTAATCTCGAGATGGAATATCGATGTTTAACTAGCGATTATCTGGCTCAAGAAGCGATGGCGGCGTATCAGGTAGGTAAAGGATTTTACTATGAAAATATTCACCTAATCGAAACTTTCACCATTAACAGAAAGAAAGATAGTATTATCAATAAACACAGCAATGTACCTAGGCGATCGGCGACAGGAATATTATGTTTATTTACTTATAATTATTCTGGTGAAACGAGGGATTCTGAAAAGTTTGTAAATCCTTATATTAATTCACTCATTATCGATATTGATGGCATGCCAATTGAAATCGATTATATTCTAAGGGGATGATCGAAACTGATGTTGTTAATATTAGCGAAAAAGATTTTTATGATGATAAATTTGGTTTGTGGATTGATTTGAGGTCCCACTCTGATAATAGTATTCATGGATTGGGTTTTAGCCAACGGAATGTTTACACATAAATAGATCAATCTCCAAAATGTCAGCTATCAAAGTGCTTCCAAACCGTGTGAACTCGCACTAAAATCGACACAGAAAGCCGCCATCTTGGAGTAACTCAGCAGTGTAGCGATCAGGTATGCGTGACGTCAAAGAGCTCTGACCGTGGTTGTAGATAGAAATGGCGGCTGTGGAGTCTTACTATTGCTTTGAGCCAGAACGTGCTCCAGATGAAAGCCAGGCGCCTGATCACGACAACGATGAGTCTGAAAGACTCAGTACTGATCGATGAATGACAACTGGTGTACTTACCAATGTTATGAGCTAAGGAGAAACTGCAAGAGAGTGTATCTGCTGTCTCGAAGAGCAGGAATCGGAAAACAAGTTTACGGACGGTATTCCTTTTAATGAGCTTTTAAAGTTTTTGCTGTTCCAGTAGGTGCATGGAACAAGGCATGAGCTTTCGACTTTTTGAAATTTAGGCTAAGTCAAAAAGTCCTGTAAGGAATCAAGCCTTTGGTATCTGATTAAAGGAAATACATGCAAGCAAAGTATCGTAGACAAACATTTCATGCGATTTATAGCGATAGATTCCACGAAACGTGCCCTTTTATCGATAATTGTTTGGACACTTATGTCAATATATTTGTTGCTTCGCGTACGAAAATAGAGATGCATTGTATTACGGATCACGAAGAGTTTACCATAAAAGTAATGCTACCATGTAGCGCTGGAACAAGAAATGTTACAAAAATGATAAAATGCTAAGTTCACCTCTGTGCTCTGTGAGTGATTGTTATTTCAAGCCTGTGTGTTTGGCAGATGCTACACAAGAAGGAATAGTTTTTCTTCGTTTCCTTCCCAGTCTACGGTGTATACACTACACATTATTGTCTGTATGATACACAGCAACAGTTTCTGAAATGTACACAATAATCACTAATCATTCTTATTCTTATTCTTGCTGATGCAATTTTATGGTATTTTAATAGACCAACACCCTTAATATGTATCACCTGACCAATAAATGATGGAGTGACAATATAATGGAAAAAGTTTAATGCCCCAATATATGCTTTTCCAAGTATAGGAAAAGTTGTTTGTATTCACTTTGGCAGCTCTGTAAGGAATTACAGTACTGACAAATATCTGTGGACGAAATATATACATTTTTCATGCCAGATGAGTCTTCATACTGACCTGTGTGACAAAAGCACAGATACAGGAAAGAGGATACATTCAGGTCACAATTTCTTTAATTTATGTAACATCCGAGACTGTCAAAAACAAATAAAAACTTGTGTTTTCATGGACTGTAAACATAGCAGTGTGAAAACAGACTGAACTATTATGAACAGAGCTTCAAGAAGCTACTTTTGAGATTGAGTACTGTATGTTTCTTTCAGACAAGTATCTGGTGCATCCCACGTGGTAAATAACTATTAATTCTTACATACATGTATACGTTGGGGTTCAATTTTATCCTTCGTTCAGAGTTAGTTTTCTTTTTTACCTCATGGTATGTACTTCATACCATGAGGTATTGTGATGGATGGATTTGTCACTCCATTCCCGTTAGACAATTAATTTATGCATTAAATCTGCATTAAATGTGAATTAAACTTGTTCTCCCCTGTCTCCTCTACTAGGTTTGGTTTTGTCCACAAAGTCGTGCTATTGTTTTATGTTCACATATGTGGGGGGAGGGGGTGAGACAAAGCGGCAGAACATGTTTACAAAATGGCGTCTGTTGTGTCGAGTCCGACGTAAAGATTGTCAAGGCGGGTTTTCGTTCCTTTTGCTCCATCGTTGATCAAAATACACGAACATGAAATGTTTTCAAGAATGCTCGAGGGGAAAGAAATGGGTTTTAAAGTCTTAAAAGTGACGATGTCTCCAATTTGGACGACGAGTAATCGATCAGTCGTAGCAAGAGTGCACAAAACGAACTATTGGGAATGAACGCTTTATGGTCTGGGGAAAGGACAGCACTTCATGGAATAATTACCACAGACCGAGGTAGCTCGAAGGAGCCTTTGATCTTGGTTACGGTTATTTGATGTTAATGACTTTGAAACAAAGGAAAATAAAATTTGAAACAAAGACAAAATTGAACCACGACATATACATTTCTTATAGGTGAAGATGTTGACGACCTTTTTAGATAATGGTACCCTATAATTGCTACCCTTAAAACAGCTCGAGTTAAGCATACGACTGAAACCTCTTTGCGATCTGCAATACAATGCATCTTAATTAGTGTTCAAACAATCCTGGATTTACGGAATCTATGGCTAAAAATCGCCCGAAATGTTTATTTATGAGACTGCTTGCAAGTTCACTCTTCATGAAATAATATTGTGAATAAAATAGAAATGATAAAAACTATAACACAAGCAAGACTTCATTCCTTACAGGACTTTTCGACTTAGCCTAAATTTCAAAAAGTCGAAAACCCATGCGTTGTTCCATGCACCTACTGGAAGAGCAAAAATTTAAAAGCTCATTAATAGGATTACCGCCCGTAAACTTGTTTTCTGATTCCTGCTCTTCGAGACAGCAGATACACTCTCTTGCTGTTTCTCTTTAGCTCATAACATTGGCAAGTACACCAGTTGTAATTACTGAGACTCATCGTTGTCGTAATCAGACGCCTGCATGGCTCTCATCTGGAGCACGTTCTGGCTCAAAGCCGCCATTTCTATCGGCGCATGTCACGGACTATTGCCGGACGTAATCTTTCGTGCTCCAAGGGAATTCTGTTTCTTGGCCTATTTATTCGTTTTAATTTGCTTCCAAGGTCTAAGGAATCTATTATTAACCTAAACCCTACCGGTGGATCTTCTACTAAGCCACAGGCTGTTGGCTTGTTTGGTTTTGAAGCCTTCTTGACATCAGAAAGCTGCCAAAGACGAGCTGCTATCTTTGCACGAGGGACCAAGTCATGTCTTGTGCTGAATCTATTACTACTGTGTGGAGATATCAATATTAACCCAGGTCCTGCTTGGAAATTTCCTTGTGGTCATTGCAAGAAGCCCGTGAAATGTAACCAACGCTGCATTCAATGTGACTCGTGTGACTCTTGGCTACATGTTCGCTGCTTGGAAATGAATATTGATGAGTACGAAACCCTCGCAAATTCTTCATGCACTTGGATTTGTCCAAATTGCAACTTTCCAAATCTTGAAACCACTTCCTTGGCATCGTCTGGAAACTCTTTGGACTTGTCGAATTCTTTTAATATCTTATCAGTGGATAATACTCAATCTTTGCCAATTTCCAGGATCAGTTCTTTAAATAACTCAGCGGCAAACGCATCAAACCATGGAAATACATTGAAACAAAAGAAGCCATCGAAAAGGAATAAATTGAGAGGTATGATTATAAATTGCAATGGTTTAGAGAGCTCCAAACATTCTACTGAATTTAAAGCACTGCTTGAGTTACATAATCCGGACTTCGTCCTGGGAACCGAATCTAAGCTTCATCCTGGTGTCCCTACTTATTCCATCTTCCCACCTACATACACTGTCTTCAGAAAGGACATAAACGCCTACGCCGGAGGAGTTTTTCATGCAATCAAATCTGACCTGGCCTGCGTAGAAGAAGATGAATTAAATGGAAACACCTGTGAAATCCTCTGGTCTTCTATTAAAATGGCAAATTGCAAAACTTTGTATTTATCGTCGTTTTACAAGCCACCAAATTCTTCTACCGAGATCCTTGACCATCTATGCGATTCTATAAATCAAGTGTTTACCAAAGTATCAAATCATCCAAATATCGTCATCGGAGGTGATTTCAACCTGGGTGATATTGACTGGAGTCGCGAGATCCCAATTGCTAACAACCCTACCACTGCTTCACAACACAATAAATTCTTGCACTTGATAGACGATTTTTCGTTACCCCAACACGTCAAAGCTCCAACGAGACCTGTTTCAGAGAAAACTTTGGATTTATTATTGTCTACTTATCCTAACTCTATTTCTGGTGTGTCTACTTCTTCTGGTTTGAGTGACCACGACATTGTACTGAAATTTCGAGATCAACCTGAAAGCAACACGCTTTTCTAAGTCTCCTCATAGAGTCTACCTGTACAAGAAAGCGAACTTGGATGGCCTGAACGAAATTATAGCAAAGTCGTCGGCTGAATTCTTCGCATCAAACCCATGGGAAAACTCTGTGGAGCATAACTGAAATGCATTCAAAAATGCTGTAATTAAAGGTATTTCCCAGTATGTTCCACAAAAATTGTCCATGCCAAAGTACAAGCTGCCATGGATTACTACTGATATTAAAGCAGAGAGACGCACAAAAAGGATCGCCTCCACAAAAAAGCTATTTGCTCTAAAAACCAGTAACACTGGAAAGCTTTCATGTATCAACGAAATCGAGTGGCAAAACTGGTCAAAGAATCTCACAATCGCTATTTAAACGAAGTTATTGGTGATAACCTGACCGAAAACCCCAAAAAGTTCTGGTCGTATGTTAAACATAGCAAATCTAAAAGCCTTCGAATCTTCCCACTTAAAACCGCAGATTGGGTGAGTATTACAGATAAGGACAAAGCAGAAACTTTGAACTCCCATTTCTTTTCAGTTTTCACCCATGAGCAGAAGCCTCTTCCTCAAATTGGGGAAGCCATGAGCAGAAGCCTCTTCATCAAATCAAAATTAGGGAGCAGGGTTGGCGCAGTGGTGAGAGCGCTCGCCTTCCACCAATGTGTCCCGGGTTCGATTCCCGGTCCCGGCGTCATATGTGGACTGAGTTTGTTGGTTCTCTACTCTGCTCCGAGAGGTTTTTCTCCGGGTACTCCGGTTTTCCCCTCTCCACAAAAAAAAAACCAACATTTGATTTGATTTGATTTGATTTGTGCTTTACAGTGTCCCCAATTAGTACGTCAGTGCTAGATACAGTTGACACTCAAATAAAGTTATTATTATTATTATTATTATTATTATTATTATTATTATTATTATTATTGGCCTGTCACCATACACCTCGATTGCAGATTTGCTTCTCTCGCCTGATGGAGTGTCAGAACAGCTAGCTCAGCTGAATTCTCACAAGGCTTGTGGGCCAGACAAAAGTAAGAGTACTCAAAGAGATCTCACAAACAGCCTCTACGTGGCTCGCTTTCATCTTTCAACAATCATTTGATCTTAATGTCGTTCCATCAGATTGGTCCAAAGCCCTTATTACTGCAGTATTAAGAAAGAAAACAAATCAGATCCATCCAACCATCGCCCAATTTCGCTGACTTCTATCTGCTGTAAAATAATGGAACACATTGTTCTTAGCCATATGGCTAAACACTTATCTAGTAACAACATTTTGATAAACGAGAACATGGTTTCAGACAGCGGTTTTCTTGTGAAACTCAACTGATATCAGCTATACACGATTGGGCCAAGTCAATCAACACTTGCAGCCAAACCGACGTTATACTGCTTGATTTCTCTAAAGCTTTTGATTCTGTCCCCCACCAAAGACTTCTAATGAAGCTTGACTTCTATGGTATTCGTGAGAACATGCTTATGTGGATAAAAGCTTTTCTGTCAAACCGCTCCCAATCAGTGTCATTAAATGGCATTCAGTCTTCTTCCAAACCAGTGCTCTCCGGGGTCCCGCAAGGCTCAATTTTGGGCCCTGTATTATTTTTACTGTATATAAATGACATCTCTTCTTCTGTAAAGTCACGTCTTCGCCTCTTTACAGATGATTGTATCCTCTATAGTGAAATCCGTGAAGTACAGGACTGTTGGGCTCTGCAGGATGATCTTGAACAACTGTCACTCTGGTCAAACACTTGGCAACTTAAGAAGTGTTATCAACTTTGTATAACGTGTAAGAAAATTCCAACTGTGTTCCAATATTCATTGGCTGGCCAGTCCATTTCTAGAGTTTCCTCTGCCCAGTACCTTGGAGTCACCGTGACAGACAATCTGTCCTGGAACGAGCATATCAATCAGATCTGTAAAAAGGCAAATTCTACTCTTGGGCTACTGCGTCGTATTCTAAGTGGTTGTGATACTAAAGTCGTATCTCACGCTAGGCCGCCCAAAACTCCAATATGCGTGTTGCGCTTGGAGTCCTTTCATTAAACAGAACATCACTCAAATACAGATGGTTCAACGCCGAGCAGCAAGATTTGTCTTAAATGACTATTCAAGATTTAGTAATGTTACTTCAATGATCGAACATCTTGAGTGGCACTCCCTTGAAGATCGTCGACTCCTCTTTCAAACTGCTATGTTCTACAAGATCTTAATGGGACATGTTGGTATCAGCCTTCCTCCTGAAGTCCACGAAATAACAAGGGCCACCAGATTACTGAACAGTCGTCCTTTCTAACAAATCCGTGTATCAGATGATGTCTATAAGGTTTCCTTTTATCCGAGGAAAATAGTAGCATGGAACAATTTACCTATTTATGAAGATGTTGATATAAATAATTTTAAGACTATTGCTCTTGCAGCCATTAAATCTTTTGTATAATGTATATCCAGACATCCTAACTTGTCTCGACGAGATTTATCTTATCTCAGTTTTTACTAATTTATAATTTTTACTGTATATATACATATTGTAATTATTTATTATGTGCTTTTATTATGCTATTTTAAGCTCCTAGTATAGTTCGACTGTTTAAGGAGTATACTTATTAAAGATTAAAGATTAAAGAGCTCTTTGACGTCACGCGTACATCGCTACGCTGCTAAGTTACTCCAATATGGCGGCTTTCTGTGTCGATTTTAGTGCTAGTTTAGACAGGAATTTCACACGGTTTGGAAGCACTTTGAAGGCTGAAATTTTGAGATTAATTTATCTATATATTACCCTTCCGTTGGCTAAAAGAAAACAATGTGCCATTTTCGACCCTACTTCTCCTTTAAGTGACACGCGTGATGAAGTGATGCTCGCGATCCGGAGAAATACAAGGTACAGGCGAAATCTCATGCTATATTGTTCTCGTAGCTGATGCATTAATGGAAATTATGGACAAAACATTAAAATCAGAAGTCTATTAAGCACTAGCTGGTTGGTTGTTTAATAGTTTTCTAGTTGGTTGTTTAATAGTTTACCTACACGCACTAAATTATTTAAGCAAAAATTCTTGTCGGGGCCTTCTGGAGGAAGGAATAGACTTTGATTCTGTCCGGATTGGCCTGATTATATTTTGATACTGTCGGAATTTAGCTTGAATAGATCTATCCTAGAAAAAATGCGGATCTTTTATGGTTTAGACCTTATACTTGTTGCGCGAGGGTAAGGCTTCTGTGGGTTACATTTAGAGTCTGGATTAGGGGTGGAGAGAGATCTGGCGCATCTAATTAAAAAATGATTTATCCTGGATTTAATGCAAAATGGCGCCAGAATCGGCTATTTCCTACTACTCATTTATTCGAACAAGAATTATTTTCAATATTTCAGTCAGAAATTCTGAGGATTTTTTTAAAGTCCACATAGACTTAGAAAAAAAACCTCTAAGAAGAAAAAACAAAGCGCAACAGTCCCAAAGGACGTCTATTGTTATCGCTATTGTTTTCTTGAAACAAAGCACCGTATGCATAACGAAGTAGGGACCTGTGCGGAAATCTTGCCAAAAAGCTTTCCAAAAGACCGCGCATATAAGAGAAAATTCGAGACAGTTCGAATTCCTTGACTAGGTTAACAACATTGGGCCATCACCTTGTTTGTTGGTTTGTTTATTCCATGACGGGTGAGGGGAGAAGAATTTGTCTCGCATCATATGCTGCCCACCCGATTGGAAAATTACTACTTGTTCAAGTTTCATAAAGCTTAGCTTATAAAAGTAAAACAATCGACATCCTACAAGCACTTACCGTGTTATAGTCTTGTATTACTATTTTAGAGGCGTTTAAATTTGTGCCATTGTCAGTTCTGTTCTCTGCAATAGACAATAGGCGCCGCCCAACCGGGGCTTTCTCAGTAAACGCAGTCTGATCAAGACTGGTGAGTTGAACGATATTTCTTTTGTAGTCAATCATGATATGAAACCTTTCGGTATCTCCTTCGCCTGACGAGAATATTCCCTCTCCCTCCAGAAGCTCGGGTAACACGGGACCGGAATCAAAAACACCAGCTGCATACAGACTCAGGACGATAGCAGTGGAAAGAAGAAAGCCGACCAAGGCGGCTGTCACCCGCACTGCACGCCTCCGTCCACAAAGACCTTGTTTGCTCTCAGCTACAACGTGAAAAATTTCTCAAATATTTAGCCTGTTATAAAAAAATATTGGAACTTGAATAAAACTGAATAGGCCAACTCTCCGAGGCATTCTATTGTTCTGTGTTTACTTCTCAGATAGACAAGAGTCTGCGTTTGCATAATGAAGTATAGGGTTGCACACAAGTCTTGCCAATTCAACTGATTTGCATTGCTGTCAGTGTGAGACCGTCTCGCCTCCATTAACAGTCGCCAAAAATCTAAATGCCTCATTGTCGAATACGTACAATATCACCAATAAAGAGAATTATTTTCAACACGGAAGCTCTCTCAACTCCAATTACAAGAGTAGTCTAAATACTTTTCAATTTACTATAAAAATCCAAAATATTCTTGTAAGCAAAAACAAAAGCAGGAGCAAAATTTTGGGCAAAGAAAACCAACGAATGCGGATACAAGATGAAATCAGCGGAAGTTCTTTCATTCCATACAATAAATTAATTATGTATTGCCCCAATCCTTGTCTCTGTACAAAATGTAAGGTATAACGGTACGTCGATAATATACACCTCGATTTTAGTAATTTACGACACTTTGCTTACTCTCATCTAAAAATCTTTTATTACTTCGCTGCAATAAGTATTTACAGTATCATGAAATATGTGTGCATGTGAAGGCAGCTGGTACGAGAAGGGAACACCTAAGTTGCTGCATTCAAGTGATGAACTTGAGCATCTAATCTCAAATCTCATATATTGCAACAGATCTATTTACGCGAACAAAAGTATTTACTCATAACATTTCGAGACTTCTTTACCTTTTCCATGGTCATTAGTTGCCTCATTTGTCGCTGTTTTTTCCGTATCGTTTGTTTGTTCCATCGCAAAGGTTTGTCTACCGAGTTAGTTCGTCGAAGAATCACAAACAGAGTATTGGTGAGTCGGAATCAGAATGCAAAAAAACAGAGACCTTTATGGGCTTATGGAAGTCAATTGTAAACGGTCCTCTTCTAGAAGCTCTATTTAAGGCATTTCAGGCCCGGCTGCGCATGCTTCGTTTCCAATGTTGGTAAGAACCTTACATAACGGAATGTGAACAAAGTAAATAACAAAGGAAGAAACAAAGTGACGGAAGTTTCTCTTATTTTGCCCAATTAATATGTAGTTCGTGTTATTTCTGTACAGTTACACTTCGTCAATGATTCAGCTAGTTACATGCTTATTGGAATAACGTTTAAAAGAAGACTTAACTTTGGTTTGAAATGTTCAACTCAATTAACTGCGATAGTTTAGTTTCGGTTAAGTGCGCTTGGCTTTGGTGCATTTACATCACAAAAGCATTACAAGGAAGAAACAAAGTGGCGGAAGCTCAGTTCTCTAAAGGAATTCTGCACAATTTATAATCATTGTTATTTCTGTACAGTTAGACGTCGTCGATGATTTAGCTAGTTACATGCATATTGCAAAAACTCTTCAAAGAAGACTTAACTTTCGTTTGAAGTGTTTAACTCAGTTAAATGCGATAGTTTAGTTTGGGTGAAGTGCGTGGTTTGGCTTTGGTGCATTTACATCACAAATTCTGCACAATTTATAATCCTTGTTATTTCTGTACAGTTAGACTTCGTCGAGGATTCAGCTAGTTACATGCTAATTGAAATAACTTTTCAAAGTAGACCTAAATTTAGTAAGAAGTGTTCAACTCAATTAACTGCGATAGTTTAGTTTCGGTTAAGTGCGCTTGGCTTCGGTGCATTTACATCACAAAAGCATTACAAGGAAGAAACAAAGTGGCGGAAGCTCAGTTGTCTAAAGGATTCTGCACAATTTATAATCATTGTTATTTCTGTACAGTTAGACTTCGTCGATGATTTAGCTAGTTACATGCATATTAGAAAAACTCTTCAAAGAAGATTTAACTTTCTTTTGAAGTGTTTAACTCAGTTAAATGCCGGATAGTTTAGTTTGTGTGAAGTGCGTTTGGCTTCGGTGCATTTACATCACAAAAGCATTACAAGGAAGAAACAAAGTGGCGGAAGCTTCTCCAAAGGAATTCTGCACAATTTATAATCCTTGTTATTTCTGTACAGTTAGACTTCGTCGATGATTCAGCTAGTTACATGCTAATTGAAATAACTTTTCAAAGTAGACCTAAATTTAGTAAGAAGTGTTCAACTCAATTAACTGCGATAGTTTAGTTTCGGTTAAGTGCGCTTGGCTTCGGTGCATTTACATCACAAAAGCATTACAAGGAAGAAACAAAGTGGCGGAAGCTCAGTTGTCTAAAGGATTCTGCACAATTTATAATCATTGTTATTTCTGTACAGTTAGACTTCGTCGATGATTTAGCTAGTTACATGCATATTAGAAAAACTCTTCAAAGAAGATTTAACTTTCTTTTGAAGTGTTTAACTCAGTTAAATGCCGGATAGTTTAGTTTGTGTGAAGTGCGTTTGGCTTCGGTGCATTTACATCACAAAAGCATTACAAGGAAGAAACAAAGTGGCGGAAGCTTCTCCAAAGGAATTCTGCACAATTTATAATCCTTGTTATTTCTGTACAGTTAGACTTCGTCGATGATTCAGCTAGTTACATGCTTATTGAAATAACTTTTCAAAGTAGACCTAAATTTAGTAAGAAGTGTTCAACTCAATTAACTGCGATAGTTTAGTTTGTGTGAAATGCGTTTGGCTTCGGTGCATTTACATCACAAAAGCATTACAAGGAAGAAACAAAGTGGCGGAAGCTCAGTTGTCTAAAGGAATTCTGCACAATTTATAATCATTGTTATTTCTGCACAGTTAGACTTTGTCGATGATTTAGCCAGTTACATGTGTATTGTAACTTGTCAAAAAGACCTAACTTTCATTTGAAGTAACCAATTCAATTGACTGCGACGGTTCAGCTTGCGTGACGTTTGGCTTTGGTGCATTTACATCACAAAAGCATTATCTTTGTTAATTATATCGCGGGTTACTAATCTCCATCATTTACATTAACATCTGTTTCTCAATGAATGGCATTCACTTGACCGCCAATGTCGACTGTAACGGAGATTATATTCTTCAATGTTGTTTGCATTATCATAGCTTTGCTATGCGCTCAACGTAGTCCAAGGAGAGCAAAGACAAGTGGAGAACCGGTGATGCAATGCTCCGTCTTCCACTCCTCCATTTACATAATCTTGACGAGTTTTTATGTTTTTGCTCTGGGTTGCGTATTTGGGCAATTTGTCTTTGAAACAAAGACGTTAAACATCAAATACTTTTGCTCATGGTTTGTTATTCTGCAGATACTATTGTACTATTGTTACTTCATATGTTGCGTCTGTTGTATGGATACTCTTGCTCAGTTCACCAACATCGTATTATTCCCCATTGTGAACGCACTGGCATGGCTTGTTTGCGTGGTTTCTCTCTCGGATGGAAATCTTTACAGAGAAGTCTACGACTGCGGTCACTTTGTGGTTCACATACTTCCCTTAATAGCTGCAACAATGCACGAAGCTTTTACGTCGCACGAATTTGTAATTAACTTTGCGGGACACAAAACTTGTTGGCTGAAAACGGTTTGGAACATGTATTCCCCGATTTTGATTCTAAGCTTTTATGCCTTGAAGTTTGACTCAGATTCTGTTTATAATCATGACTTGGAACCACCGAGTCCATGGTGTGCAGCAGTTGTTTGTATTATTGCAAATGCGAGACTGGTTTACTTTCCCTTTCATTATTTGTATGAGTGTTTTAATATTTAAAGTAATACAAACTAGTATACATTCAAGGTTGAATATTCGTTTTGTAGCTTTCAAAAGACGTTTGAGCCGATTTGAAATAATACTTCAAATTTCCTCGTGACTGAGCTGAGAGGATAGGCATAACGGTGTCATCATAAAAAATTCTTCATTTGTCGCACGATCGACGCGACGTGGTCACTTTGGTATAAATCGCTACGTTTAGACCACTTAATGCTGGTTTTCTTCCGGCAATACGGTCGACTGGTTACGGTGCACCGTTACGTAGCTTTTGTAGTTTGCTGTGATAAAAGAGTTAATTAGGTATACATGCGTCAGGAGTTCTGGACTTCCTGTTGGATCCGCGGCATTATGGGTAGGCGGGCTCAGAAAAGTGGGCATCAACTTGCAGCTTCGCCATATCGGATTACATCGAGTGGCTTGGCTTCAGTGACCTTTCACGCAAAGAGACCCTCCTTTTGAGCCGAATCACAGTTGGGCTGAGACAAGCGGAAACCAAATCCTTGTTTGGTCGCCATCTCTGCTAGTTTGAAGTTGTTTCGCTTGATTTATTACCCGTTTGCATTCACAATCGAATCGAGACGAGAGTACAGAAACTCCAGTGACAAGGTCAAAAGAGGTAAGGAGTCGTATTTCTGTTATGTTTTGTTTTTATCTCGTAACTAAATAAATGGACAGAAGTCGCAGCTGAAGTGAAGCTCTAATAGTTGAATACGTTTTAACTTCTTATTTATATTGTTACAATGTAGGTGTGATATGAGTCGTGAAGAGCTGCCTTTCGAGGTTATCCAGACATGGAAACCTGAGCAACTGAAAGAGTTCTGTCGCAAGCGGGACTTGAAGGTTTCAGGACCCAAAGCTGAACTTGTAGCCCGCGTATTTGCCGCGGCAGAAATGGGCATTGCGATCAAGCCAACTGCTCAGGAACGAATTGCTACTACCGAAAAAGAGAAGGCAACATTACTCTTAATGCCAAACGGGACCTCAGTTCCAGATCCTTTGACACTGAAGGATGGTTGGGTGAAGGAAAGCGAGAGCATGACTGCTTGGCCGCCGATATATCTGAGTGATATAACATTGTTTTTGATGAGTGATCACCCAGGGAAGGATGTTGACTTCCACAAACGAGTCCTAAATGAATACAAAGAAGGGAAGGCGTATCGTCTGTTTGACTCTGGCTGGTTGAAAGAGATATCATATCAGAAAATCACGGATGACTCGGAATATTGCTTTCTAAAAGCAAATTGCACTCATTCCATGAAAATATCGGATACACCGCATTCTGCATGGATTTGTGCGATCAAGAATAATGGCTCTATAGTCAGTGCCTACTGTACATGTGTTGCTGGGTTTGTATTACCAAGATAGATGAAAGGGAGCTTGTAGGGTCAAACCCTATTTTTCATATTATTTCATAGTTTCACGTTACTGATGTGATGGTGGTATATGGTGGTAGGGATTAAACCATGGAATTAAAAGGGTACAAGCTCATTGAAACTAAGAAAGAGTCATGCTATAGTATAAACCAGCTAGTGGTCTATTAGAAATCCTTCATTCTGATTGAGTGAGCAACTAATGACCTATTAATGAGAGACCGTGCCTGGAAAAACCACCGTCTTTCTTGCAATTTGATTTTTTTCAACACAGAATAATGGTATCCACACTCACAAAACAGATTAACTTGTTGTTCTACACTAAAACAAGTAGAACTTAAGTCTTTGTGTGGTTTTGGCCTCCAGCCCTGTGGTGCATTTATCACATAGTACATTCAGACTTGAGGTCTAATTATTAAATAGGGAAATGAATTGCACGAAACCAGGAGCAGGGCAATGATTCTTGAGGCCCCCAACAGTGTTGAGGTTTTTAGATGCTACATGATTAGTTTCATTCCCTTTCTTATAATTTCAGAATGAGCAGCTCTTGTATTCACATCACAGCATTGCTGTTTAGAGTTGAGGCTGCTAATAGGAGCGGAATGACCAACCCAGCTTGCACATCAAGACAATGTGTGTGGAATGTCCCATCAGAAAAGACAGTTATCAAGCCAACAAAGATTGCTGACATGAATTGGAAGTCATCAAAACTAAATAAAGGTAACTCAATGCGATATAGTAAACATAGGATATAGGAATCACTGCTATTGGAGAAATGCTAAAAAATAAATATCCTAAATTATTTTGCAAACAAGGCTGAACTGATTCATGCAGCATCACAATACAGTTTCCTTGTAATATTACCACAAAATGTAGCAACCCCTGGGCGTATGATTACCTCTTGATTTGATCAGCTTTGTTTTTGTTTTCTCTAGAACCTAGTAGACCAACTGTAGACAGCAGGCGTAGCCTCTTTCAGCCGGTAGAAAAGAAGAGGGCTCTGGATGACAATGAGAGAAGGAGAAGTTTCTACGAGAATTTAAAGGATGCATTTCCAGACTCCTGTTTTGTGTTGATGGGTCAAGCTGAATGCACACCGGAGCCACTGCAGCCAATGTCTACTCCTAGAGAAAGTAACATACTCTCCAGTGATGAAATTGATGCTATAGAGAAAATAACTGTTGGCCAGGCTGATAATGAGGCTTGGCACCAGCAAAAGGAGGGCAGAATAACTGCTTCAAACTTTTACAGAGTATTCACTAAAGTAGAATCAATGAAAGCCAGTGAAGAAAATAGTGCCAATAAACTTGTTGATAGCTTATTGGGAAAAGCTAAACCACCTACAAATTTACCAGCTCTTAAATATGGCAGAGATATGGAGCCCATTGCAGTTGAGGAATTCATCAAATACTTCAAAAAACATCACAAGGATGTTAGGTATAGAGAATGTGGTATCTTTATTGATAAAACTAAACAGTACTTGGGAGCATCCCCAGACTTACTGATAGAGTGCTCTTGTTGTGGGGAAGCAGTAGTAGAGATCAAGAACCCTTTTAGCATTGCCAATGAAATTCCCTCAGCACATAATCTGTCATACTTGTGTATGTGTAATGGACGAGTAGCTTTAAAGCAGCAGCATCAGTACTTTGCACAGGTCCAGGGTGAGATGGCCATAACAAAGAGGCCATTGTGCTATTTCTTTGTATACACACAAAAGGGCTATCACTTGGAAACAATCAGATTTAATGCCACATACTGGTGTAGGCTTGAAGAAAATCTAACCTGGTTTTATAATAATTGTCTTTCACCAGCCCTGAAACTACACCAAAAATAAATTGTTTAAAAAATTACCTGGAAAGTGGATGTGACCGAGAAAATTTTATAAACAGGTTATCATTACTGGGGTAGCCAGGGTTTTGTCAAAAGGGGCTCAAAGGGGGCCCAAGGCTACAAAGGGAGGGGCCTGAGCTCTCTCTGAACTTGATTGTCCCATATATTTACTATATATTTTAAAATGTTCAGAGAAGTGGGCTAGGCCCTTTGGTCACCCCCTGCAAAGAGGCTTGTACAAATTGCATACTGCAGCACAGACAATGATAATGTTATCAAGATTACCAATACGAGAGATAGGCAGTTCATTCTTTTGGTGATTTCCTAAAGTTCCTGCCTTTTCTGGATGTTTTCTTAGGGCCACTCCAATATGTCACTTTTTTTATAGATCCTTTCACAGAATCAAATAATTTGTTAAAGGCAGGCCTTGATGGGATACCAGTCAGTAAATGTACAGTCTGGTTATTTTTCAGATCTGAATGCTTCAATCCCTTATCCTGTTTGGCCACAAGTTGAACTTCCAGCAACTTCACTTTTTCAATAAGCTCCTGTATTTTCTCTGAAAGTTCCATGATTTTTTCATCTTTGTCTTGCCTGCCTTTCAAGCAAGATGTGTTCATGCAAAAATTCGAATTTTCATTAATTTCATACCAGCCATAGACATAGCAATGGTCATGAATTACGGATGCTCTGTCTATGTCAACACAATCACTGATAGAAGTAGAGGGCTCAGGGTCTAGGAGCTCAAAACCATCACAAGCCAGGTTGTCGGCTGAGTGCTCAAGAACAGGCACTGGTATTTCATCGCTACATGTATCTAGCTTAGCTCGTTTTATGGATCTTACAACAAGAGAGTTATCCCGTGGCGTTGTTGCAAAGTCGGGTCTGGGTTTTCAGCCGTTGGTTCACCGTCAACAAAGTGTAGATTACAACCTCTTGAATCCTTGTTAGGCATCCAAAGAGTCCCATTGAAACTGTTCCTGCTTACATTTTTCGCCCATTGTAATAGGCGTTCCGGGTTCTTCTTTTCTGTCGGGAACGGGAATAATTTGAAGGGTGGGTGGCAGTCACACATGCTTGAGCCATTGTTACAACCATGAAGCTTACAGGTCGTAGCAGCCCATTTCCCTAGCCTTTGTCCACTGTTAGGACAGCCTATGACAACACAATTTCGGTGGCCGAATCCCATGGACAAAGTATCTACATTAAAACAAAAGAAATACGACATAAGTCTGAGTATAAAATAAGAAAAATCATATTCGTAGCATCTCAAATCGACTACACTGCAGCCTAAATTCGTTAGAATGACGTTGCTAAAAAGTAACGAAACAATAACTTACCTTTAAAATACCTTTGATTTGGTTTTTCTATATTCCTGCACGTGTTGTTCGGCTCAAAAGGAGGGTCTCTTTGCGTGAAAGGTAACTGAAGCCAAGCCACTCGATGTAATCCGATATGGCGAAGCTGCAAGTTGATGCCCACTTTTCTGAGCCCGCCTACCCACAATGCCGCGCGATCCAACAGGAAGTCCAGAACTCCTGATGCATGTATAATCAAATATTTTTAAGTGCAATTTGGAATAATGATAACAAGTAATTTTTTAAACTGAAAAAAATGCACGAGCCTGTAAGGCTCGTCTTCTGCACTCAATTTTAACTCCTCGTACCGTCTGCGATTAATTGGCGTACCCTGGCTTCAGCCAATCAGCGCGATGAAAAGGTTTTACGTATATGATAACTAAGGAAACTAGTGCTGCGTCATTGGGAAATTGAAACACGTGTTTCACAAAACGAGTTAATTGAGCGATCTTTGTCACATTCGCTCTGGAGATGAGTTACCGTTGGGACGTCAGCACCAGTAGTACTAAATCCTCACTCCGAGCCCAAAACCACCACTACTACACAAAATCACCAAACAGGATACGCAAAAGAGTTTCCAATCACGAGGTTGAGGATATGATTGGAAGGTTTCGGGAGGAGTTTATTCTTGTTTTAAAATTTCGAGATAAACATCCATAAACCAAGATATTCTAGATTCATCAATTAATTCCAGAATTTTATGTTTTCTTTCATTTTCTATTATAAAGGGAATTTCTAAATATTATCCCTTAAATAAAGATAACGAAAATAAACTAGAGAATCAAAATATTCAAACATAAAATCAAAAATTTCTGAAATTATAAGAGGATCTTTTTCTCTTAAATCACACTCAAATAATTTTATAACTTCCACTCCATCAAAATAAGTGTAACAAATAGGAAATTCATCTTCATAAGTATAATCTGAGAATCCTTCTACAATGTTAAAATTATTCCGAGAAACGTTTTTATAACTTAAAATAATTCTTCCTCTGGATCTAAACCCTTAAAAGATTTTCTACAAACACAGCATCTCTGGTTCGTTTCTTGTTCAAGACACTCCAAATGAATCTGATGTTTACAATCAAGCAGAACGAAATAACCATTATCTTCAAGACAGACGGGACATTCCTTATTATAAGCGTTTGTTGCCATTGTAATTTATTGTGTTTGCTATTACACAAAATCATATTTCATTTTGCTATTATCCAGAATATGCCACGCTCATGAATGGAATGTTTGCAATTGTTCGCGCACAAGTTTCCAATCACGAGTGGAAGGTTTCGGGAGGTTGGAGAGGATGTTTAAGTTAAGTATATTTCAAAGTTCTCAAGCATATCTTCAATAATATCTTGTTGATCTTTTCATATTAATAAAGGAATTATTCTAAAAGAGTTATTGCCAAAAAGAAGTTTAACTTCATAAATATCGTTTCTGTATTCATGATGTATTACTAGCGGCCTATAAAATTGTATGATGTAACGAATAATACTAATTTCTTGACCAAATATTTGATTGCGCAAGTCACAACAAAATAAAGAGTCTGGATTTCCATCAACATTGTCAAAATCACATAGCCAGAAATTCCGAACCAAAGTGGGTGGTGCATGTTTCTGTTACACACCAGCACACATGATAACCTGTCAATAACGCTAGGGTGTGATTGGTCCATCTGTTAGAGGTCAACCAAAATGGCGTCGCGCAATAAACCTCAGAGAGGGTATTTATCCGAACTAAATGCTAATTCATCCGCTGATGCCGACTTTGTTTTGCCAAAGAAAATAATTAAGTACACAAGATCTACTTTTTGGGAAGTCGAAAGGCTCGTCGAAAGACGTGAAAGAAATGGAGCGGTAAGTGTTTGGCTTTAGCGCATGATTTCTTTTTGCCCGAAAACCAAAAAAAAAAAATTCTAAAATTCCCTCCAAGAAAGCATTATCCACCGAGCCTCCAGCCTCGTAATCACACCTTGTAGCTACCAGTCTTCTATCTGTCCTGGAGCTGATGGTATCAAAATGGCGATCGTTTTGGCACAGAATTTAGTACAATTACTCACAGGCGGCCCAAGCTCACAATGCGAGGAGTTTTTTTTTAATCTTTATGCGAACGTTGAGCGCGCGAAACGTGACACGGTTACCGCCGACATCTACTATTACATAGCGACCGAGTTTGGCGAAACGTGACCTTCGCCTTGCAGTATTTGGTGGTGTTGTGTTACAACGGTTTGAATTTATAAAGGTTTGTATGGGGAAAAACGGTAATCGACGTTATAGCTGAAATTTTGGTATTTTTGCAATAAAAATGATTGGGGGGGCGGGGAGAGAGAGACCCTGGGAACGAGGTTGGTAGAGCAGCTGCTCAAAAGTTGCAAATTTGCATTCCAAATGAAACGTTGTTGTCAGTTGTAAGCGCGTTGACAACACTCTAGTTAATAATACTTGGTAGGAGTCAACTGAGCTGTAGATTACACTGATATTACCGGTACTTTGACGTAAGCAACTCCTTGGCAACTGTCGAGTCTTGTTGGAATTTACAGCTGTTATCATATTTACCAGTCGCCATGATGTTTGCGTATTCTGTTTTTATATTACTGCTAAGGTTCACGAAGTTTATTGCGGGTTGAGTTGGAAATGTAAATGCATGGTTGATAGGAATCGAAGACTGAACGGTGTAAATGGCCAATATTGTTGTTAGGAATGGCTACAATGGTTTCCACAGACGCAACAAAGGTTCTTTCCCGAGTGGCAAGAGTAACGGAAGGCTGTCGCCCGCTAACAACAACCTGCCTCCTATAAATCCGTCTGAACATAAAGTAGATGTCGATTGTGCGGAAAGGGTGGATTCGCCGTTTTTACAGCCGTCTTTTTCTGAGCAAGAAGATATTGTAATATTGCTGGACCATGAAGTACGGCGGATTCGCCAGTTAAGTGTTCATCTTGGAATTAGTCAACACTACGAAATGGCACAGTATCACAATCGATTTAATCAGGGCAGACAAGCTGCGTCTCTACCTAAGCTGGATGAGGCAAAGGTTTGGCGACAAAGTCAAAAATGGATAAAACGAGCGGAAAAAACTGAAATTGACATAGAAAGTTTAGAAACAGAACAACAACAATCATCGAGGGGAAAGTGTTTGACATCAGTAGATCTGAATTGTTTACCGAGCGGAAAAAAGAAGATATTTCAACCATTTAATGTTCCTAAATTGGGCTGCTCGTACAGACTTCCAGCACTGAAAAAATCAGGCTTAAAAACAGCCAGATAACAAACTGTTGAGCTGTTTGGCCGAGTTTGATGCCGTAGCTAAGATGGCGTTACATACCCTTCATAGATTTGGAGAAGCAATCAAGATTCATAAGTGAAAGAGTCAAGAGTAATGTTTAAGAGTTGACTAAAACAATCCCAATGGCCCATTGAATTGAATTTAGATTTGCGGTGTTTTGTCGGACAGAGGTTTACTCTATAAAATGTTTCATTCATGATAGTGAGCCTGTTCCGATTATTAACCGTAATTTATATTCTACAATATATTTGTCACACAAGAATACGCCGACCTGCATGCAGAAATAAAATGAAAGCAATGTCACTATTTAACGGCTTCTAAATCTCGTCTCGTAACTGTTGCATTGTTGAGTTGCTGCTTATTAAAGCTGCTCAACCAGCAACCGTTTAATTTTTGTGGAAATGAATTTGAATAGAATCGACTTCAACGCGTACTGACAAGAAGTTCAAGTAGTGTTTTAATGACGATCTGTTGCGAAGAAATTTGCGAAAAATGCGAAAACTCTATTGCGGCCCAACGTAAACACAATCTGTGGTAGACCAAATAACAATACCCCTTTTAAGCTTGAAGTACGTACCCATTTCTCGAACACAGTATATTTTACATACTCAGAAACTAAAGACCAGTGTATCAGTTGAAAAGGCAGCTATCAACGATTGACTTCCGATGATTCAAACCTTTGACGGATCACTCATCGTTTCTGGGAAACGAGTACTGTTTCAAACGAGTCTCGGTACTCCAGTGACGGCGGAGCGTATTTTGAAGTGGGGGGGCTGAAAACGAGCGCCAGAGGCGCGAGTTGGTAGGGGGGTCTGGGGGCATCCTCCCCCAGAAAATTTTTTAATCTACAGTCTCGGAAATCGTATTTACAACATTCTCCACGACATACTTCTTCAAATAATTAGCCTGGATAAAGCGTAAAATGAAAAGTACTTTTAATGCTTACAGCAATATTTGGAGGTTATTTCTCAGCCTTCCGGTCTCCAACGCTAACCTGCGGTTTTTGGACAACCTCGTTCCCAGGGCTTTTCCCTAGAAAGAAAAATGGCGGACGGGAAAAGACCCTGGCATCGGCTGGTCACGTGTTCATCTTACACCCTGAAATCCTGGGTGTAATAAATTAGCGCTTTGCATATTCAAAAAGCTAAAGGAAGATGGCGGTGAAGCGTGAAACTACGCCTCGTGAAATATCTGTGCTTTAACGACTTGGATCGGCCTTAAATCGTTGTAGCTTTCCTTCGTTTTGTTTGAAGCCACTTCAAGTGAAGTGTTTTTAATATTTGCTGAAAGGGTAAGATGTTGTTGCCGTTCTACCCACTGGTTTCGGTAAGTCTCTCCTATTTCAGCTGCTACCGGATTTTTTGCCAGTCAAGGCGGACAAGAATATTGTGATAGATTTTGGTCCTTTAAACTCCATCATAGAGGACCAACTGAAAGTGCTGCAGGATAGAGGAATCACTGCCGATGTTCTTCAGCTATTCTGAGACGAGCCGGAAACGACCGACAGCTTATTTCATTCAGACGAAAGCAAGGCTGATGAACCGTTAAAAAATCCCAGTGCGAACCTACTGAAAGGAGATATCCAGATTATGTTTACGGATTTTTAAAAAAAGGTTGTGACAGGCCTACACGACTCCCGCTGTTCGCAAGTGTAGTTTCTTTGCCTTTAGAATTTGGATGTCACGAGTATGTCCTTGAGCGATTTTTCTCTGTTGTACGAGATGATGGGAGGCTCTTTATATATCTCAAAAGTATTTGTTGAAGACTTAGTTCGAAGCAGCCTAAATTCTTCGCCTTTGATGAAGCCTTTACTGACCCCTGATGGCAGGAAGCGAAATGCGTGTACTGAAATATTTCTGTCGGCTTGCAGTGAGTTCGCACGTCAAGGATAGATCTTTGTCTAAATCTATCGCACAACATTTGACAGGTTGTAGCTGTCTCATCTGTGATAGCTGCAAAGCAATCTCGGGCAACGTTTCTTTATAATATTTGCCCCAATTACTGCTGGTTGTGAGTTCACTTTACTTTCTTTCTAGGGAAAAGCCCTGGGAACGAGGTTGGTTTTTGGACACAAGCTTCCCGTCTGTGGGAAGGAAGCACACGCTGAGAAAATGTTAAAAATACGTAAACGCGAAAAGTTTCCAACGAGGCTTGTATAAAGTTGTAGCTTAAACAAAATAAAATGTCATCCTCCTCAAAAGTGGGGGGGCTAAAGCCCCCCCAGCCCCCCCGGCTCCGCCGTCCCTGTACTCGATTCAAAAAACGAGTCTCGATTCATACAAACGAGTCTACTCCGAGTACCCGAGATTTTTTTTCAGAATTGAACCGCTTTTGTCTTCAATGATCTGGTTAATTATTTACAACAGTTGAAAAACATCCGCTCTTCAGAGCCAGCTAGCAGCAAACCTAAAATCTGTAGTTGCCAGCCAAGCAGCCTCATCAGTACTTTTTTCCCAGCCAGGTAGAGAACACATGTGTAAGAACAGGTTATTTTCCGAGTACTTTTTTTTTTGCGTTTTGGTTGTGTGGCTCTGCAGGAATGCGATGATCGTGCCAGCAAGCTGGACATTTTTAAACTCAGTCAGCTAGCCAGTAAAAGATATATATTGAAATCGTAGAAAACCAGCAAGCAAAACTGTTTTTGTATAAGAATGCCAGCCAGGAATAAAAACGGTGAAGAGCGGTTATTTTTGAGGAGCGGCTCGTTGTGTACTCCTACCACTAATCTGCCTCAGTCATAGACACGCATTTACCCTAATATGCTAACTTGCAGTGAACTCGCTTCGCAATGAATTCTTCTAACTCGTCTTGCGGTGGTCAGTTATATGTGTAGATTGAATGCAGTTTAACAACCATCAGGTATGAATGAGAATTGTGAATCCGACTCTAACTTAACTCTTACTGATTTTAACGCGCAGGGTTTGCGCAGTCACTGGTATAGTCACCCTTAAAAATCCTTGGCCAATTTCCCTCATTCTAACTTTTTTTTCAGAAAAGGCAAACTAATTAAAACGTAGATGCCATTATCCACTAGCGAATACTCACAATCCTAATTCGTTATGAGGTACAGGCCGAAAGAAGCCGCTGAGATCTACACTCTCATTTTCTCTCTCGATAAAATTTATTGTGCCAAGATGGTTGTCACATAATTTCACGGCCATGTTTTACAAATTGTACATTCAAATATCAGCAAGGTTAATGTACATTATTTAATGCAAACAAATCTCGTTTGTCGACATCGTTTCTCCTCGAACTTTTTGCTGAATTGAAAGATCAGTGTGCAGTTTATCAGCAAATTAGATGGACAAAACAAAGAAAAAATGTAAGTCAGTTCAGCCCGAGGTAGCAGAGAACCGTGGCAAAGTAATAGCACAACACAAGACAACTCCAAAAAAAGGGTTCATTGAGTAGTTTGAATTCTAACTAGTCAGTTCTAACTTATTTGATTAAAATGGCAAAGAACTGCAACTAGAACTGATCACTTTCGTAACCGGAAAAGTAGACAATCGAATACTGGTCGTCTGTAACGACTGAAAATCAAGCAAAAGGCGCGAAGACTTGGATTTAAAAGATGAACGACTAAAATTACAACAGAAATTGCAACGCACGGCAAATTAGCACGTCCAGTAAAATAAAAGAGAATAGAATCTTTTGAGGGCGAACGCGCCTTAGTTTCAGTTGAACCTGTACAAGTAGAGGAAAGCTGATAGTTCAGTAAGTGAAGGAACTGAAAAAGACATTTGCAGGTGGACTTGGAGTGCAGATAACCGATTCAGTGGTCCTGACACGATACTATACAAACTTACTCGACTGGTGTAGAAGGTATAAATCTGCGCTCCTAGGACAAAAAATCGATTTTTAATTTACCAAGATTTTAATCAAGATTTTACTTAGGACAAAAAATCGATTTTTAATTTACCAAGATTTTAATCAAGATTTTACTTAGGACAAAAAAAATCGATTTTTAATTTAATCAAGATTTTAATCAAGGACAAAAAATCGATTTTTAATTTACTAAAGATTTTAACAGTGAGTCACCAAGCCGTAACCAAACTCATACCAATCCTATGCAAACCTAAGCCCATGTAAAGTCTATTAGAAGATGACGTGAATATGATGTAGAGAACCATACCTAGGACAAAAAAAAATCGATTTTTTGAGATAGAAATAAATTGCTATTTAAAAAGAAGAAAAATAGTATACAAAATGGAACAATTACGAAAATTAAATGTTGCACAACTTAAACATATTGCCAAAGAGTTTGAAATTAAAGGAAGGTCTAGAATGTTTAAAGCTGATTTAATTAAAGAGTTAGAAAAATTTAAAGATGTGGATATTGATAAGTTAATTACAAAAGATATTATAAAGTATAATTATACTTGTATACACGGAATTAAAAAATATTTTTGTAAAGAATGCGATGGATCACAAATATGTATTCATGGAAAAAGAAAGTATCAATGTAAAGAATGCGGAGGAACACAAATATGTATTCATGGAAAAAGAAAGTCTTACTGTATATTTTGTGGTGGAACTCAATTATGCGTACACAACAAACAAAGAAATTTTTGTAAAGAATGTGGTGGATCACAAATATGTGTACATAATAAACAAAAGGCACATTGTAAAGAGTGTTGAAAAATTATGTTATGTAACCCTTATTTAGGTTTCATAACAGAAGAACTTAACGAAATAGATATTTAAAAGATAAAAATATAAAATAAAAAATATGGATGTAATAACCACTAATTTATGTTTTGAATATTATATTAAAAAAGGAATTAATTTTTACGATTTTATTAAATCATGTAATAAAGATTTTTTACTATATATTTCAAAAAATAGAGGATTTATTAAAGAACTAGAAGAAGGAATAGAAAATTATGATAAACAGTGGGTTTATTATCATATTAGATTTAATACTACAAAGGATGATAATATGGATTATTATAATGGATTTAAAAAAATAGATTTGGATAAAGGGTTTTCATTGAGTAAAAAATATTTCGATGATATAATTAATAGGAAAAACAATGAATATGTTTCTTATTTTTATATAGGTTATCATGATGAAAGAGAAATAGATGATATTAATGATGTAATTATTCATTCAATAATTATTTATTTACCTGAAAATAGATTTAAAATATTGCATAAAAATAAATTCTACAAAGACTTGTATGATGATCTAATGCCTATAGCATGGCATCCATCTAGATATTTAGATTGGTGTATTGATATCGAAGAGTTAAAGTTTTTGAAAGAAGAAGTATTTAAGGAAGATTAATTAAAAATAATTATGTTGTATAACCTAATAAATGGTTACATAACAAAAAATTTAACTGAATCTTAAACTTATAGTTATTGGAGAACCATTCAGATCAAGTTTTTTCCATTCTGCATCTAATATACTTAAATCAAAGTGGTTTATTAGGGTATCATATTTTCTAACTGGAATTGTTGGATAATCTTTTGAGGGTATGTTTGCGAGTAAGTGCGATGGAGATAGTTTTACAATTTCTGAATATTTGTTGTTATTCATATATGACATCATATTATCAACTATACTGCACATAAGTCTTAATGGACTCTTAATACTAATATTTATTGGGTAAAATTTGCCAGTATTTATAATTTTAGGCAAACCTAAATTAACTTGTAAACCTTTAGTAATTTTAATGTTGAATGGTTTATTAGAAAATATATAATCAATAGTATCGCTTCCAATTATTGTTATATTTGATCCATTTTCGCTATTAGTAATTATTGATTGAATATCGAGAAGTGAATATTTTCCAGGCTGTATTATTATGAGTGGACGATTTCTTTCATCGGAAAATATCTGTTCTTCTTTAAAGTTAATCAATCTTTTGGATTTTATATTACAATCTAGGAGTTGTATCTCTCCAACATTTTTTAGTGGTGGTTCTAAATAAATCCTAGTTTCAGAATTATACATTGTAATACTCAACATTTTGTTTTGATTACACCATAACCATCTTTTAAATTTCTATAATCAAAACATTACCGAAATATATACCAAACTATTGCTCCACCCACAATCATAAATGCTATTAAATTATCTTCATGAGAAGTTGAGTTAATATTTGATGTTCCAGACATTAGTTTAATTTCATCTGTTTTCGTTATGGGGTTTTCCTTTGTTTCTACTTTCTTAGTAATATGTGGTAACACAACCTTTGAAGTTCCTAAATTATGCCTTATTCCAACCTGTTTTGATTCAGTGTTTAGGGAATTATTTACCCCAAATTTCATATCATTACTGGCTTTCATAAGTTTGTTATTATATCCAACCACACTCTCTGTATTTATAATCATATTACTTGGCATCAACCAAACACCAGGGGCAACAGCCAAATCAAGACGTAATTTTGATTCCTGTACAGCTTTTTGGTAATTTTGAACAGAACTAGAAATGTCATTCACGATAACACTACTTTCAAATAAAGCTAAGAATTCTTGTTGTGTTTCAATCGCACCACCACCATTACCATAAATCGAATTTCTAGTGTTGACTTGTGCTCCCAATATGCAGTAAACAAAAGCTTCTGCGGATCGATTCAATCTACCAAGCCCAGCTTTAGTAAGTCCATGACCGCTTGTAGGAATAAACCAAGAATATTTGAAATCAGCAAAGTCATCATTACGGATAAATGAAATTAAATTACCTTTTTCTTTCTTACCACCTTCATCAGAGAATTTTCCGCCTTCACCGGGCCATTGATCTGCTTCACGATCATAATTTCTTACAATATGTACATTTTGATATCCACCTCCTTTCCCATGATATCCTTCACCATAATCAAGGAATATATCTCCCATTCCTGAATTTCTACCACCTTTCCATCTAAAGTCTGAATTATTACTAATTCCAAATTCAGCACACAATCGTTGATATGCAACTTTATTATATGGATTATTATTTATTACAAAAGGTTGCTCATCAGGTAAGGGAAGACTTAATTCATATAATATCCTCCTTATCGTGAAATATACATGAAACTTTATGAAGCTACTCACTACTTTAGGATAATTTAGACTTTCAAAAGGGCTTATCCCACATCCAGATGTTGCACACCATACTGCAAAGTTAAGTTGTTGAGGCCAATAATTCATATCAGGTCCATTCAACCATTTTCTACTTTGTTTTCCAAATTTGAATGTTACAACTTGAGATGTAAATATGTTTCTCATCTTTGCGATAAATTTCTTCGTATTTGAAACGTATATATCTAGAGAGGTTAGCATTTTTGTTACATCAGTTGTAAAGTCATCAAAACCAACTGCGGGTATTGGATAAGATCGATTGGTTATTGATAAACTTTTTGGAAATGAACTAAAATAATCATCACTAAGGCCTAAATCCACCCATAACAATGTTTTCAAATTATTTAACAAACCATCAGTCCAGGTTTTTCCAGTAGTATCATCATAAGACATTACAGTCATTCCATTATATTTCCACTTAATATACCCACCATATGAATCCTTCACAAATGTAAATTTATCAATGTTAGCCTTCGGGTATTTATTTTTAAAGTCTGTGAGTAACATTTTATTCTTTGTGTTTTTGTAAATCAGGTCTTTAGATCTAGAATAAAATGTTAATTAATTCCCGCAAAACAATTACATCCTACTTCAGTTCTCTCATATGAAATTTTCAGCGTGTGGGACCGGTTAGTTCTTTTAATAGATCTGCACGAACTTCTCTCCTTATCTGAGACATGTTTAAGTTTTTTTCTGTATCTCTTCTAAATTTTTGACGAACTTCTAGTTTTAGTTTTTGAAACTTTTCCAACTCTGCTAAAATTATAGAAAATTCTTGATCAGATATAACATTATCTTTCAAAGCTTTTGAAACCAAGTCATTTATAGTGTTTAATTTTGATTTTGCAATTGCTGAGGTTCGTTCGTGTTTACTAACTTTATTTGAAAGTCTTTTTGATGCAGCCCCGAATCCAACCGATAATCCACCAAAAATTCCGCCAACTACACCCAAGGGTACACCAATAGCTGCACCAAAACCGGTAAGAGATGTACCCAAACCGCTTGCTGATAGAATAACTGAAATAATCCCACCACCAACACTGATTTTTGCAAATATTCCTCTTGCTCTATTATATTTTTTCCTTACATCTTCATAATGTTTAATTTCTTTCTCAAGATTTTGTAATACTTCACTGGATTTTTGTAGTCTGAAATTCATGGAATTAAAATTTTCTCCGTTATTAGGTAATTGTGGATAAATTTTATTGTACTCGTTCATTTTTTACTACTCAACAAGTTATCTTTAAATTGATACGAATACGAACGGTATTAGAAATTATCTTTGTTCCATTTTTATCTAGAATCCATAATTTAAAGTTGTTAACTGGATTTTTGGTTTGTGTAATTCTTAAAATTGGGTACTTTTTGGAGGGAATAGAAGCTAGTAATTGTGAAGGACGAAGTTCTACATTTCCACCACTTGGGATACGATTGTAATATGAAGACTTTGGTTCAATAATATCACTCATTAAGTATAAAGGATTTTCATTTGTGGCATTAGCACCAGAAAAATCTATAATTTGTATTTCTTTTGCATTATATAATGCTGGGTCTAGATAAATTGTTGTTTCTGTAGTTAACATTGAGATTGATAAAAAAGTTATTATATCATCATTACATCGGCAATCCATGTTAATTTGGTTTTTAGATCTACTTACTCTTCTTTTTAAACTGTTCTACAAAATATAGAACCACAGCCATTATCAAAAGCCAAGCATTCTCACCTAAAAAGCTAATAACCTGACCTGCTGTTTTGAAAAGAAAGCTAACTATTGCACCAACCATTCCCGGTAATATTTCACCCAGTTTTTTACCTATAGTTTTCAAACCATTACCAACGCCCTTACCTAATGTGGATAAACCTTTAGAAAGATTAGAAACTATAACTCCAATGATGACACCTACTGCACTTACAACAGCAAATACTGTAAAACCATACTTTTTAAAGATGTATTTTAATCGCTCTCGTAATGGTAAATTTTTAAGTATTTCATCTTTTCGACCCTCTATAACTGATAATTGTTCTTCGCTTGAAATTATTTTATTTCTATTTTGTTCTCTTAATTTATCAACCTCAGATTTTAATCGTTCATTGCTTTGTTCTAACTTTGATAAATTGGATTTGCCCTTCTTATATTTGTCTATTTCTTCTTTGTATAATTTTACTTCATTCAAAAGTTTCTCTCCTTGTATTTTTAATTCTATATTCTGTTTAACGGTTTCATCAAAAAGACTTTTATTTTCAGCTTTTTCTACCTGTTGTCTCTCAATGAATTGGCGTAGTTCTTTTTCTCTTTCTTCATATCCACTAATCTCCTTCGGATATACTTCTACGGTTGTTTTCAATCCTTGCAATGCCTTATCTAATTCCTTATTTTGTGCATTGGATTTTTTCAATTCTGACTCGGCATTATTAAGTTTTTCAAGCATTGTTTCATAATCAGCGCCAAAAGCTTTTCTCATTGTTTTTGGTAAATCTTCAAGCATAAGATTTCTATCTTTATCAACCACTGTATGTGGTACAGAATTACTCCTACTACTATCTTGTGCGATTATACTGCCATCTTCTCCAAATGTTACATTAAATTTTCCATCATCGGGATTGTAGTTTGGTAAATAACGCTTTAGTTCTTGACCTGCTTCTCGCCTTCTGTCATATTCCTCATCTCTTTCTCTTAAAACATCACCTAGATTCCTTCTTTCAGTTGGTATATCCCATTCAGCTCTGTCTCTCGATTGGTTATATTCATCATAACCAACATAATCTTGATCAATAGATGTAGATGTATTTGGGCTTTGGTAAAATGTATTATCTTCATCATTATCATCATCAGATCCTTTTGGTAAATCTTCTAATTGTATTTCTTCATCCATGATATTTTACTAATCAGTAAGAAATCTTTAGACCCCTTAGGGCGTGAATCAAACTATAAAAATTTACTAACTGTGTACCCCAACGCTAACATACCACCACCAACATATAACATTTCCCCCGTCTTTTGATTATCGCTTGGTTTATAATAATCTGAGAATTTTGGTTCATATATTTGACTATATAATTCAAAAGCTTCATTTGTTTTTGAAATATTTTTTGTTGCTTTATATTTTTCATCTTTTTGTTGCATTTTCCAATCAATTAGTTTCTGTCTTTTTTCCTGATATGCTGCATAATCTTTTTGATATTTTTCTAATGCTTTATCATGTCGTATTTTTTCTGTATCGGTTTTATCCCCCGAGAGATATTTTGCAAGATATGATCCACCAACGAAAGTAGTTGCATTCAATATAGCTCCTCCAACCAGCATTGCTATTGTTGCCATAATTTATTTTGGTAAAATCTTTTGATCCTCTAAATATGTTTTTAGATACATACTTCCTGACAATACAGCTACCCATTTTGCATAATTTGTAATACTTGAGGATGGGTCGTTCATAAATGATTCTTTCATTGCTTTTTTAGCTACATAGCCAACTCCAGCTGCTAATCCGATAAGGACTGCAGAATCAGTAACAGTTTTCACAAGTTTGTTTTCGTTTGACACTATTTTTTACTCATCAGTAAGAAATCTTTAGATGACTTTAGTACTTATTCCATTCCTATTTTTGATGGTGGTTGTGGAACTGGAATTTTTGTAGGCTGTGGTATTTGTGACACTTTCGATAAATCGGGTATCCTATTTTTATATTCAGTGTAACCAGACCTGGATTTTTCCCGGTATCTCATAAAAAGATCAAATGCCGTAAACCCTAATCCAACAACGGATAAAACAGTAGTAAAAGATAACTCCGGAAGCCATGATTTAGATTCACCTGTTTCTTCTTCATTTTTGTTCGCTGCTTGTTCTTTTTCCCGTTTCATCTCCCTATTTAATGCTTCTTTTGCTTTTTTATTATATTCTGCCAATTTCTTACCAGCCGCTACTTTTTTAGGATCTTTCTCCCTCTTTTTTGAAGAACTAACCTCTTGCTCCGCGGCTCGTAGGGTCTCTTTTGTTGGTTCTCTAGTAATTTGTTCAACTTCACTTTGTTCAGTTTGGTCTGTCATTATTTTACATATAATTAAGAAATCTTTAAATCATGCTTAGTGAACAGTATCATACCCTTCAACAGTTTGCTTAGTATCCTGCTCAGTTTTGTTCAGCGGAGCTGGTTGAGTTTTAGAATCATCTATATTTTTACTTGTAACTTGTTGTATTTTGCCTATTTTAACATGCTTAGCAACCTGGAATATACCACTAGCAAGTGCTGCCAATCTCCCCGCTTTCAATGCTAATAAACCTACAATGTTTGTTAGTTCACGATTAACTAAATCATCATTCTTCAAATCCTTACAAAGTGAATCAATATCATCCACAGGAACCATGTAAGAAATAATTTTAGAAATTAATTGAAGAGATGAATCTACCACCCCGCCACTAATTTTCTTACCCATTACCGCCTGATATCGATTAAAATATTTTTCAATATCTTTTACTGATAATTTTTTTACATCACCCAGACTCATATCAACCCCTAAATATTCCTTTGTTGTTCCAAGGGTAGCGAGAATGGCTAGTGATTCTTGTTTTACTTCAACTTCGGTGTTGTCATCCCCCTTCGGGAGTTCATTATCTTTTACCAAAGATTTTGTTTCTTCAATATAATCTTCTACGCTTGCCATCTTTGTCTTAATAAATGGATTATTTTTAAATCACTTCAGGGTATCTCCAAATAGTAATTAAATGGATAGCGTAAACTCAAACATAGTTTAGAATATTTTTCTGTTTTCAGGAGATGCATAAACTTTTTAATAGTTTCATAATCTAAATCACAACCATAATCTTCGAAAAACATTTTCATACCTTTCTGTGATGGGTTATGGAAAGTAACAACACAAGCCACATTTTCCCGGAATGGTTTTGCTATTGATGTTAATTGTTGAGTGAGAACCCACATTGATAAACCGTGATGCCTTCCAGAAAATGCCAGATCTATAAACTTATTCGATCGTTTCTTCAGATCACCCGAAACAGCGCAATCATCTAGAATTATTAGTGTATTTGTTCCGGAGAATAAAGTTTGACAATCAGTTAACAATTCATTAATCTCATCTACATTACTTGCATCTGGCGATAATACAAAGAATCTTTTATCTCCGAGAGCAAAATTATGATAGGTTTTATTTTTAGAAAAAGTTGGACATATTAAAACAATATATTCAAAAACTTTTCTAAATGACCCTCTTAGCTGATCTATTATATACTTTGTTTTTCCACAATTTGTTGGTCCAGTTATGATACAATGAAATGGGATTTTATCTCTCAATTCTTCCATAATTTTTTGTATAATAACTAAAGGTTTTTTAAGTTAGATTCGGTTAGTACTTTATGGATCGTAAACCTGAATTCATTATTTCCATCATTGCATCGGCTACAACAAACATATAACAAGTTATAGTTCCAGATCCACCTTGTTTCCTTTTAATTTCTAGTTTTACTCCATCTTGTGTATTGTTTAAGGCTAGACCGCCACCATGAATGTTATTATCCGGGTGAGTTCTCATATCAACCCACAGGGCAAACTTATCATCATAAAAAGACTTTTCCTTTATTGAACGACGGGAGGAACCCGACTCTTTTTCAAATCTTTTCTTTACCGACTCCCATAGATCTGATGGTATCATTCCCTTTGAGTATAAACGATTTGGGACTCCATCAACATCTATATTCATTGAGGTTATACCGGGGTTGTAAAAATTCTCAGAGTTACGTGCTCCTGCCACGGTTGGTAATTTAAACAAACATAATATCCCTGTCATTGATCTTCTGGGGAGATTAATATGTTGATTTATAACACTATCTCCACCTATGGAAAAGGTAAAAGTTTTGTGTAAAGTTACATTTTCATAAAAGAATCCTTTACCAACCTGATAAGCTGCCTGTGCCTCACGGGCCAAGTATTCGCTTGAAATGGAAGAATATTCTAACTCTAGGTTTTTGATTGAATATGATGGTGTTTTAGTAGTGTCGGAAAAAATAACAATATCATTAATTGAAGCAAGTGTAATCTCAAATATTAGATGATTTTCCAGAGCCTTTGGGTAGAAAACTCCGTGATCTTTTAGAATAGGATGGTTTAGTGGAATATGATATTTGGTGTTATGTATTGTAGCAAGAGCCACTTCCTTTACATCTTGAGTTTTCTTATCTCCCGAATTTGTTCTAAGTTTTCTCATGTTTTCAGAGGAAATACCTTGTCTTAATCTATCCTCTCTATCTTCTTCTGTTAAAAATAAATCATGATAGGTTTGAAATATATCATATCTTTGAGTATCCTGTAATGTTTCGCCACCAAAAAGAACTCTAAGTCTAGATACAAGATTACTGCCCACATTATTCACAAGTGTATTATTAGCATGCCCTTCAACATTCAAGTCGAATAGTAAATATACACTTCCAGGTACAATCACTAAATTCTCAGAAAGTTTTGGTATATTTATATATAGTGTTTCTCCCGGGCTGGCTGATGATGGATTGAGAGTAATTCGGTTCAGCGTTGATTCCGCTTTCAAGCCAAATGGTTCTCTAGGTATTCTGTTTGGATTAATTTTTTCGGACGTCATACTTGATTTATAAGATACTTTGGTTAATCTTTAAATGAGTTCTAACTTAGCAAAAATATATTATTCAACTTTGGGGTATTGGAAAGGATATTCCGCAATTCCTAAATTAGCTGAAAAAGCGAAAGTAAGTGAAGATGTAGCAAAACAATGGTTAGAGAAACAAGCAATATGGCAAATATATCTACCAGCTCCCAAGTATATACCTAGACCACACTGGACTGTGGATAAACCGAATCAGATTCATCAAGCAGATTTATTATTTTTACCGCATGATAGAGTTGGAAGAAAAACATATAAATACGCATTAGTTGTTGTTGATGTAGCTTCAAGATATAAAGATGCAGAGCCATTAACCACAAAAGAAAGCCGGGAGATATCTGAAGCTTTTACAAAAATATATTCCAGAAAGTTAAAATATCCTAAAACATTAATGGTTGATCCGGGAAAAGAATTTATGGGTGAGGTTACAAAACTTATGAATTACCATAATGTAAAAATTCAGAGAAGTGAAGCTGGAAATCATAGAGCTCAAGCATTTGTAGAAAAAGCAAACAGAATATTAGGTGAAAGATTATTTAGTCATCAATATGCACAAGAAATGATTGGTGATGTAAGATCCAGAGTATGGGTGAAACGATTGCATAATATTTTGAAAACTTTGAATAATACACCAACTAGAATAACCGGCAAAGAACCTGATGATGCTATAAAAATGAAAGAGGTTGATATTGAAACTAAAAGATATCAAAGGGTTGTAGGTCTTGATGAGGTTAGATTACCTCCTGGTGTTAAAGTTAGATATTTATTATCCCCTGGTGAACTTGAAGGAGGAGAACGAAGAAGAGCAACAGATCCCATTTGGAGTATAAAAATTTATTATATTTCTAGAAGTGTGATTTCACATAATCAACCTGTTTTATATTATTTAATTGATGGACTGAGGAGGGGTTTTGTAAGGGAGGAATTACAGATTGTTCCTTATGATACCCAGTTACCGCCAGATTATGTTTTAGTAAGATAATGCCCGATTGCAAAAGTATGTATTTTATCTTCTTTAATTATTCTCTTATCATCATTAGCAGATAGTGCTACTTTATTAACGGTTTCGCTATAAACATCATGTAAGCGGCTTCTTATTACTTTCATCTGCATGTATTGTTCTTTTCCGTTGTTTAAACATCTCTTATAATCTTCATGATTTATTTTATTTTTTACAACTGACTTCTTCATTCCCTTACATTTCTTTTCTTCTTTTCCATAATCCATCAATATAGAGTAAAGCTTAGGTCTAAGACCAACAAATTCTTTTATCTGTTTTCCACCAGCTTCATCTTTAAACATATTGATAACTTTCTTATTCACACCAGTCTCTATACCTGATGGATGGTTTTTAGGAAAATTGCTTGTGTCAAATTTATCTCTAACATCTGAACTAATATCTTTGTAGAAATCTAGAGTTTCTATATTATATACAAGAGAATCAGTGTCTGTCATAAGTAATTCAGCTTTTTCACCATATTTAGGTTTGATATAATTATAGTGAAAGTTATACATAACTTTTTTACTCAAATCTAGAATACACGCACCTAAATAAACTGGTTTATTGAATACTATCTGTTTTTTCTTCATATGAATAGCAACCAGATTTTCACTAAATATAGTTCTATGTTGAAAGTTTGGTTTTGATGTTAATTTTTTTGCATCTTTTTCATTTGTTACCAATCTAACATCAACTCTATTTCTAATGTTTTCCATAGTTTTACCAAAAACAGAGTTATTCATTAGTTTGAAGAAATCCTTATCAAAATCGTTTTTCGCTTGTGCTCTCAATTTAGTATTCAAATCAATGTATGGTTTTAACCAAGCCGACTCTTTGAATTTAATACCCCTATGAATCTTTGTGATTTTTAATCCCAAACTTTCATAAAGTTTTAGTGTTTCATGATGAACAACATACTTTACCTTATTTTTTAGGTTTGGGATTAATTTCTCCACCTTATTAACTACAAGCCTCTCTGGAGCTAGAGGATAATCATTAGGTAAATCATGTAGGTTATTAGGATATTCTAAATCAACCTCTAGTATACATGGTATATTTTTACAGTCTCTAAGCTCTTTATCATCCATCCATCTAAACCCATGGGTTGGTAGTGGTTTACTCATTGCTCCTCCATATAAGTTATTTGCATCTAGATATATAATATAATTTATCGGATTTTCTGGATTAAAGTTTTTCATGTATGGGTTATTAGCTTTTGCATATCTATTAGATATCTGAGCTACACCACCACGCACTCCACCCTCAAACATATGTAACATGTCAACATCATTTAGTATCTCTAATCTCACTTTAGTTAACTTTTTTGCTGCACTTAAAGCTAATCCTGGTGATGTATAATAGTGTGCGGGATCTAATCCATAATTCTTTTGACAAACATCCCTAAAGTTTTCGAAAACATCTGCTAAAAGTAATACATCAGTCACAAGATAAAGATCATGATAATCCCTCATAGTTTCCATATTGAATGTTTCCCAAACCTTTTGTGCGTGTTTATAATCATATTCTGTTATATTTTCATCGTTTAATATTGAATAGAATGCATCCTTTGGTGGAAGTTTTGTTTCATTTAGTTTATCAATGCTATCAAAATAATCATATGGATATACACCCTTTCTCAACAATAACTTTAATTTTTCACCTTCATAAAATCTTTTCATTATTTTTAATTTATTATCCATTGGTGAAATACACTTACTTTCAGATAGAATACAATTCTTACATTTTCCGCATCTATCATCACCCTTATAATGTATAATTTTTTTATCTTCTGTATATCTCTTAATACAATCCCCTGGTTTGCAAGCCTCACAATTTCCGCATTTTGTTAGATTATCAACTAAACTGTTAAGACTGGTTTGCATAAATTTAAAAGAATCCAAGAATCTGATTTTTCTCTTTACTGGTTTTAACTTTTGTGTTTTTCTATCAATAAATTCGTCAACCACAATCTCCTTTGAAAAAGAAATATATTTTTCCTCATTATTAGGTACACAATCTATTTTACCTTTTGTTATACCAAGACTCTTTACAAAAAGATGCGAATCATATCCAGATAGATTGTGGAAAAAGACGGGGAAGAATTTTGAGATTCTATAATTTAAATTGCAATCATTATGTGCTGCACCTCTATACTTTCCTGTTAGGTGACAATGATCCAATACCTTATCTTCTCCTAATTCTTTCTCACAGATATGGCAATGAGTTGCATTTTCATATTCTTTTTTATCAATTTCTGACATATTCTTCTTATCATAATAATAAAATTTTTTGTTATTTGGCTTGATATACTTATTGTAAACTTCCTTAATTTTTTCCTCTAATTTATCTGAAAAAATTTTTCCTATATCTTCATCTGGAGATTTAGCAGTGTATTTCACAATAATAGGATCAAATAATATATCATAAACGCACTTTATTACAAAGCAGTAACCGGATGGTATATGTTTCTGATATTTTTCAGTAAAAGAATTTTCTTTATCTTGGGAGTGTGTGGGTAATTTAGATGTATAACATTCAAAGTCAGCATATATAACAACTGGAACTCTCATTTTTTTTGAAGAATTCATTAAATTCAATAAACATTGGACTACCATCTTCATTTTTTGGTAAAACAGTCTTAACCGCTCCATATTTAGTACAACTTTCCTTGTGTACATTTAATGATAATTCTGTTGGGAAATGGTTATAACATCTACGACAAAATTTCCGGTTGTGATGGTTTTTATCGACTTGAGATGAAACAAGTTTATTAAAATCGTTTATGAAAATATAATGGTTTTTTCCTTCCTCATTAGATATTAAAAGTAATTCAATTAAAGTTCCAGTTTCTTTCTTACTTATATGTAAAGGATAAACCATCTCTTTACTATAAAATTCATCTTCTCTTATTTTACCAAATCCATGTATGTTAATCCTATATGCTGGATTTTGTTTTTCAAACTTATCAACATCTTTTAATTTAAATGGAAACTCGATCCCATCAAAGTTTAATTGTTTAGATAATTCTATCATTTCTTTAGTTATTCTCTCAGGGTGAATAACTTTTTTATAAATATATTTCATTATATATATCATTATTGCCCACTTAAAACATTCTTCATCAAAAAGATTTTTAGGATTTATAGTTGCCTTTCTATTTGCTAATATTTCAGGTGTTGGAATATATGAACTAGCAGCAAGAGGTTCAAATGGATCTAAATGTATATCAAAATATTCAACTCTATCAAATACCCATCCTGATTTATTCTTCTTAAATTTCTCAAATTTCTCAAGAATACAATCTATCATTTCATTATACAAATTTGAGAAATCGGTTGATTCTGTAATAATTTCTTCCTCCGAATGAAAATAACCATATGTTTCTTCAATTCGAACTGTTAATAACGACTTTTTTATAAACTTACAAGTTAATATAAATTTTAACTTAAATGGTTTATTTTGTTTATTAATAAAATCAATAACTTTTTGCTTAATATTTCTAATAAAAGTTCTTTCATCAACACCTCTTTTTCCATAAATCCTGTAAGTTTTCATAAATCCTCTAAAAGCTGTTTCTATTTCTACAGGTGTATAATCTTTCGCTTTTTCTTCTTTCAATTCATCTCTAACTCTATCATACAATTCATCTCTCACATCTTCTCTAGGTCTTGGTTGTGGATTGATGTTATTAGTAATTTTTATGATATTTTCATTGGTTAAATCTGCAAGCTTTTTAGAAAACTCATCTTTATCCATCACCTTAAATGAATAATTTCCCCAATTAAAATTTTGTTTTGATGGTTTTTTTGGTTTTATAAAAGTTGGTGCTATTTTTATTTTTGTAATATTTTTTCTAGGGTTTGGTTTTTGCTTTATTGAAGTTGGAGAAGAACCGGGTGGTGTAACAGGCATTGGTCTTGGTGGAGGAGAACCGGGTGGTGTACCAGGCATTGGTCTTGGTGGAGGAGAACCGGGTGGTGTACCAAGCATTGGTGGTTCTTCATTAAATCTTTGTCTTTGCCTTTGCCTGTAATTTTCCAAATCTTCAATTGTATTTATACCCATTTCACGTAATGCTTCTATTTTTTGAGCTTTTCGCATACCAGTTCTACCTCGTATACGCAATTCTTTCACAATTTGTTTTAATTCAACGTCTTTCAATTGTTCCATTTTGTATACTATTTTTCTTCTTTTTAAATAGCAATTTATTTCTATCTCAAAAAATCGATTTTTTTTTTGTCCTAGGTATGGTTCTCTACATCATATTCACGTCATCTTCTAATAGACTTTACATGGGCTTAGGTTTGCATAGGATTGGTATGAGTTTGGTTACGGCTTGGTGACTCACTGTTAAAATCTTTAGTAAATTAAAAATCGATTTTTTGTCCTTGATTAAAATCTTGATTAAATTAAAAATCGATTTTTTTTGTCCTAAGTAAAATCTTGATTAAAATCTTGGTAAATTAAAAATCGATTTTTTGTCCTAGGAGCGCAGATTTATACCTTCTTTTTTATACCTTCGATTTTTTTTGTCCTAAGTAAAATCTTGATTAAAATCTTGGTAAATTAAAAATCGATTTTTTGTCCTAAGTAAAATCTTGATTAAAATCTTGGTAAATTAAAAATCGATTTTTTGTCCTTGGAGCGCAGATTTATACCTTCTGGTGTGTTACTCGGATGAGAACTGAAATAGGAAAACACCAGGCACATGTTCAAACGTTCACAAGGAACCTTAAGATACATGAAAAAAAAACCCGCCACTTTCATAAATATGGTTGCAAGTCGCTTTCATCCACCAGTAAAGAATAAGGTAAGAATCTTAAATGTATATGAATACTAACCACGAGCCGGCAATGGGTTCCTCAGTACTAACAAATCATTTTTCCTGATCGTATACTAAGATGTTAATAAGAATTATCATTTTACTTTTCATATACTTTTACTTTTCACATACTTTTCTGTTGGGTATCGTCGGGACCACTGAATCGGGTTTCTGGTCTCCAAGTTCACCCGCAGATGTCTTTAGGGAGTTTAAGTCTCCTAAGGCGACGGTAGAATAAAACGTGACATCATCTGATATAACTTGGCTCTATGATAAGTCTTTCGCGGTTATTCAGTATTGTTTACTTTCTACAAATTGGGCGAAGTCTGATTCTAAAAATAAATTGGTACTAGCGGTTTCAGATTGTAGATAGAGAATGAAAGATTCTCGGCTGTTACATGCTCAGTTACGTTACCTAATTTGGACTGAGATTTCACGTCGTCGTTATGCAGAGGACTGCTAATATACTTGCTAAAATCCGTGCTGCTCGTGCAGCACGATTATTTATACTCTCTTAACCAATGATATTATTGCATTGAGGGGTTGTCGTAGTCGTAGCATCGTCGTCGTTTCTTGAAATCCCTTTTGTCAGTCCCTCCACTTACTGAGCTAACAACGTTTCCATGTATCATGAATCATGTATCATTTCCATGACGCAAAACCTACGAAAGCAGATGTACGAGGTAGTGGAGGGGAGTAAAACTTCAGTAATTAAAAAGTTCAGTACAGTATCTAATTAAATTGTGACCTAATACAAAGTTGTGACACAATAGCGGATATTTTCTCTTGATATGAACTCGGTGAAAGAACTGAATCAGTTGGCCTTTTTAAAACCCGCTACAATTCACTGACATGATAAGTTACTGATCAAATTAACTTGCATTTGAAATGTTTGTTTTTGAGTCGGGCTCCATGTTGGACGTGACACTAACCAACAGGAGTATTTTTAACTCTATCTATTTTCTTTTCTTTGCCTTTTTGCTTTCTGTGGTTTGACCAATTCGACTTAGAACAGGCCAGGTTACTAACGCAATTTGTCGATGAACTATTGCGGTCTCTTTTCTCTTTCCTTTGCAAGTTAAATCCATTTAAAGAAGATTCGACTTTCGGGCATTGCTTCCCTGAACAGTTTGAAGGTTTCGGCAGTGTTCGAGACCACACGGGAATAGCTGGAAGGAAGTGAAGTTTTTCACTAGCTGTGCCAAATCCTGCATGTATAGCTAACGAGGATTGAAGCCGTATGATCCGGGCTCGCATCCCTTTCAAATTCACTGGAATCGGCGATTTAGCTTCCCACACGCAAAGTGAACTGTGACGTGCAACTCGACAAATTCGCTGTGAAGCATTCCTGTCTGACAAACACGCACTGAAGCAGCTTTTGTTTCCACTTGTCGGCGGCCAATCAACATTCTTGAAATAAGAGGGAAGCCTGGCTATCTTATGGTACTGTTTATCATTAGTCTCCTGGTATTCTTGGAAGAAAGGATGTTCCGTATTGCCCCAAAAAGCTTTTATAGCAGGTTTTCCTTTACGATCGACTCCATGAATTAACGTTAAAAGACTGCGGTTTTCCACTGGTGCCTTATCATGACGCAGCATCTGAAGAACAAAAAACGTGGTGCTTTCTAGTTGAGAATCGGTTTTTCGCATTTATCACGACTTTACACCAATATCAACTAACTTTGAGACAGTTTAACTCCAACTTTTGAGTACTGGATGAACTCAGTCAAGCGCGAATCACTCAACGGGCAACGTAATAACTAACGGATCTACCAAACTGAGTACTGTCGAGTTTATCAGAATCTTCGGGTTGGCCATGATTCTGTGGAAAAGTACATACTCAGAAGAACCTAAAGTTCCACTAAAAATGAAACAATTACTATAATAAATCGTATTACTTTGCTCTTAAAAATGTTAGACCCATAACTGGTTAAATGGAAACATTTAAATACCGATATGATCAACTTAACTTGAATTAAACCTCTACTGAATTGAACCTATGATTTTTGTACATAGCAACTGAACGAATGCGTTCAGATCAGAATCGATTTTCGGATTTGAGTTCTGACTAACTCTGACTAGCTGTGTTACTCTTACCTTCACTGAACTATTGAAAACAACAAGCAACTTAGGCTGTTGCTACACTGTTGAACCCTCCGCTGTTTTTAAACAGTCGAGTATTAAACAGTGGCTCTGTCATAGGTGTTTTCTCTGAGAGTGTCGGACACAAGACCTCGACATAAATTCCTAGTATGGCGGCATTATTGACAGTAATCCAGCTGACACTAGTGTGTCATACCTACAGTCAGACATTACAATGAAAAGCGGCTTCTGATAGCAAAAGAGTTATTGCTAAACTCATTGTAGAGTGAACGCCTTACATAACGCTTGTCAAATGGAATTAACTATCAATACGAGCGACACTTACCATATCAAAGCCCTTTTGTGAGATAAGCCGAAGGAATATTGAGGTGATTGTAACCTACCAAATCCGCTAAAACCACAAAACAAAGAGTTGTCTTATGGGTTTTTTGGTTTAGTCAGGCTTAAATCATTTAAGAACCGAGTTTGACAGTGCATGCAGTCATGTCCACGACGACAAGACTGGATGACTAGATTATAAAGATCTCACTGACGAACGTAGAGGTACTGTGCCCTGAACTGAATTATCATTATCAACCTCATCCTCTTTACGTCAGATTTTGTTGCCTAGTGTGAAATTAAAGTTGACATATTATACCCTTAGTGATTTAGGAATTTTTGTTTTTGTAGTAAGCGAGTGTAAGTAAAACAACTCGTCGTGTAAAATTATAGCAAATTGCATGGCGAAAAGTTCACAAAGTCTTTTTAAAAACCAGACATTAACAGAGTATAGTGCTGTTTGGTAGATTTACTATGAAAGAATGACTGCGTTGCTTGGTTTTTAAAACAATACACGTAGCATCCGGAAAACCCTTATAATGTTGAGAAGGACTTTATCACGGTACCATTACTGTTTAGAAGCATCCCGAGAGAAAACCGATCGTCCCACTGCATGGTTTGATCCACAGACAAAAAGGTTCACAAGAACTGCACTTTATAGCTAACTTAGATGACGCTCTGACGAAATGCTAACGCTCAAAACGTCAGCCTATGGCTATTAGGTGCTACTCTGTATAAATAAAGTCTTTATTATTATATTATTAATATTATTATTATAATTATTGTTGTCATTATTATTATTAAGATGACTAGACTTCGTAAGTACAAAGTAAAGGACTGAATTAGGTTAATCTTACACTGGATCCAGCAGAGTAATTTCAACAGACATTTAGGGTGCTTTCCTTTAGTATGCTCCGGATCTGGATTTGTGATCCGAGATCACACGGATCATGGAGCATCAAAGTGAACCGATGAATACACTCTGGACAAAGGATTCATCGGTTCCTTTGATGCATCATGATCTGAGTGATCTCCGATCACAAATCCAGATCTGGATCACACCAAAGGAAAAAGCCAGTTTGCCTGTATAATCTGATGGTCATTATTCATTCATAGCAGGTTTTTCATTTTCACTTTTTGTCGCAAGAACTTCTCTAATTGCTTAGGTTTTACATTCCTATGACAGGTGATTGTAGGTAGGCAAGTTAGCTGTTATAAAGTAAGCACGCACAATGTGTTTAAAAAAATAACAAGGTCTGTCAAAAGGCCGATCCAAAAAGTAATAGGGATGTGGAACGCTCCTTTTGATGGGTTCCTAGTGATTGTATGATGAACCACGCGTCACTTTCTCAACCAATCAGAAACGATAAAACTTAAACCAGTCGTGACTTGATAGCGCAGTCACGTGTTCTGTCACTTGGTGCTGACCATCCTATTTACTACGATTTCTAATTCAGTACATTAGACTGTATATATCGTTCTGCAGTGATCAGCTACAGCAATTCTGATACACTGGTTTGGAAATTACCAGAGTCAGTTGAAAACATCCCAATTTTCGTGATTCCCAATTGATGTCTCTGTCAGTACGGAACGTCAACAATTCCGTCGTGTTTTCATTTCCTCGTTTGTCATGGTACAGACTATTCTGTCACGTTGTTGCCTTTTTTATGAAACAGTATTCAAATCATAATGGGCAGTACCACTGATGATTCACGGGAAACTTGCATTCTCGGATAAACGAGGTATGAGAAACTGGGTTATACCACCGTAAGGTAAAAGGGAGGTGCTGACGTTTCGAGCGTTAGCCCTATCCCCACTAAACGAGGTACGGTCATGCATTGTATGCATGCCGCGTAGTTAGCCTGAAGTTGGCGGTCACACCGCCGTTCAGTGGACGTCTGATAGCATTGCCTATAGTTTTCTCAGATTGCTTACAATTTACAAAGTGTCTCGGTTGGAATGCCGATCTAGCCGTATAACAGGAAGTGTATTTATGATGTAACCACGAAACACTCCAAAGAGTCAATTCAAGTAAATCGAATTATCAGATAATAATTATTCAGTTACAAAAGTAATGACGTTTCTCTAGAGCTCCTTTTCGCACATTGTTTCAGGTCCTTTACACGCACTTTCATTCAAAACAATCGATGGAAATGTCGATTTAAAACTAAGGAGCTCAGTTTTACAAGACGATGAGCGATAACGAATCTGTTCATTTTATTCGTGAATTACATAACCATTCTTTTCATGCACCGGTCGTTTTAGGGATATATGAAATTCCAGTGCCGCTGTGTTATCTTTTGCGTACGTGCAAGCGCCATATCGCATATGCATATCAATGTGGAAAAAAGTAAAAAATAATCAAGGTCTTTACTGAGTACAAAATGTTACTTGTCATTGCATTGTGGCCTTAGGAGAACCCTCAATAAGGTTATGGCACAGGCGTCATGTTATTATGCATTGTTACGGTGTTCAGCGCCGGGTCGCCTTTCGTGGTTTCCACCACTGTCACACGATCCTGATTAGAAAAAACGTTTTTTACATTGCAAAATCTGTTTGAATCTTGCTCTAAATTGTCTGCTCATGACACCGTATATAACAGGATTGCACGCGGAATTCAACATAGCAAGCCACGTTGTGATGGCAAAAAATTCTTCAGGCCACGAACACTTGTCGAAGAGAAGGCAGAATATTCCTATGAAATGTGGAGTCCAACACAGAACAAACGTGCCAACTACAATGAGTAAAGTTTTAGCCGCTTTGGTTTCACGGCGCATTTTTGCGCGGTTCTGAACTTCCTTCTTTTTCCGCAGCTTATTGAGTGCAATGGACGACTTACTAAAGGCCCTCAAAACATTCGGTGCAATAAAATTTGCCAGTGAGCCAGTAGAAATTTTCTTCTTTCGCGTCTTGGCAGAGCCCTGTCTGCCATTCACGCTGGACGAGTCCGCCATTTCTGATTGTTCTCGTCTTCTCGAAGTAAATGGTACGATATGAGGCGAGCATTGAGATATAGCAACAGAAGTAGACCTTGGCGTAAAGTAGTCACCAGAATCAGTCTTAACACCAAGTGGCTCCATAGATGGATTTAAGATGGTATCATTAGTACTATTATGTTCGGTTTTGTCTTTTTGTTGATTCGAGTTTAAATTCTGATTTGTCAACTCATTTATTCCATAGAATTTGTTTGGCGGCAGAGGTCTTAAATAATCAACACCGCTCTTCCTCTTTTTGCCCACGTCGTTTAGACTAGCGAAAGGCACTTTACTCGCGACCGACTTGAAGTCTCTTGGCGTTAAACCATCTTGGGCGCAACCTGTGTCAGAAATTGCCGCTTCCTTAGAAACCCTCATTAATTTACCCTTGTTGAAATTCATACTTTCATGACTACTGTTGAAATCGCTTTTATTTACCACGCGGTTGTAACTGCCTAAGCTGCTTGTAAATGTCATTGTTGGATCGTCAACTTTTAACAAATTTGGAGTGTTTGGGTAGCTTTCTTCAAAGCCGGAATCCTTGGAAGGCGGGTCACTCTGGTATTCAGTTTTAATAATCATTTTGAATTCCCTTTGTCCTTTATGGTCGGGTAAGTGAGGCAAAGTAGATGTCTCGCTGTACATTGAACAACTGAAAGAAGCGCAACTTTTGTTCAAAGCGTTTGACATTGCCGGGTCATAGTCGAGGCAACTCGCGTTCGTTTGGCTCAGCCCGCTCACACTGGGTTCCTCTTTGCTTTCAATTTGCCCCGTCACCGGGACAATCCTTTTCGACTGTATCCGGGCTGTACGAAATATTCTGAAGTAAGTAAACATCATAATACCCAGAGGTAGAAAGAAACAGACCGTAAATAAGAATAGGGTGAACCCTATATCGTGTCCCCATTCTACAGTACATATTGATTCCGATCGCAAAAAAGTGTATCTCGACCAGCCCATTACTGGAAGAGAAGCCATAAGCAACGCGTGAAACCAGATGTAGAGGATCATGCCAGCAGAGACTTTTTTGGTGATCCAAGTTGCGTATCTAAATGGATGGAGAATGGCAAAGTACCGATCTACTGACACGGCGGCGAGAGTCAGGATTGACGCGATGCAAAATAAGGAGTTTGACATTCCGTTGACTTGGCACCAAGTATCTCCAAATATCCATTCGTACGTGATGGATGAAGCTAAAGTGAATGGCATCCCTATGATGGCCAGAAGCAAATCCGCGCAGGCAAGGTTGATTATGAACGCGTTCGTGATTGTTTGAAGCGTTTTGTCGATGTAGATTGCGGCTAGAATGAGTATATTACCCGCTATAGCAACTATTATTATGACAACCATGGATGCCGCTTGCACAATGACTGCGGCGCTGGAACGAGAGTCCAGAGGCAACGCGTGTGGTACTAATGACCCATTCACCGAATCAACTGCCATATTACTGGTAACTGAAGCCCAAACATCACTTAATCAAAGACAAAAAGTAGTGGTCTGTAAGATACAATCACGCTTGAACAAGCGCTGAGTTATATAATGTTGCCTTTCTGTACTATGCATAAACATAAGGTATCACATCCGTTGTGAAGAGAAATTAAGTCCTCCAAACGCTGAAACATCGGTATGAATACTCTAGACTTTCATACCCAAAGTTCCTTCAATCGTCGGCCATGAATAACTCTTCCACAGTTGACGTGTAAATGTTATTCGACTTTCAAAAGTAAACCCTCACTGTTTTAGCAGTTCAACTACAATAATCATAACTTGAGGGTCACCTAAGGCTGCGAATGTGTTTGTTCATATAAACAATAGGATAAGAACAATGAATAATTACCTATTCATCAACTCTCTTTGATTGCACCCACACAGGAAAGCAGTAAATAAAGATTAAAGCAAAGCAGCGAAGTTCATTTACAATATAACCGCTGGCGATTCTGCGGTTGTTGTCAAATTAGAGCTGTGAATTGGCAATTTTGTGCTCATCACAGAAACAACTGGAGTTACTGAGAAAAGACAATGGCTGCCAAGGGACCCAATATGTGTTAATTACATTTTTTAAGTCTTTTTTGTGGTTGTGAAGATGATAACCTCCCAACATACGTCAGCATCTTAGTATATTGCGTCTAAGTCACTTTTATGATTTGGGTTGCCCCGACTATTATTAATATCAATTATTTTGTGTATTGAATCATAAACTTGTAACCAACAAACTGACGTCAACTTATTTTCTAATTACAAGTTGCGTGGTTTCGTAGAGAATAAAGGAGCCGGCAAGGAGTAAGATTCTCTTTATATTTTCTTTTTCTATTAAGAAAAAGGTATCATGGTGCGTTGCCACTCCTTTTCTGACACTAACGGTGACGCTATATTCAACACACATTCACAAAGTCAATGTCCCGGGGGGGGGGGGGGGGGTGTACTTCCGCGAATTTTGGATAGGGGTGTGCCGCGAAGGTTCGTGAACCCTAACCACATTTAAGGACTAAGAAAGCGAAAACTGAAATCCTTTTTAAGGCCCAAAGCTGAAAAATGACACCCTATTCAAGGAAAAAACAAAATTATTAATAGCATAAGCTACCCTATCTAAGGACCACACCAGGGACACAGAAACAAAAGGGTCAAAAAAGATACCCTATTTAAGGACCGAGAACCTCAAAAACCATACCCTATTCCGCGGCACGTACCTATATCGCCCATATATGGGAGTAACCCCCCCCCCCCCCATCGGGGTCAATGTATGGCAACAATGAAAGTAGTTACTATAAGTCACCGCACCAATCGTTGGACAATCCGAACAGAGCTTGAGGCACGAAACTGAACATGGGCCTCGATGTTTTGGTTCATTTGAACAAAGAGGATGCATTTTTTGCAAGTGCTTATCAGTTACCCCCTGCTTTGGCACGCTGGTTTCTCTGCCGCGAACAGTTCTCTTGCACTTCAATTAATTAGTTACAAATTTCTGGAATGCAGCTCGACAAATACAACTTTGGCAAGAAATAAGTCAAAAAAGGACAAGCGGAACAAGTTGTCAGCTTGTGGCAACCGGCCAGCTAATTCTCTGACCAGTCGCATGTCGGTGCTCCTGAATTGACTCTAAGGCTCTAGATGGCTGCTGTATGCGGCTAGTTAGTTGGGCGAATGCACAGGCTGAGGTGGTGTGTTTATCAGTATTCCGCTATTTTAGGAGTACATAATTCATTGAGCAAAGCAGTATGCCCGCTAGTAGGGTAATGTAGATATTACAAGCCTGTTGATAGACACTCAGTTACTGGGTAGAGCAAACTATCCAGTGAATAGAGCTATCCGCTTGATTAACAGCGTGTAAACTGTATGCGGCAATATTTCAACCTTTCTCCACAGTTTCGTTGTCGTAACTCTTGCAGACAGCTATGTGCACAAGGCAAACCACCTGTTACCCCGCTTGCCGACCTCGATTCATTTCACCAGCCACTTCCTGTTGTCAATTTGAACAGAAAATGACAAAAAAAAAGATTTTTTTATTTCCGCTGATATTCAGTGACACGTGCAGGAGGCACGTGATTGAAGTCCAGGTACGTGAGACTATATCTAACTTGCCTGGATCGCCAAGCGACTGGTAAAAACTTTATTGAACTAGACTGTTCCAGTTACCGTTACGAAAAAACAGTAGTTCAGTTCCACTTTTAGAAGTTTATGCGGTAAAAGAAGGTGCCAACCTGACGCTCGCTCAACATTAACAATACATAGTGATTCGTAAATGTGGGACGTAAAAGAACCCATGGCACTGTTCGAAAAGAGTAGGGCGTGTTCCCGGTGTCATGGTCTAGCTGACTTGTGCCGTCATTGGTCTGGGTGGTTGGGGTGAGATCATCTATGGACTGAAGCGGCTGCCAGAGGCGCCTTCTATATGCCGATGTTCGATCTCACCCTCTTGTTCCTCCGCAATTCAGCTACTAGCTGCATGCGCAAGTGAGGAAAAGTGGCACCCATTCGTTTATAGTGGGTGTGTTTATCACAGTAGTTGTTCCCCACAAGTGTACATGAAAGTTCAGTTTGAAGGATCTGATGCGCTTATGGATAATTGTGTTGTTCATTACCTTTATTGATACGGCTTTGTCATATGATACTTAACAGTGAGGGGGGGGAATGGAGGGAAGTTCAGGGAACGCGTACAAGGTGGGGCTGGGTTTTTTTGGCTAGTCACAACCATATATATTATATATACCACAACAATATACTAGCCAATCATGGGGTTCCCTGACTAGGTTGGCCCAGAATAAGGTGAGGTGGAGAGCCTTTGTTGCTGCCCTAAGCACCACAGGGTGTAGTAGGCAGATGATGATGATGATGATGATGATGATGACACTATACTATATGATCTCATTAGAACCACTTAACAACAACAACAACGACGAATGCTTTATATGCATGACCATAAATGAATTACAGTATTGCAAAAGCTATTAGTCTAAATTTAAGAACTGATGCAACTAATTATTACGTGCACAACATTACAAAACGTTACAGTTCTCATTCACTTAGACCCTTCTACAATCTGACCCCCAGAATTTTTGATTAGAATACATCAAACGTGTTTTGTTTGTTTTTGTTTTTTACAACTACCTGGTAAAACAGCCACTCACTTAAAATCACAGTCAGTATTTGTTCTTACTGGTAGTTTTTGGTAAGATCCATTCTGCTCTTAAAGCTTCATGTAATAAGGCATGCACTGTTTGACAACAGCAGCAACCTCAGCTGGTAAATCATTAAAACGGTCAAGATTGGTCTTCTCACCTGACTGTGCTATAAGCACAGTACTTTTAATGACGTCACGGTGCCACGCCAGGCATCTCTCCCATTCTGGTACAGTTCCTGGTTTCCCGGCATGAGGTCCTAAGATCGTTACCGTCAAGCCGACTGCCTCACAGTAGCTCTGCAACATTTCACTTGGAACATTCACTAGGTCATCTGCATCAACAACAACCGGATTCTTGTGGTTGTCACTCAACGAACTCATATAGCTCAAACGTTTGACGAAATCCTGCTTCCTCGGGATTGAAGCTGTTATATCCTGGATTCGCCGAACTTGTGCAGAATTTTATGCAGAGAATAAACAGCTTTCATGGGATGACGGATAAGAAAGGTGTGTTGAAAATTCTTGAAACTCTCAGTTGATAAAAATAATTGCTTTTAGCAAACTAATTCGACAGAGAGGGACTATCTCACAAAATGTTGATATGATTCAGTGGCAGCGAAGAAGGGTACAACCAGAACTACAAGGGTTTTTGAAAACACCAGGGGGGGGGGGGGGGTGGAGTTCATAAAATAACTGGGACAACTAAATCCGTAAAGCAAAGACTGGCAAATGAGTTGTGAAGCACAACGGCCCCACGCAGCCAATGTTAATCACTTATGGGGATAATTGTTTACTCGGAATGTCTGAAAGACTTCACAAACACGAAGATTAACTTAATACTGAACAATTAAGGCTCGTCCCCAGTGGGAAAGCAAGAAGAACAATATCATCTGCCCAAAATTTGAACATCACAAAAGCTTCTAATACTTTATTTAAATCATGCACGTCGGCGTCCCTTTAAGCTATCGAGGCAATATTTTTTTCTGACTTTTATTACTTTTATTGTTGTCTTTCATTTTCAAAAAGGTGTATAAGACAGACGCCTCAGTACAAGTCCGTTTAGTACTGCGTTGTCGAGTGGTTCTCGCCGTCAAGTGTCCGAGGATGGTGGTTTTTGAACCGAAGAAAACTACACAATAATAATGGTGCGAAACATGGAGGCCCTCTTGCTAAACAAACTCTCGCCTCATTTCAGAAACTGTGTCGCCGAAGAACTTCTGAAAACTAAATGGAATCAAACAAACGACGGCTTTCCATCACTATGCAAATCATGCAACAAACTGGTAAACTGCCGACACGAGAGAACGATTTCTTTAAACAGAATAAAGTTATCAAGACGAGAAATTCCAGCGTTAAATGACGAGAAAGATGAGTATGGAACACTGCGGTCATTCACGAGCAATCCGTGGAAATATACCAGAGTGAGTTGTTTGACTTCTCAGAGCGATGTCAAGCGCTTGATCCAACAAGGTAACAACAATGATAAACAAAGTCTACCTCCTTCAACGCCGTTGATTTTACCCAAAGTGATAAAAATAACACCGCAAAAGAAAACTGCTTCTTGGAAAAACTTTGAGAAATATCATGATATTATACAAGTGCCACCCCCTACGCCAATAAGGTCTATACGACATTTATCACCTGAAGCGGAAACAAATATGTGGGTACATGTACTTCCAGTGACTAAGGTTCAACGTCGATTTCCTGACCATCTCAACCGGGAAGTCAAGGTGATAAAACTTTTGGATTGTTCATGATGTGCCTCTTAGCAAAATGAAATCAAAGCTTGGATTTAAGAAATTTAGAAAATGCGCTCTTGCTCAGCATTAATAAGACAGCAGATGCTATTACCAAGTACTGTACAAGCAACATGAGTGTCACCAATCAGCTAGCGTTTTCATGTTAGAAACATTGACACTAAACAGTAAAGTCTTCTTCTGCTACTCAGAGCCAGGGACGGATCCAGAGTAGTTCAAGTGATTTCCAGAAATCACTCAAATGTTTCCAAACCTGGGTTTGTTATTTCTCAGATTGTTTCTTGAAGCTCAAGAAATCAATTATCCTTCTTGTTGCAGTGTTTATTATGAAATAAAACAAAGAAAAAAAATCGTCTAATCTCGTTATACCGTCGATTACACAGCAAACCCAGTCCATTCCGAACGAATTTGACGAATCTCCGTTCGCACGCTTTCGTCCTTTGTCGAGACTTCGGAGAACAACACGAAAAAATTCGTAGGCACGACCGCACAAAATTTGTACGCAGTGGGTGGGAGTGGTTAGTTTATCGATCTTTCCACAAATCACTCAAAACCCTCCTCTATTGGCCAGAATCACTCGCATTGTCTTGCGAACTACTCAAACTCGGTTGTGATTGGCTATCCAGGACGCAAACTGCCGTGCAAACTACTGACAATCGTATATAAAGGGAAGCCTCTCCCCGAAAGTCCCTCGTTTGTTCTTGCTCCGATCAGAGTTCATTGTTAAAGTAACTTGCTACGGAGGAAGACAAGGGAAATTTTGAATATAAATGATGGTTCGAGGCGATCCAGTTTGTCGGAAGGAGGACTGTTCACAGTATGATGTTGGCTTGGTTTTCAAGGAAATCAACTCATATTCGGACCAGGACAAGTTCAAGTTCATAGAGAATGTGTGGAAACCAGGTGAGCTATTTGATTTCCTAGCGTCAGTGGAATGTTCGAATTCTAGCTGTCATTTTGTGTGGAGCTGGCTGAAAAGATTTCCCTGGCTAGCATACTCTAAATATGTCGATGGTGCATTTTGTTTACCGTGTGTTTGCTTTGGAGACCAGTGTGGGCGTTGATGGATGTTGTAAGAAAGCTCTCAGAATTTTTTGACAATTCCCCGAAGCGACAGCAGCATTTGATAAGCAAGATTAGAGTACTGATGCCTGCTGCCAACCACTTCGTTTTGGTAAATGTGTGTCGAACAAGGTGGATTGAGCGCGTTGATGGTATGGACCGAATCGTGGAGCTTCTTCACCCAGTTGTGGCTACACTTGAAGACATTGCAATGGACAGAAATGCTCCTAGACGTGGGAATTGGAATCAAACCAGTAGAAATGATGCACGAGCCTTAATGAATGCAATTACATTTTCCTTTATTGTTACTCTTGTTATTGTGAGACACATATTAGACTTAACCAGATCACTCACAGTTAGACTACAAAAGAAAGCAATGGATCTTCTCAAAGCAAAAGAGGAAATTGTTCTGTTAAAATCAGCATTAACAGATATGCAAACTGACATTGATAACAGGCACCATGCTCTCCACGAGGAAGCTGTTACCCTAGCAAGATGTGTTTCAGTGCAGCCAAGCATGCCCAGGATAATTCAGAGGCAAGTTCACAGAAACAATGCACCAGCCCCAACCCCTGAAGACTATGACAGGATCAATCTGACAACAGAATTCCTTAACCATCCTCTTGCACAACTGGACAGCAGATTTGAAGATGATGTTTTTGTGTGCTACAAAGGATTTTCAGTGATTCCATCTAATTTGTTGGCTACTGACCCCATTTGGAAGGATGATGTTTGGGAATTTTGTAACCATTACAGACAGGATATCCCTAATTATGCTGGTTTACCAGCAGAGCTTTTGTTGTGGGAAAGACTGTGGAAGGGGAAAAATGATAGAAGAGAAGATATCCCTGACAGCATATATGCCACCCTGGAACAAATTGACAAGGATGCTTATGTAAATATATATACTATACTTCAAATCCTGATCACTATTCCCATTTCATCGGCATCTTGCAAAAGGTCCATTTCAACCCTCCGAAATCTGAAGACTTATTTGAGAAGTACAATGGTCCAGGATAGACTGAATGGATTAGCATTGATGCATGCCCATAGGGAAATGGAATTAGATCTTGAACAAATTATAGATTTATTTGCTAATTTACATCCCAGAAGAATGAGAATGGAAAATATTTGTAATGAATAATTTTGTACCAGGCAGTCACTAGTGTTTCTAGAGTACTTGTGAGTTATGTTCCATCGGGATTGATGTAATCCTTAAACTGATGGAGAACAGTACAGATACATAACTGGTCCCTGTGGTACAATTGTATTAATACTTATATCTGGACAAAAAAGTCATTCTTCAATAGTTTTTAGAGTTATTTTTCCACTGACACTGGGTATTTGATAAGCTTAAATGGTTTTCACATATTCTCTCAGTCTGAGCTCATTGGACCACATCAATTTATACACTGATCTAAAAGGCTGAAAAAGGCAAGTATGATTCCAACTTTTCAGTTTTGCTGATACATTTCCACAACAATGTTTTTTAGGCAGCAGATCTACTACATTTTCAAAGGTAGCCCTCAATCTTAATTCACATGCTAGACTCCTTAGACACAGAAAGGCAAATTTCTGGACAAAAAAAAATTCATGTTATTCTGGTTTGTCTGTGTAAATACACAGAATTGATTTTTTTTGTACAGAATTATGCCTTTCTGAGGAGGTACTGTTAATGTGTCTGAATGGCTTAAAGTGCTCTCAGAATGGAGGAAAATTGCATTCTGGGAGCACTAAATTTCAAATTTTCTTGGGGGTACATGCCCCCAAACCCCCCTAGTTAAGGTGCTGCAAATCACTCATGTAAAATCCTAGATCCGCCCCTGAGAGCTGTGTGTATATGGTAATTATATAAGGGCAATAAGAGATAATGTCCACTTACATTTTCGTTATTTAACAAATAAAGAAGCCTAAGCTGTGTATTACACTGTGATAAAACACGACGGGCATTTGAGAACACGAGTGAAATGAGAAAACACCAGCCGCAGATCGACAAACTGACGCCATTTAATACCAACTTCCCGACTGTTTTCGCTTCTTCTTCTTTATTTGTTTTATTATTCTCAGCTTCAAAACTTTCTGCTGCTTCGCAGTGAACTCCATCATGAATTTTTTCAAAGAAAATGTTTTTCGCCATCTCTTACAGAATTATCGAGTAGAGGCAATGTGGCAAAAAAAAAACAATAAAACACGCTTTTTCTATGTTTTATACTCTGATAAAAAATGGGTTTTTGACCAATCACAGCGCGCGTAAGAACGTAGCTATATTATGAAATGCACTGATGTTCTGAATACTGATCAAGAACAAAACATTTCCCCAACTGTTTAGTACGTTACCCAACACAGAGTCCGATAACACCACTAAAATGCATACAAGTGAAATAAGGCACTCAATCTCCAGCCATAGAAAAACGGTAAAGAGCCATATCACCCACCTGCAAGAGGATATATATATTTTTTTATTTTTACTCCATCCTATAATACATTAGTTGTAAAGTAATACAATAGTTGTACAATATCAACAATACATTAGTTGTACAATATCAATTGGTACAAAAGTTGCTTAAACTACACGTACATAATAATAATAATAAAAGAAGAAAATTAGAATGGAGAAGGGCACATTGTAGTAAGCTAATCATGGCCCTTTAACAAGATTGACTTTATTCTTTTGTAGTTTTGCTTTTCATTAAAACACAAACACGCACACACGCACACACACGCACACACACGCACACACACACACACACGCACACACACACACACACACATACACACAAGTCAATACTGAGCAAGATAATGTATTTTAAGTGCCTTTTTGAACAGGATTTTCGATGATTTATTGCGAATAGAAAGGGGGAGATCGTTCCAATAGTATTTTCCAATGACGGTAGGGCAAAACTTTCGAATATTAATTCTTGAGTTGGCAATGTGTTATTGCTGAGCAGATGCACTTCGTGTAAAATAATCATGTTGCTCAGATAAAAGAAATAATGGAAAATTACACGACTTATTATCAGAGACATAATCATACAAAAACAAACAATTGTAAATTTTAACAATATCACGAAATTTTAATAAACCTATATGAACATAATGAGGAGTGATATGATCTCGTAAAGGAACGTCATTCATTATTCTAACTGCTTTATTTTGAAGACGTATGAGTTGTGATAATGGATTATCATAATTATTTCCCCACAATAAGCAACCATATATGAGAAAAATGGATATCCGCACTTCATGGTAAGACAAATCGTGCCACTGTACTGTATGGTGTTTGACCAATAGAGTTTGACACAAAACTAAGTGGAATAGGAGTTTTACAAATTTACTTGCGAATAGAAAGCAGCAAGTATCAAGTCACACTTTTTTCTGATAAAACACCTAGGTCGATAATTGCTTGATAAAGGCAAGTTGTTTCACCAGTCATATACGTATACATGGTGTATGTCAGTGTTGTGGTTCAATTTTATCCTTGGTTTAAATTTTATTTTCCTTTGTTTCAAACTCATAATCAAACATTACCAGACCAAAAAACAAAGGAAAATAAAATTTAAACCAAGGAAAAAATGGAAACACAACATATGCATGGTACTCAGCAAAATCAAGGCTAATTTACTTTATTTTTTATTCGAACATTTTTCTCCGTTTCTGATTGGCCCAAATCCAATGGCTAATTCTACACAGCTGATGATGTCAGTCGAAAAGCCTTTTAACAAATGTCAGGTAGAAGAAAAATCCAAAAACACCATTAAAGGAGCACAAGCTCATAAAGTAGGAAAGGTACCAATTTGTATTTTTGTTTTAAAAAAGAAAAGAAAAGAAAGGCAAACAGTAAAACTATATATGCAAAGTTAGTACAGGGTCGAAATCAAAAGCACCTTTTATTACTTACACTGTTCTTTGAAAAACGATTTTTCCGTAAGTGAAAAAGAAGGAGCCAGTCTGGCATAAGCCAGCCGGCAAACGTAGAAAACTTTCACTCTAGACAACATGGCGTAAGAAAGGGCAGGCTTTACACAAGAGGAGTCAGACAATGAGATATCATCAAAGAATAGCAAAAGAATGTAAAGAATAGCATTAACAATGACCCGCCTACGTAGATACTCTATTGTTATGAAAGTAATTTAACTAGACAATTTCAGACATGGCACATCTGACTACAACATCTGCAGGACGAGACTCAGTCCGACGGCTTTGTTCGGTCTTTGACCTTTGCCAGTTCGACGGAACTGTTTTCTTTTGAAGGACAAAGCTTCTCTGGCCGTGGAAAACTGTAATTCTGTGAGTATACTGTACTGTTTCTATGGTCAATGCTTCTTTCATTGAGTATTCCAAACGCCCATCTGTCTGGTAACTTTCGTCACTTCTGTTATTTCACCCATGACTTCTTCTCCTGGTCACATTGACTAAGGGACGGACCATTAGAAAAGTGATGGGGGGGGGGGGTGGGGAAAAAAACAAAAAAAAAATTCATGCAAGGCAAAATGCCAAAAACAAAATTCATGCAAAGAAGAAGGTAAAAAAAAATTCATGCAGAAGGAAGGTCCAATTGTGACTTTTTCACACGTAGTAAAAAAAATTCGTGCAGAGAGGTTCACCTGAAAAAAAAAATTCCTGCAAAAGCAGTGAGCGAAAAAAAAAATTCGTGCAAGCTGAAAATTCCCACCCCCCCCCCCCCATCACTTTTCTAATGGTCCGTCCCTAACCATGGCAGGTTACTGTGTTGCTAGGCCAGTGCATCCTACGGAAACGCCCCAAGGCGTCTTGTTTATTTATTTATTCAGGGTCCGCGAGAGTCTAGCACCTGTCACGTGGTCTAGTAAGCCACACATGTACGCATTGCGGACCTATTTTTACAGAAGACGCAACATTTTTAAGTAGAAGCGTTGTCCCTTCTGGGCCTGCTACCGTACATTAGACACGATAGCCGTGTTACAGTAATGCAGAAATCAGAACACAAAATAACTAATCGACTGGGAATGAAACAATATCACAAGGCAAGTCACTGTTCCGTGAATGTCAATAGCAATATATACATTATTGCCCCTGACAGGGAGATGTTAATATCATATCTTTGTTTACATTTGAGACAGTCATTTGAGGAATGTCGCTTCATGGGAACCTGATACACAAATGATGTACGACAAAAACAAAGATCAAGTTTCTCAGCTGAATATGCTTTCTTTGAGGAAAACAAGCATCAAATTCAAGTTCAGTATTTGTAGAGTATTCATCTGAGGTCTTCCACGCTGATTTGATTTAGAGCGTGACAAGCGACACGTTCAACGAAATTCTCGACATCATTCTGAGTAAGTTTACCGGCTCAAAAATTCAAAAGTACATTTAACAATGTGGCGAAGAGAATCTCCTTCCAAGGCACCACAAGATCACTTCAAACAACCAAAAATGACAGGCAATGATATCATCCAGTTATACCACAGTGAATCAAAGGCGGCGAAGGAGAAAAAGAAGAAACTGGAGGAGATACAAAGAAGAGCGATAAAAAAAGACGACACGCATCATTTATCTTTGCAAACTCAAGCAAGGATGGAAAAGCGACGGAAACAGCACAGGCAGTTGCAAGCTGGCTATAGTACAACTAAATTGCCAGCGATACAGATCTCCACTGACACAAGAAAAACAAACTCAAACCAAAGATTAAACAAAAGGTTGAGCCAAAAGGATGGACATTTCTTGCCAGATATAAATGTAAATAATTCAAGGACCAATCGCGGTTACAAACTCGGGCATGGAATGAGAGGTGAGCCATCTCGGGACCCGAGATTTCAAGATTTGTTATCGTGTTTACTTGCTGATAATGGACGCTATGGTGACTTGCAGAGGTTTGCAGAACGAATTAAGACAGGCGCACACGTATAGGATTGGGTTTTTGTTGATATGAATCAACAAAACTACGTCGAGAATTAATTAACTCAGGTCATGTTTTCAAACTTAACACAGTTTGGTCAGTAAACGAACAAAAAGAAACTCTCAGTTTATAACATATTAGAAGAACTGACAAAATATATCCACCGGCCTGTCTCAGCTGGATAAACATTTTTTAGAAAAAATACGTCACGAGAGAAGGGCCGTATGTGACAGACCTCCTGTCAATACACGTGATATCGCCTTCTCTTCATTACTTAATTAAGAATATTCCAGGACAATAACTCAATGCCAACAGTATATGTCGGCATGATAAGCTGTGTTGTAAACAACAGCAGGTGGTGATAAAGAAATTTATTCAGCGTACGCAAGATTCTGTATTTGAGAAGGCAATCTGGTACTAGAGACAAGAAGAAGATAAGATGAAAAAACTAGAGGCCATGAAAACAACCAGTTTTACATGTACATGAAAAGATTTAGCAGGAACAAAGGGAGAACAGCAAAACAGAGAAGAATACAACAGGTCACCTACACCATATTCTTTCGCGTACATAATAAAAAGTCACGACACGTTGTGCTATGTTGAAGCATAGAACAAGACGTTTTCTCAAAGTTTTAAGTAAATTTCTCCTACTTATTAGTACTTATAGTAAGTTGGGTAAAATGGCAGCAGATGCAAACGCCAATAACATCACCGGCAATGAACGATTATTGTTAGGTTATAGGTCAGTCGGTTTCCAAGAAAACGTTCTTTCAGCCCCACCCTAATTCGGGTACTAGAAATTTTGTCAATTTAATAGTTAACATCAAATGATACTAAATATGACCCTACTTTTGCAAAATATTGTCATATTTAAGCGATTAAAAGGCTTATAACATAGCAGCTTTCCTTATATTAAATAACGTTGAAGACTATTGCTATATATAATAAAATAATAGAATAATAAATAAATAAATAGATGGTTGCATCACTAGTTCAACTTACATAGTGTGTACAAGAGTCCTACAAATACGGCGAAATGTCCAGCTCTCAAAAGAAAGCGGTCATAACTTTAATTGAAAAACAAGGAAAAGATCGAACACTTATTTAAAACTGGAGGCCTATTTCTCTCATTAATGTTGACGCCAAAATTATATCAAAAGTAATCGCAGCAAGAATAAAAAAAGTGTTACCAAGTATTATCCATCACAATCAAACAGGTTATGTTAAAGATCGTTACATTGGAGAGACAGTTAGATCGATTTTTGATATAATGGAATTTACAGATAGCCAAAATATTCCCGGTATCTTGATTTTTATTGACTTTAAAAAAGCGTTTGACACTTTAGAATGGAATTATCTCTTCAATTGTCTGGAAGCATTCAATTTTGGCTCGGATTTTATTCGTTATGTAAAAATGTTCTAGACTAATATTCAGAACTGCCTGATAAATGATGGAATAGCATCGGATTATTTTATGCTGGAGCGGGATGTGAGACAAGGAGACCCGCTATCTCCCTATCTTTTTCTTCTGGCAGTTGAGACGTTAGCAATAGCTATTCGCGAAAATAAAGAAATTAAAGGAGCAAAAATTGGACAGGAGGAAACTAAACTTCTTCAATATGCGGATGATACAATGGCAGTTCTTTCAGATCTAAATTCGGCGCAAATTTTATTTCAGCAGCTTGAGTTTTTGAAATCGCTCAGCGGCCTAGAGGTTAACAACTCAAAAACTGAGGGCTTTTGGATGGGGTCTCTAAAAGACAACGATATGAAACCACTTGGAATAAAATAGCCAAGTGAACCAATTAAAGCCTTAGGTGTTTTCTTCACTTATGATCAGAGGTTACTTTATGAGAAGAACTTTCAAGAAAAAATTGATAGTATGAAGAAGTTTACCAACATTTGGTCTTCTAGAGGGCTCTCTGTTTACGGGAAGGTAGCTATAATTAAATCTCAGCTGTTTTCTAAATTGGTTTATACGTCTTCATTACTTCCAACTCCTTCCCAAATTATCAAAAAAGTGAATCATATAATTTACAATTTTTTATGGAGTGGAAAAGACAAGGTGACAAGGCTATCCGCCATTAATAATTAAGAAGCAGGTGGTTTAAAAATGATAGATGTAGATAGTTCAATTAAAGCCTTAAGACTTGCATGGTTAAAGCGGATCTTTAGCAATAATAGTGCCACGTGGAAGACCTATTTCATGTTCCTCTTAAGAGTTAGGAGGCCCTTTAATTTTCAGCTGTAATTATAATATAGATGACCTCTCTATAACATCACTTTTTTATAAAGAGCTTTTACAGTGGTGGTCACAATTCCGCAATGATTTTGCAGACCAGAAAGACTGGTCTTCTGTAATTTGGAATAATAAGGATATAATATACACTTAATGTATGGTCCCGAGGGAAACAGTTAGTTTTGTTTCCCGAGAGTCCTGATGTTTCCCGAGACGAAGTCAAGGGAAACATCAGGACTCGAGGGAAAACAAAACTAACTAGTTTCCCGAGGGACCATACATTAAGTGCTTTGTTATATATTTAGACTTTCCCTTAACAAAAACAAGCAAACAAAGACGGTACAACTGGCGCGCGGGCAACAACTGCGCAATTGTCTCCCGGTCGGGATACATTTGAATTTGTTCAAGGGCACGTGACCAAGAATCAACCAATCACAGTGCTCGTTTTGATGAATGAAAGTCTAGGTATATAACAAGAATAAATGGCAAACCAGTTTTCTACAAGAAATTTTTCGACTTTGGAATATATTCTGTCAGTGATCTTTTGTTCAACCTTAGCAATATCGAATCCTACAACGTAATAAGTAAAGAATTAAAAAAGGTCAATTTTCTTACATGGATTGGACTAAGACATACGATACCACTCAGTTTAAAGAAGATTTTGTGGTCCCACTAAAGGTGATCCTATCTTCAAACATAACGAAAATATTTTTGACATCACGAAAAACAAAGCAAACGATTATTACTCCTTGATTGTTAGTAATAAAGCCCAACTTCCGAACCATGCACATAAACTGAAACGCGATTTTAAATTATCCGAAGATGACTTGAAACTTGTTTACAATCTCCCCCATACAGTGGCCCTTGAACCTTATGTTAAGGCCTTTCAGTACAAGGTCTTAAATTCTATACTTTATGCTAATACAAAATTACAAAAAATTGGCTACATTGAGCAGGATAAATGCACTTTTTGTAACTTAGAACCTGAAACATTACACCACTTTTTCTTTAATTGTCCGCACTCGAGTTTATTCTGGAAAGATGGCGAGCGATACGTCTTTGCTATCACAAAACAAAACAAAGTTCTCAACTTGCAGGACATCATCATTGGTATCATAGATTCATCGTCTTGTCCCTTACGAAATTATTTAATATTAATTGGTAAACTTTATCTATGGGACTGCAGAAGGAAACATCTACTTCCGTGTATTGAAGGTTTTAAATTTCAAGATCAAATACCAAACAGAAAAATACATTTATACTAAGAATAATAACTTATCTACATTTTATGAGAAGTGGACGAAGAATTTTTCCTTTTTAAGTTGTTGTAGATGTGAAAAGTAACTTGTTATTGTTTGTGTTAGGTGTTTTAGAACGTATTGAATAGTAATCATATAGGCTTGTTAATACATAAAGAACTTTGTATAAAGTACTAATTATCAAACATGCCATCAGCAGTTGCGCGGCTGTTAGGCTTTCTCTCACTAGTAAAAAATTATAACCCCTGAAATAAGTACTGAAAGCAATGTAAACGTAAGTATTTTGTAAATAATAATAATAATAATAAAAAAACTTACATAGTTATGAGTGCAGAGGATGGACAAACCAGTCTGATAACGCGAATATGACGGGCGATTGATGTGTGTTCCACTGGCTGCTAGGTGAGCCCAACCCAAACCGCCCTTCAGGGCTAGCGCTGGGCAGTGAAAACATGGGTTATTTGAGGAGTGCTTCTAGAACCGTAGCTCCAATAAAGGCGGTTTGACCTTTGTAAACGAGTGAAAACCCTGGAAATGTGACTTCCTGGACTTTCGAAACCTCCGCCAGTATTGAAACTGTGGATCAATTTTGGTTTTTGGGCATCCGGACCCGACTTATTATTACCGGACCCGGTAAAATGGGCATGCTACTTTTATCGAGGCACTCAATATTTCACCTGGACCCCCTAAATAATGTTCTTTTACTACAAAATGATTCTTTTTTGTTAATTATTTTGATTCAACATCTTACGATTTCGATTGTTCCATTTGACACTCACGTGAACCTGGGAAGGTATTTGTATCTTTGTTCCCTGTAAGTTGCTTTCAAATATTATTAACAAAAACAAGACTTCGTCATCCTCATTCGAAAAAAGGGCGGAAGAAAGAAACGTATAAAAAAGGGAAAACATCGTACTCGTATCCTCTTTTGAGTCGGTAGGCCTAAGCGTTTCCCATTTTGATAACTATACAGCAATACCTAAACAAGAAAAAACAAATGCTTTAATGGCAGCAAATGCCCTTCCCAGTCAAAACGTTGACGACTTGCAAGGGGATGCAAGCAAAAGAAAATCATCTTATGTCAACAAATATTTTGAATTTACTTTTTTTATTCCGGCATAACAGGGGGAGGCTGGTAATACAAAAGATCTCCGTAAAACGTTCTTAATTAAGATCTACCTACTCCTCGAGCTTCCTAATCTAACATTTTTATAGAAAAAGTAAGTCACTGTATCTTACTGATTTTAAGTCACATCTGAACCCTTGTCACTATTCGCAATGTATTTAATTCCTGGAAAATGCAAACTCCTCACAGCCCCAAACGCCTTTAATCATGAATGCTCCCTAACGTCAACTGATGTGTTCACCAGGAGCCCATGAGGTCATTTTAAAATGTTCTCACTGTTTCTAGTATCTCAGGCTGATATACACTAACAAACTGATAAACTAAGATATTTTTGGATGCAACCATTTTAAAGTTTCTCGTTAACCGTTCCGGTAAGTTATCGGTAAGTTATCGGTAAGTTATCGGTAAGTTATCGGTAAGTTATCGGTAAGTTATCGGTAAGTTATCGGGCTCCTGGCTGTCTTCATATGGGCTACGTCCCGATAGATGGAGGTGTCGCTTTTTATTATATAGTCACTTTACTCTACTCTCAAAGTTTGGATAGCTAAAAAAAAAAATTAATAAATAAGAAAAAGAAAGTGGCTGCCTAAGACTTGTCGCCTTGTTTGTGCAGACTAAATGAGGGAAAGGCAGCAGATCGCCATATTTTGTGCAAGATGGCTGGCGACGAGATTAAATTTTGACTGAATTGGATGCATCTTTTCTGTTTCTTTTGTCGTCTCAAGGAAATTATCAAGGCTCAGTATGTGCCTTCTTGCATAGGGTGCATATAATAAATAATGGTAACATTATCGGAAGTGCAAATGAGAGTTATCGGCGATATTAATCTCGATCACAATAGTTCTGAACGCCTCTTGTGATCACGAGTTTACACTTAAAGGTGACAGGTGGCCGCCAGACGTAAACGAAACTAAGATTAAAAGTCGCCTTCATTCACGTCGAGTTCAATCTTCTGCTCCCAAGATCTGAGAAGTGATTCTCTTAAAAAATCTAAACGTTTGAAACTACAATAATGTCACATTAGAAGAAGTTGGCCGTTGCCATATTTGGCACGTTATAATTAAGAAGGGTTCAGTGATTGTCTTGCTGTCATTTTGAGGGAAACTGAAGCCTTTCAACATGACAGATGGTGTGGGTAAAATGTGAGTGCATATGGAATTCTATCGTTCTCCAGCCGTTTTTGAAATCTAGTAAGGGAGCAATTAACTCTGTACATGTGCTGTGGGCCCGTGTGTTTGTCTAATTTCGTTCAGTTGTCCAATTCATTTCCATATTGTATGGATATTTATAAACCTTGTGGTTATAAGTAGCAAATGGTTGGGAAAATCATTCTACCAACGATTTAAACTTATAGATCGCACCAAGTGGTAGCAAACATTATAAGAAATGGCTTTGCTTGTCTCTGCTTTCCTGCTGTTTACTGTTTTAATTTCGGAATCAGATGCATTTACTGCGGGTAATATTCCAGGACGCAGAAGAAGTGGTATTGCAGAATCCAAGGTAAATATCTCTCTATGATCAAGGAGAGGGAAAAGTGAGTAGCATACACTATACAACTCCAGAGTATTTTCAACTTACAATTTTTGCTACAACAAGTGAACAAGTGTCACTCCTCTTTCCGACCAAGTTTTTTATTTTTCACTTCTTGAGACTCCTTTGGTACGAAAACGATTGTAAAAAAAGGCGGTCGCTAATTATAAAGACCTGGAAAATTTTAATGAATTCGTAAGCCCTGGCTTGGGTAAAGAAACGCGTTAAGTAATGTTCAAGCATGATTAAAAATTGAGCATATCGGCCTTAAAAAATCTTCGGCGAGTGGGGAAGTTCAAGAAGAAATAAAGACGTGAACTTTGAGGAACAGGATTTGAGGTCGAAGAGAACAATGTTTAAAGCTAAGAAACGAATGTTGTAGACATGAGCGCTGAATCCTTGAATGTTTGGTTGAAAACGTTTGTCAAAGAGGTGTCTAAAGGGAGTGGAGAGCGCGAGTTAGCCATTTGTTAGAAGGCGAAATACTCGGTATTTAGTTTCTTTCGTGAGAGTGACTAAAGAGTTTATACAGTATGGTTTTTTTCAACTTAAGAGAAAAGGACTACTGTGGAACATTGGGTAGGCAAGAGGAGAGCTGCCCCAATTGAAGTAATGAGAAAGAAGTGTCAGAAACATCAGTTAATATCAAATAACTCGTTATCGTTATGTTTTCTTGTAGGATGAAGTAGCAAAACCTTTATGCAAGACTTGCGAGAAAGATAGGCTGCAGGGGCTTTATACCAGAGGAGGAGTCCACAAATCACCGTAATTCACGACCATTCCGTATTGCAGAACCGAAGTGCAAGGATGATTTAAAGTTGTAAAATGAAATGCATCAAATAATTGTTAAACTGAGCTAAATTTACAATAAATGTTATGAAATACGAATAATGTTTCGAATTGTGGAAGTAAGATTGAAAGTGAAAGTTTTCAGTAGTAGTAGGAGACAAATGAATAGATCAATTTTTTTCAAATGATATGCAGTTATATTTGATATGCTGGGAGGGGTGTGGGGAGTTGGGAAAGTTATGGGGAGAGGTAAGGCAGAATGAAAAGGTTGGCGCCATTTTGAATATTAAATTAGGCTAGGGGTCAAGTTGAATATTCAATGAGTTGTCAAGAGAAAAGTGTGTTGTACGGATATTTTTTCCCAGAACGTAATGTCATATGGCTACCACGTTGATTCTTTCGCTGACGCTTTGTCTCGTTCCTTTTTACTGTGAGAAATTGATATGTGTTGTGTACCCTGGCATATCAACAACTAACACCAACAGTAATATCTTTGTTTTGAGTCGTTGTATGTTCAGAGTACGTGGATGTCAATCCAACAACAAGTAACCAAATGGCTGCTCCGTTGCATCTTCAAAGCTTTCTCACATGTAATGTGCTTGTCCAGCAAACGCTTGTTGGGCCAAAGTCCGCAAATCCAACATATCTCGAGGGTCATTAAACGCGCATTGAACAAAATACTTAGTCACATACTTAATTCACAAACTTGAGTCACAGATATCTTTTAAGAAATATAATGGTGTAGACTGAATTGAGCTACTTGGCTGCTTGTGCATCGTTTCACTGCGAATCATTTCTACTAAACTTAGACAGAATAGTGTTAAGATCCTTATTTCTTGCACGATGTAGCAAATAAAACACAAAATATTATCCACACACATCTGAAGTGAGTCCGTGCAGCGGGACATCATTGTACAACGTTATATTCACTGAAATGTAATCATTCATGCGGTATGCCTCTTGGGAAAATCCGTAACTGTTTAAGAAATCACTTTCTTGCGGTGATGTAAAATACGAGACAACCTAGTGGGTTCTTGTGCTGGTTGTGAGGGTCTGTATTTGCGATAAGCCCTGCAGGGTAGGGTTTGATGTTGGGTACCTTGTCACTTGAAACGAAACTAAACGAAACGAATGGGTGCCACGTTTCCCTCACTTGTAGCTAGTAGCTGAATTGGGAAGGAACCAGACTGACACCTTTCATCAATGGCGCCAGCTTAGGGTCGCGAATGCAGGCCTGCCCCAATTCCAGGGCTGTATGCATTTTACGAGCCTTGAGACAAATCGTACAGCACGCGTCTGTTGCGATCAATCTCCAACTGATTCTGGAATTCCGCGTACACAATTAAATTGAACATTCTTGGCGTATGATTTCCAAATTTCAAGCACAGATACACGTTACCAGAGTGGCAAGGAATCAAATGTATGACCACTGCCTGCGGGTGTCAGTCAAAACGGAACGGACCGTATCCGTTTTCCCAGTCTTTTCTATCAATGTCGGCACCGCGACCACAGTTCATGTCTCCATTACCGAAGAACAACGTGTTGTACCCGTCGATTTTTTCGCCACCCGTAAGGTCCAAGGCAGAATAAGGCCAAACGAACATCTTGCAGATCAAACAGTTGAAAGTGGATGGGATTTCTAGCTATGTGTCCGTTGCAAGTATCGTATCGTACCATACCAAAAATCAGACACTGAGGGATCAGACCTTTGAAGAGATCCATTTCTGTATGATACAGCACTATTGAAGGATGATTCTTGCGTGTGTTAAAGTTCTGGTCAAGGTTTAGATGGCCGGTAGGGCCGTGTGACATTTCTGACCTTGCATAATTTTCAGGTGTTCTAGTTTAACACTGTGTGCAACACGCACTGTACCGACACGGAGAGTGCTGGATACAATTTGTAACTTGCAGCTATTTGGATTCTCACCGCCCATAAGAACAAACGCGTTGTTATTCAGATCCACTTTGACTTTGATTTTCAAACCATCCAATAGTAACTTATCTAAGTTGAACAGGCCACAAAGATGGACTCCAAAGAGTCCCACTTCTGCCCCATTGTTGGTGAATGTCGCTTTTGCTGCTGCGTTATCTACTTTATCCATGTGTCTCGCTGTGTCTTTGTAGTACAACGCTTTGGTGAGATAGGATTTCTCAGCTTGGCTTGTAAAATTTAGCAGGGTCTTGCTGCAAACATTGTAAGCTTGAGTGTCAGGATGTTCCGTCACCAGCGTTTCGTTGATCTTGATGGTAAATTGTTTGATATTGGAGTGAAGAGGGTTGTTGATCAAAGTACACCTTTTTCCATCGCCCGTTGGTGATAACAAAAGATAATGACAGGCCTACACTGACTCCCCTCGTGAGTTTTGGTACCGATGCATTTTGGCCTTCAGTCAAATTTTCGCTCTAACGAGCATATCTTTAAGAGATTTGCCGCTCTTGTATGAAATAAACGGAGGCTTTGTATAGATGCTTTTCAGAACCGGCTGGTTTTGAATTACAACCCAGTTATCCATTAAAATTTTCTTTAGGCCACGCACCGCTGGGTAATATGTCGTGACAAATGGCAAAACTCTCGTTTGAGTCTTTTTTCTTTGTTGGAGTGCTAACCTTTTGTCTTCGAAGCAGAAATCTTGTTAGGGACCTCTCAATGAAGTTTTTAGGGTATCCTCGCGTTTTGAGGTGTAGGTTGAAGTTAGAGAGGCACTATTCAAATATAGTCTGTGAAGATTTTGTTCTAAGGAGTCTTGTTGCTTCGCCTTTGATAAAACCTCTTTTTGAACCCGGAGGGTGACATGTGGTAAAATGCGTGTATTGGAAGGTTTCTGTCGGCTTGTAGTGGGTCCTGATGTTCAGGATAGAGTCAGTTTGAAATCTATCCCCTTTGTATACTATTGTGTCGAGGAAAGGGATTCTCACTCTAAAATCTCAGCTGTGAATTTGATCGAAGGGTGGAACTGGTTAGCTTGTTCAATGAATGAATTAACGTCTTGCTTGTCTTGGTTCTACAGGGAAAAAACATCATCGAACGTTTCCAGAGGCAAATGGAACGTGTTCTCCAGTATCGCCTCTCACTATATCGATAGCTACGGATGAAAATACAGAAGTGCGAAGACGATGATAGGTAGGTAGTCTGATCTCTTCTGCTACTAGGTCTCTCAGTTGGTCTCTAGGTACGAGAATGCGGAGCGCGTTCGCTAAGCATCCCCCACCACTTGTTTTACCAAATCTGAATACATGTACATCGTCACGAATGCTTGTGGAGATAATATGGCTCATACCAAGTCGTTTTGTTGTCAAGAGAATGGTACTAAAAAGAGGAACGCTCTAATCCTCATTTAGTTCGACGAGACCAGACGCTTTGATCTGGTACATAGCATGAAGGGTACTGTACTTGTAGTTTAAGTACCCCAAGGAACGAGCAAGGTTTTTAGGCAGGGTCACATACCAAACAGAAGTAATATTGAGCTTTCTCGTGAATGTAGAAGCAATCATGTCCTCCGGCCAAGACTTGTGATTGTGTGATCACTTTGGATGTAAATGTCCTCTGGCGTTTTACGCAGTCCGGTCAACAAACCGCCCCATCGTTGACGGTACGATAGTTACTGGGTGGTAGATTGATGGATAGCTTCCACGGGTTGTCAGTCGTTTTACAGTGTAGGGTGTACGATAATTGATAGTCCTGAACATTGTGCCAGGTGTAAAGATAGATGATATGCGTCGTGGTCACTTCCCAGTCTTTACTTATTTGTACTTGAGTTCGTAATTGCATCTTAAATTCTGCTGCTTTGTTGTCAGAGTGTTGCTTTGCACGCTGGGATTATTTTGAGCAAAAAGCGGCCAAATCGCCGGCGCAGATCAACTGTCAGCGGTTAAGACCAACCAGGCTTCTGCAACTAAACAAAATGGCGGACGCAAGTGGCGTATTTTCCAATACAGTTCGAGGTGCTCTGGCCATCGCTGAAGCGGAGCTGGTGGACAATGGTATTGATAAAAAGAAAGTTCGAGATGCCTTGGGAGAATTCAGGTCTCTGCTACGGCCAATTTCGCTCCGTCATTTCGAGAGACCCGGTGGAATCAGACACACTGTCGGAGATTTCTACCCTATGTTACAAAGGCAGGCGATGGGTTGGATGAAACAGTTCCAGCGACGAATGACCCCAAGATGTTCCGTAAAACACCCTTGGCAAGTAATCGTGGAAGACAAACTTCCGAAAGAACTTTTCGATATGGTAGCGGCAACTGTTTCTCGCACACGGTTTGGTGTTATTAGCGTGAAAATACAAAAAAATTGTGTATTTGCGTTTACTTCACATATCAGAGTCAGAAATTTGTTTTCTGATTTGACTGATCAGAGTATGGACCGAGGAAGTTTTTTGAAAAGGAGAGTGAAAGGGCGAAAGCGCGTCGAAGCCCTTATTAACGAGGATAAACAATTTGGCGTGAAATATTGTTTTCATAAGGAAATGATAACATTTGATTTTTATTATGGTTGTTGGAATGAACATGGCTGGCCCCAGCATGTGTGAGATACTCACTGGATTCCTACACGACAGCAGAGATATTGTGATACCAGTCTTCAATATTTTATTATTATATTTTCTTATACATTTATAGAACAATATACTATTTTTAATCTGATTTTTTCATAAATGTTATATATTAATATAAAAAGATATATTTTGCATATGGTATTTCATAAGATATAAAGAAATATACATGTTAGGTCTTCTACTCAAAATTTGATGAAACATGAATAACTACATGACAATGGAACAAAATTATTGGGATACTTTCCCATCTGTTGACAATTGAAAAGCCGCCATGTGCTTCTTAAAAGTATATACTTTTGTGTATATAAGGTGGGTGATTTTCCAGAAAAACAAGAATATAATAGGTAACTGGTTGCCCTTGTTCTTTCGATTATATGTAAAGTAGGCAACAGTTACATATCCAAGGTAGAACATGTACAGTCCAGTTGACTCTATTTAAGGTAAATAAGCTTGTGGATCACACATATCATCACCCTACCATTAAATTAGCACAATTGATTAAAAAATATTACTACATTGCAATGTTCAACAACCCTTTAATTGAACTTGCATATTAATATTCTTGAATATAAAAGATAACTCACTTTGATTCATATATAAGATTTTGCAATCTCTTAGAAATTTGTGAAAAAAAAAAATATATATATATATTATATATGTTATCAATATGGGAACCTAATTTTGCTGGAGCCACAAAGTTCTGAAAAACTTCTATGTTTATTAGCCTTGGAAAAAATAACTTGCTATTATTTTTAAAGGTTCAGGGCATTTTTCTGGGACATTCATCTGTAGTTTCATTACCCCATAGAACATCTTGCTCTGAGAGCTCTGTGGCATCCTATATTTCCCTGTTCACCATAATCATAATAATAAAACTTTGGTGGTACAAATATGCTTAGCTAATGCAAATATCAAAAATATCTTAATGGCTCAATAAGTCTTTTGCAGCACTAGTTTTCCCTTCTGCTACACATTGACATACAAGGGCTCTCAATGGGTCAGAACAGAAAGAGCATTTCATCTCAGTGACTTGTTTGGGCTCTCCACAATGACAAAACTGTGAAGTGGAGCACCTTTTTGGCACATAAAGCACTGAAGTTTTTTTGTGGACAGTTTCATCACACCCATTCTCTCTTAGCCAAAAAAGGGACACATACTCATGTTTAAACACTTGAGCCCACCTATTACTAAACTGGGTATTTTGGGTAAATTTGGCCAAAGTAACATGCTTGGCCTCCCTGCCCTCCATGCTGTTTATGCCAAGTCCCAACCCAAGCCTTTGATGGATGGCTTTAGTGTGACTAGGAACAATATGGCCAATGGTCCAGGTTGTTGGTGTGCTGGTGAGAAAGAGTGAAGTAGCTCTGTAATAGTTAGAGCAAAATTGCTGAAGACTCAGAACCTGTTCATTTGAAATAGAAACCCTGTTGAAGAGAGAAACTGCATCTCGAAGGTTAATTGCTATGTGTGCAAACACATGTAACTGAAAAGTATGGGACCTCTGGTCAGAATCCATCCTCAGATTTTTAACAATTGACATGAAGTTGTGACAAAATAGGCGAGATTCCTTACCTGTAAATCGATAGTCCAGGTCTTTGTTTTTCTCCCTTCCATCTGCAAACCATTTTCTTACCTTCTTTGCCAATCGAGTAGCTTTCACATTGAAACGTAAGTAGTTATAATACCTACCAAAACAGCTCTCCGGGGGAATGTCAGCTATTGACTTGCAATATCTCACATCACTATGTGATAATGCATATTTGAGCACAGATAAATTCCACTGCTGCCAAGCATTATTTTTCAAGTGTAGGGGCTCAGCTTTGGCCCTGTCAATAAATTTACCAACAAGTGGTGGAAATTCTTGCCTGGATTTTTTCTGGGCAATAAAGGAGGTTACCTTTTCACGTTTGGTGCTGGGCTTTAAGTTTGAAGTAGATAGTTGCTCTTTCTTCTTTTTCACAGCTTCAGCCACTTTAATTCGGTCATTGTATTTCCAAGGTTTCCATTTGTTGTCAGGTGTCATACCAAAAGAACCTTGGACATCATTGATTTCACTCTTTCTGATACCTGCAAAAGGAGAAAAGTATGTTGCAGAAATGGTTAATTCACCCCCAAGAAAAGCTAAATACTTCATATCATTGGGAAGCAATTCAAAATGGAAGGAAACACTCACCTGGTTACCCTCTACTTCTACAGAGTAAGAATTCTCCTCAATAGCAGTCATTTCTTCCCTTAGCAAGGTTGTGTACCGGCAAACAGGTTCACAATCCTCAGAACAATTTGCCCCAAACAAGAGAAAATTCTCTGCAGGGCTACAAACACGAGTCCTGCAATTCAGAAAACTAACTAGCCAAGCTACAGCTTGGTCATCCTTACCAAACGGAGCCCCATCTCCCCCAATGGCAACTTTAAAAGCACCATCACCCTCCCCAAACCAATCAAGCTTATCTTTCCTGTATCTATCAATGGACAAATAAAATTGAGCCATTTTCAAAAGAAGTTGCTGTAGGTTCCTAAACTTTCCATTAACCTGGTATTCCTATATAAGTAGCCACCGAAAAAAATGAATTGCTGGCAAACGCGAATGAAAATCAAAAATCGGAATCGGACAAGTACTCACCATAACATCGAAGCGGCCAAGCATGGGCTCTATACTTCCCCATATTTTATTATGTTCGCGTTTAAATCTTTTAAAATTACCCCCGAAATCGCCTGAAAATCCAATGCACTTAAAGATACTGTCTTTACAAAAGCATAAAAGTAAAAATATTTAAAAATACGCAGCACATTTGGTATCGACGGAAAGCTCACGAAAAGCTTGTTTTGATTATTCTAATTTTGCCGCGCTATAAACTACCCAGTGGCCACAGGGAGCCATTCATTAAGCTTTACCCCAGTCCCCATATCACAAGGTTGCTCGGCCAATATGGCGGCCAAAAAAATGTGGACAATTTTTCTGGCCGGAAATCGGTAAAAAAAATCCTGGCGTGTTGTGCTCACATTGCTTCTCAATACGATGTAAAAACTGTTGGTCATTGCACTCGGCACCGAAAGTGAAGTACCACGTTCACGATATCGTCAAGAAATGACTGCGGTTGACCAAAACCGTTTCTTAAATAGATCGCAATGGTTTGAAACGTCTTTGTGAGCAGCGGAAGGTAATACACTTGCTCTCTCTCTCCTCAAGCACTGTCTCGCGAAACATACCTCGTGGCACCATTTTATGCAACAGGCGTAAACGTTCATCACCCACTTGCCAGGGCTCTACAAGATTGGTCTGTACGTAAACCACTCTGTGCTTGCATGGACAGAGAGAGGTGGAATAGTGAAACCTTCAGGGTATGAAACCGATGTCTTTGTAATCGTCTTTGTAACCGATGTCTTCGTAATCGTAGCCACATGTAGGGGTTGGAATCAGACACAAATTCTTATTCAAATGCACAGTAGGTCTTTTGGTGTGATCTTATGTAACCCAACCAAGGGCTTGAGCTGCCGACTCTGTGATCAATAACAATTCATGTGGAGATTTAAAGGTATATTCCATTCGTCATCTGTAATGATGTTGTATTGGGCTGAACATACGTTCAGGCACTGTAAAAATTCGGATCAATATCAGTTTCTGGGCAACTGTGCACCTACCCCTCCCCTAATCCAACAAGTTATAATGAGTTAAAAAGTTAGCGTTAATGTTGGTTTAGGGGAGGGGTAGGTGCACGGTTGCCCAGAAACTGACATTGATCCAAAAATTCCCTCCACAACGTCCAAAGCAGTTTGAAAAAATAAATTGGTACCAGCGGTTTCAGAATGAAAATAGAGAATGAAAGATTCTTTGTTACATGCTCAAGTTGTCATCAAAACCTCAAATTTGGTGTTTTCACGTAGACCTTATGCAGAGGACCGCTAATTTACTTGCTAAAATCCGTGCAGCACGTGCAGTACGATTATTTACACTCTTCTAACCAATGATATTATTGTTTCGTGGGGTTGCCGTAGTCGTAGCCGTCGTCGTTTCTTGAACTCTCTATTTACTCGTTTTCTCCGACCGGAAAACATCAAGCACAATTTTCAAAGATCCCAAATCGACTGTTCTAGCGTAAAGCAATTTAAGATCAAGAGAAATGCGACTGAAACAATTTTGTGATCAGGGCAGGGGCGGATCCAGGATTTTACATGAGTGATTTGCGGCATGAGTGATTTTCAACTAGGGGGGTTTGGGGGCATGCTCCCCCAAGAAAATTTGAAATTTAGTGCTCCCAGAATGCAATTTTCCTGCATTCTGAGAGCACTTTACAGTAGATTTCAACTCACTTTGGCCGCGCGGGTTCGGAAACATCTTGGGAACTTGGGAACTACGTTTCAGACTTCGCGGTTTCATTGTTATTGGAGCCAATCAAATTGCGAACTTTGAAATGAAAACCACGAGTTTGATCTCGAAGTTCGATTCGAAATTTGCGAACTTCGCTTCCAAGTTGCAAAAGCAGCTATATATAAGGATGGCGTGTGCCGAAGGAGATGGAAGTGATGACTTAAAAAGTTGGTTATCGACTTTCAAACATCAGCTAGATTCGGAAACATTTACTTGCCTATACGAGACACTTAAAGCGAACCAATTTTGTACCCGGCTCAAAATTAAACTTATTGGAGAAGAATTCAACTTGATGTTCAACAAGCAGTTGCCGCTTGGCGCGAAAGCTTTGTTACAGTACCAAATTTCTTTGTTGAGAGAGCAATCTCCCCTTCAAAAACCCACGGCTTCTCGAGCGGTGCGAGAAGAAAAGGGGGATACATCTGCCAAAAACACAGGATCTAAAAAGGTAGGTTTAATCTTTTAGTTAAAAGAAATAAACAAGCCACTTTCTACGCCACAAACCGTGTGAAAATGTTTATCGTGTGGCAAAAGAATATCGTGTAATGATACAAAATTTCTCGATTACCAGAATGTTCTTCGGGCCTTGGAGGATCAAGAAAAGACGCTACAGAGGCAGGTTAAAACACAAAAAGAAGAACTAAAGGAAGTCGAAATGAGGATCGATTCCATGAACATTACAGTGCGAGAACCGCCGCCTGTAGGGGGAGGAAAAAGCATTTGTGGTTATTGCCATCATCGAGGTCATCGCAACTCTGCACTGAAACCGTGCTCCTTAAATAAATGCACAGAGTACACATACTGCGGAATAAAAGAAAAACACCCCGAGTATTTCAGCCAGTTGACCTCGCTTAAATTAGAGCGAAAAAAGCGAAAAGATGCTGTCGATCAACTTGAAGGTCAATTGAAGTCCATGGAACAGTTGTACCAAGCTGTACGAATCGTACAAAGTGAACAAAGCTAAGTTAATGAGAGATGTACGGCTGTTACGCGAGTGTCTTGACGGAAAAATCCCGCCTATAACGACAAATGACAGTGAGCAAATTAAGAATTTGATTTTGAAGTGCAAGAGATCCAAGCAAATTCGTGACGACGATTGCCCAAAAAGTATGAGTCCAGAGCAATTTTCCCCAATCAGGTCTACAGAGAGAGATGGAGATGTTCCGACTGGGAAGAAGGAAGCTGTCATGCTAGTGAAAGAGAACAATGAAACTCAAAAAGCAAAAAGGATTACATCCGGCTGAGGAGAGTTCATCCAGCTCATCCGACGACCGAAGGTCGAAAAAAAGAAAGAAGAAATCAAAAGTCAAAAAGCGAAAGAAACGCGGATCCCGACGGCATCATAGTTCCAGTGATGACAGTTCCGAAGACAACTTTGGAAAATCAAGTCGGCAAAATTTTTCTAGTGCTTATTTCCCGCCCCAGTATTTACCTAATAATAGTTTGCAAATTATGAACAATTTGTATGGCGGGTTGCCAGTTCCTAATAATTTTCTTTGCAGAGTTCACATCCCTCATAACTACAGCTCTTATCCAGTACCATTCCTTCCAATGAATTCGCAAAATTCTCAGACAAATAACCAACCAGTTCGACAAATGTGTCAAGAGAGTTCATTACCATCTGCTGATATAGAACCTGAGTGGGAAAACTTGGAAACACTTGCAAGTGTTGCCTTCTCAAATGCTAATGAAAATTGAAGAAGAAATTTAGTCCTTTGCAGCTCCCGTTTGCAAAGAGAATGAGGTGTTTCGTTTACATCGGAAATAGAAAATCTAGACCTTACTGCTACTTTGTTGATATCACAGTGCACAATTTATTTGTCAAACTGAAACGGGCGCGAATTTTATATGAGAAACGGTCAGCACGGATGCTATTTCAAAAAGGAAGAAAAAAGAAGATCAAATGGATACAGTCCGAAAAGTTAAAGTTCACTGTAAACACCGTCTTTTTATTGTGGTTTAGGAGGGATTGTTGTTTTGTTTACATAGTTTCTAATTAAATTGTTGGGTTTGCGATTTCGGTCGCCAGTCTGTCTAGTGTGTAGATCTTATCACGCACGCAAATTAGGTTTCTCAAGCTATAAAATTCACGTTTTGTTGGATTTTTCGACAACCTTTACCCAGTTGCTGTCGATTGAAAAGTCAACTTTAACTCGAGAGTGCTGTAGCTTTGTTTTACACTCTAAAAGTAGTCTAGCACAAAATTAATTTTTATACAATGTAAACTACATGTAGCGAGTCAAAATATAATACAGTTGTGTTTTAAGTTAAACTGCTCGTTTTATTTTGCAAATCAAACATCCCTGACAAGCATATACAGTGACCAGTTGGAAAAGACTCTGGACTATGGACTTCTACAGTATATTATTATGATTACCTGCTGAAATAACTGAACAGCTCTGAGATTCAAGTGAATCACTCGGTAGCTTAAACTGCTTTTTTACAGAAACAAATGCGACTACTTGATTAAACTTGGCATGAGCGAATTATTCAGTACTGTAATTCAGAGAATGTATCCGCAATGTCTGAAAAAATTTCTGGACATGACAGGTGTAATTCTACTTAAGCCATCGTAAATCGCAACCACGGTGTGATTTTCGGTAAGCTCGGTGTTTTTTCGAAGCCATCCTTTTAACGCACGAAAGCAATATTCACATTTAGAAAACAGTCCTAAGAAAGTACGCGCGCTAATTGGTTAGAAATCGTGTTTCTATAACTCGATAGAAACACAGAACTAGCACGAGCTGTTGATGTAAAAATGACGCGAGCAAAGAGAATTTACATTTCGATAATCAAAGCTAACAAGTTGCTTTTCTTTTTTTCGTCGCGGTGTTTTCTAAAAGAAATAGAAAACATGTTCTTCGTGTTTCTATTGAGTTATAGAAACACTCGTGAAAGTTTGGGAGAACTCGAAAAAGCTGTGGAAACACTCGCCTGCGGCTCGTGTTCCCACAGCATTTCTCGTTCTCCCAAACTTCCACTCGTGTTTCTATAACTCGATAGAAACACGGTACATGTTTTCTATTTCTTAAGTATTATACACGGGATGACAAGGAGGCTGAAATAGTAAGGTACATCCATTTTGAGGCAGCATATTTCTTAGAGCTGGCTCAACATGTCTCGCGTGGTGGAAACCACAGTTATCCATTATCACCGTGTCACCTAGTTTCAGCACACGATTTTCTAAAACATCTGTTTCTTCCAAGGCCTCAGCAAAGAAATTCAATAACTCCAATCCATTTGACGGTCCATTTAAAACATTAACGTGGCTTATTCCAAATATGCTATTTAGGAGGTTTACAGTGAAATTAGCGTTTGACGCGTAACGCTGTATTTCAACTGCTGATGTTCCAATTTTTGAGTGACCATACCTTCGGTTGCCTGTTGTTTTAATAACGGAGCATTCATCGAAAAAATGCATACTTGTTGGATCAATTGTGCTACATGCGGTTAAATATTCCAAAAGGCGCTGTTCTGTATTCGCAGTTAACGACTCTCTCGCTGTTACATTTAGTCGCTTGTAGGAATATCCGAGATCTTCCCTCACGGCTCGAGTTATTGAAGATGTGGATGGACAATTTTCTCTCAGACACACGTTGTTATCGACAAGTTTCCTTTGAATTTCCTCGGCGGAAATGCTGGGCTGTTGTTGTTTACAGAACTCTGTGTATGTTACAACATCTTCGGTTCTTGCCAGCCGTGTCTTGTTCCCCCCAATTTTGCAGTTACTGTGTCCACGTTCAGCGAAATTGTCGATGATATTTTGAACGGTGCTTTTCGGAATGTTCAAATCTCTTCCTATCTGCCTTTGTGTTGTGCCATTCAGCCACCTGTCAACGATATCCTCTCTTGCTTGATTTGGAATCGCCTTTCCTTGAGTTAAGCGGAAAGGATTGTGAGCCATAGTACAAAAAAATCTCACGGTAATCGGCTAGCCACTTCGTCCTGATAGACTTCAAACTTGGGAGCGAAGTTCGCAAATTTCGAATCGAACTTCGAGATCAAACTCATGGTTTTCATTTCAAAGTTCGCAATTTGATTGGCTCCGATAACAATGAAACCGCGAATTCTGGAACGTAGTTCCCAAGTTCCCAAGATGTTTCCGAACCCGCGCGGCCAAAGTGAGTTGAAATCCACTGTAAGCCATTCAGACACATTAACAGTACCTCCTCAGAAAGGCATAATTCTGTCCAAAAAAGTCAATTCTGTGTATTTACACAGACAAACCAGAATAACATTAATTTTTTTTTGTCCAGAAATTTGCCTTTCTGTGTCTAAGGAGTCTAGCATGTGAATTAAGATTGAGGGCTACTTTTGAAAATGTAGTAGATCTGCTGCCTGGATTGCTGTCTTGGATGCTTGTGGGGGTGCCAATAACTTTCCAATGGGAATCAGGTCAGTTAGCTCAAAGTGGGAATGTTTCTTTAAGAAACATTGTTGTGGAAAGTATCAGGAAAACTGAAAAGTTGGAATCATACTTGCCTTTTTCAGCCTTTCAGATCAGTGTATAAATTGATGTGGTCCAATGAGCTCAGACTGAGAGAATATGTGAAAACCATTTAAGCTTATCAAGTGTCAGTGGAAAAATAACTCTAAAAACTATTGAAGAATGACTTTTTTGTCCAGATATAAGTATTAATACAATTGTACCACAGACACCAGTTATGTATCTGTATTGTTCTCCATCAGTTTAAGGATTACATCAATCCAGATGGAACATAACTCACAAGTACTCTAGAAACACTAGTGACTGCCTGGTACAAAATTATTCATTTAAAATATTTTCCATTCTCATTCTTCTGGGATGTAAATTAGCAAATAAATCTATAATTTGTTCAAGATCTAATTCCATTTCCCTATGGGCATGCATCAGTGCTAATCCATTCAGTCTATCCTGGACCATTTTACTTCTCAAATAAGTCTTCAGATTTCGGAGGGTTGAAATGGACCTTTCGCAAGATGCCGATGAAATAGGAATAGTGATCAGGATTTGAAGTATAGTATATCCTCACAAAGGTAGAATCCTACAAACTCTTCTCTGACTGTTTTGGTCGAATCGAGAAATCTGATCACCACTGAAAGGTTTTTTTTTATTTGATATGTCAGCTGCTTCGTCAGACATAATAGAAAAATATTTGCTGTCCCTGCTTTTCCTGTGACAAATTATTCACTATGATAGCACCCACAGTTGTAATCATCTCATTTTGAATGGTTTTAGAAATATAAGTCGCATTTCTGGGAGCGGTTTCCAGGTGATGTTTTAGTGTTTGGTCGCCGCTGTCAATTCGAAATTCTAACAGTGCATGGAAATTACCGGAAAGACTGCCATTTCCTCGATCATCATCTCGTGTACCTGTGAAGGCTATGTTGTTTTTTCCGCAGAAAATTATTGTTTTAAAAAGGGATTTCAGAATTTCGCGATTTCTATTGATTTGCTGTTGAAGTAAATTGTTGATCTGCTGATCAATTGAAACCGCTTCTCTTCTCATGTTTCTCAGAAAATTCTCCATTGCGATCACTGCAAAATTATGCATCTCACATTTCCCGCTGGCGTGTTTGGTAAAACGTGAAACGGCGGACGTCCAAAGTGTGAGTGGAGACTTGAACAATTTGTCTAGTTTATTCGTATTTCGCCCCCACTGGACTCCAAAACAAACAAACGGTAAACAAAATGCACCATCGACATATTTAGAGTATGCTAGCCAGGGAAATCTTTTCAGCCAGCTCCACACAAAATGACGGCTAGAATTCGAACATTCCACGGAAATCAAATAGCTCACCTGGTTTCCACACATTCTCTATGAACTTGAACTTGTCCTGGTCCGAATATGAGTTGACTTCCTTGAAAACCAAGCCAACATCATACTGTGAACAGTCCTCCTTCCGACAAACTGGATCGCCTCGAACCATCATTTATAATTAAAATTTCCCTTGTCTTCCTCCGTAGCAAGTTACTTTAACAATGAACTCTGATCGGAGCAAGAACAAAGGAGGGACTTTCGGGGAGAGGCTTCCCTTTATAGACGATTGTCAGTAGTTTGCACGGTAGTTTGCGTCCTGGATAGCCAATCGCAACCGAGTTTGAGTGGTTCGCAAGACAATGCGAGTGATTCTGGCCAATAGAGGAGGGTTTTGAGTGATTTGTGGAAAGATCGATAAACTAACCACTCCCACCCGCTGCGTACAAATTTTGTCCGGTCGTGCCTACCATTTTTTTCGTGTTGTTCTCCGAAGTCTCGACAAAGGACGAAAGCGCGCGAACGGAGATTCGTCAAATTCGTTCGGAATGGACTGGGTTTGCTGTGTAATCGACGGTAAAACGAGATTCGACGATTTTTTTCTTTGTTTTATTTCATAATAAACACTGCAACAAGAAGGATAATTGATTTCTTGAGCTTCAAGAAACAACCTGAGAAATAACAAACCCAGGTTTGGAAACATTTGAGTGATTTCTGGAAATCACTTGAACTACTCTGGATCCGCCCCTGCAGGGAGAATAATTTTAAAGCTCTTTATTCTCGTTTATCTATCGTGAGTACAGTACGCTTCTTCGTGTTTGCGCACCGCGCATAATGCGACTCTTTTCCCGATCGCTCTTTTACGTAATTACTTTTATCTGTAGAACGTCTGTTTTCTTATTCCCTCCTCCTTCCCAAAAAGGTTAAGAAAAGTCTGCAATTAACAAACAGGAAACAGGTTTGCCTTGCAGTAGGATCAGGTTTGCGTGACGGGAACCATTATTTACACAAAGAAGTCATTTGGAAGTCATAACGCGCGGCGAGTGATAGGCGATTTATCTATTCATTGATTTTTTTCCCGCTGTTTGTTGGTTTCAAAAAGCAATAAAATAGAAACTCACATTTATATAGCACTTCCATGCAAATGCATTCCAAGTGTAAAAAAAAATAACAAATATTTAACTACGATAATTGGCTTTTACTCAAGATGATTACCACAAACATGATAGATTTCAGCGGGGTAAGTTTTATGTTTTTTTTTTCACAAGCAAAAGCTGTTTAGCTCCTTTACAACTCATCCTTTAGTTTTTCCTTTTCACTCTCGTCTTCGCTTTGCTCTGCTGTCAGTTCAGTTACTTTGGGCAACAGGTTGTTCCAAAACGCCACCTTCTCTGCTCGGTATCTGTATCCTACCCTCGGTTCCAAGTCGAGGACAAGATAGGCTTGTTCTTCTTCGGTGAACCGTAGCCACGTGACCGGTGACTCAGGAAAATTTGGAGATCTGGAAATGATTAAAATCAGGGGATTTCTTAGGGCCTTAACATTATGACAGCCTCTACAAAGATCATTTCCGTTTATATTTGCTGATATCAAGCCATAAATATATTCGCTTTTTAACATTAACTTGATTAGCGTGCATATCTTACCCATTTTTGGCAAACTCCGTCCACATTTTCATCATATACAGACTTAATCCTTCTTCAAGCTGTGTATATTTCGGTGGTATCAGACCCATGAAGTCAGGAAGATCAGCCGCAGTTAAATTTGCCACAGGTGCCCCAAATGTGAAGCCAACATCTACGCCGTGAATTACACCACACCATTCAGGCAAGATTAAGTGCGTTGGCCGGTGATCAAACACGTACACATATGGTGGTCTACCTCCCTGTTGGGAAATCAACAATATTCAAACACAAGTACTGATTTGAATGGTCAACTATTGAAACAAAACATAACTCTACAGTGTTTTAATGACGATGAATAAGCAAACTCAATAACTGAGTCACAGGTGCAAGGAATGGGTCCTCAGAATTTAGTCATTAAAACGTGAGCGCTCAGATAGGGGCGTTGTCGAGGCATGTGAACACCTTTGCAAACAAACAATAAAATGCCGGAATTTTAGCGCCAACTGGAGCTAAACTAAACAACCAGTGCTTCCCTTTTCTGTTGGCAGAGAAATAATACCGTGTTGTTTTGTGACCTTCCGTTATGCTGTTCCACGTTCATGATTAAAAATACATAAAACCAAAAGAAATGAAATTCATACAAATTCATTTTGTATTAGTATTCAAGAATACCAGAAGAAAGTATTGCACATAGGTTTTACACAAAAGATTGGAAAGGAGAATTCAATATCGCTCTAAGTAAATCCATAGAAGGTGACTTGTAAACACTGTTCCACGGTATGGAATGTAAGCTTTTTGAGGTAACAATTGAAAGAAAAGGTGTTTTGGACTGGTCAAGACGGCCCACGAGGACAGTGGACGAAATACGAATATCTCAAATATTGTATAAAAGTATCTTTTATAATTCTGATAAATGCAGCCCCTCTCAGGGTTCTTCAGGAACAAGGGAACAGGGTTTTTTTTCGAAGCTACACAATAAAATTCGGGACCATGGGTACATGGACCAAAAAACATTTTACGCAACAAGTGGTTTTACAAGGAATAAATTGTAAAAAAAATTAAGAGAACGTAGGACCATGCATGAGCCGCACATCCTAGGAGGGGCTCAAATTGCATGGAAATCCATCTTTCATAGAGCAAATGAAATAACCTAAGTCAAATGCAGGTGTCTTTATATCTGGCACGAATGGTAAAAACGTTATTACCTTTGCTAGTGCTGCAGCTTCCAGCAACGCGGGAGCAACAAAGCCGCTATCACCAAGACAGTCACCCAGCGCCTGTCGAATGGTTGTCTTGTTATTTGGCTCACTGTGATCAGTGTACTCAAACGAAATCAAGTTTAAGTTCAGTTCATTTTTATCACGGATAACAAATCCCCCCCTAGTCATGGATTCAAACAATGATCTTTCAATTCCATCTTTGGTCTGATCCGGGGGTAGAAATAACGCGAACAACGAGCCCTCGCTGGACGTGAAACCAGTGATGACATCAACATCACTATGAAAGTGTCCATTTCTGTAGAGATTTTCCGGAAGATCAGGTAAAACATTGCCATCAACCACTGGAGCAGTGAGATAATTTGGACGTTGTCCAAGAGGCATCATGATCTTACTTTGAACGCTCACAATATCCGCAACACTTTTACCCCTAACACATTCAACCAGACTTGGGACACCTGTGCAGTTGGTTAGTTCGGCAAGTTCATCCACAAGAAGAGTGTTCTTAACTCTTCCACAGGAAAACGGGGATGACGCTGCACCGCTTTGAATGATGGCTCTGTGAAACAAATCTTTAGACCAAGGTGACACTAAAAGAAGAGACACGCTCATTCCCCCAGCACTCTCACCAAATATGGTCACTTGGTTGGGATTGCCACCAAAGCCTGCTATGTTATCTTGAACCCAACTTAAAGCTAGGATCTGAAATACAAACCAGAAACTGACATATTTACACGTTATCCTACATCAGCATACACTGAGTCAGCAACTTTAACATTTTTAGAAATCTGACTGGTTCACTTTCTCGGGGCATTCATCATCTCTGAGTTTCAATGCGCAAGCGAATTTTGGTCGAAAGAAAAAAAATGGCCGACATCAATTCTCGCTTTACAGCTCTTTACAGCTGTTTCCGACAATGTAACTGGGGTCGCTTCATTGCTATTTATTATATCTCTCAGTTAGTACGCGCGCTGTGATTGGTCAATTTAGCGGGCCGTACTTCACTGTACGGCCCGCTAAAGTTTGTTTTGGTCGCCAAAATGACTCCAGAGATATAATAAATATCTTATTAACCTCGTTTTCTCGGTCCGTACTGTAAAATACGGATCCTCGTTTTTTCCCGTCGATTTATGGCCCGCGCACTTCGCGCTTGGGCAATAAATCAACGGGAAAAAACTCGGTCCGTATTTTACAGTACGGACCTCGAACTCGATTAATAAGAGGTATATATTTAGTTTCGTACTAAAGCAATTATTCCCAATAATTTGAGGTTGGCACGTTTTGGTGATGAGACGTTTGAGACTGCTGTCCTTGCTACTCACACAAGCAAAACGCAGACCATTAACTGAAAGTACTTCATAATAAACTGAAAGTACATCATAAACTGAAAGTACATCATATAGCATTTTTATCTGACAATGCAGTTATGCATCATTTAGCCCTTCGATCGGCTCCCAATATTAAATACAAATTCTAGTATGCAGTCTCTAGGCCAACTGAAAAAGGAGGATGAGTTAAAATATCAACTCAGCTCATACTTGATAATACTATTACCTGTTTTAATCACAACTATAACAAAATTCTCAAATATGATCGGCTATCAACTGCCCTGATTTCATCCTTAATAGGACAGTTTAAGAGGACAGTACGCGTGATGCCTAAGTAATTGGACAGTACGCGCCATCCCGGGGGCGCTATTTTTCACTGCTAGCAAAAAAAAAAAAATCTTCGAATTTCTTGTTTTTTGATTTTTTTTTAAAAAAAACTTTCTATATCACAAATTTTGTTAAAGTTATGATTAACTGGTAACAGAACTTCGTGTCGTCCAGTTCGGTCTGTAGTCATACTCGTGTTTAAACAAATCGAATTCCCGCCATGCGGTCGTCCGATTTTCTTAATCACATCGCATGATCACTGACCGAACTGGACTCCACTCAGTCCTGTTAACATTACTAATTATTTCTTACCGATATAACTAAAAGAAATTGGATACTGGTCACTGTTAGATTTTTACTGGGTGGTCTGTACACTTTTTGGTCACCTGACGTACCCTATACCTTTTATGGAGTGTACACGAGGTTGCGTTGGTTGTTCATGAATAAAGTACTAAAATGATGACATCACAAAAACTAAATTTCTAAAGTTATGGGATTTGTTGAGATATTTCAAAGGAGCATGATGAAAAATGCCTACAGGCCAAAAATCAGCCTCTCACTTCAATTTTGGAGTGAGGTATTGCGACTTTTACGCTCCAACGATTCCACCCAAATCCTTCTAATTTTGTCTCTGTTCTAAACGTTTGGAACCGAGACAAAATTAGAAGGATTTGTATCGAATCATTGGAGCGCAAACGTCGCAATACCTCACTCCAAAATTGGCCTGTAGGAATTTTTCATCAGGCTCTTTGCAAACATCTTAATAAATCCCATAATTTCAAAAATTGAAATATTTGTGACGTCACACTTTAGTACTCTATAAAGAGGTTGGTTCCGCTATCTTGATTCAGTAATCCTCATTTTATTGTGAATACATTACAATCACCATTGAAACTTAAAACATTTAGGTAAATTTGGATGTTGTTACGAGTTAGCATCTGATTACGAGTATGCTAACAATATAAACGTTTCCTTACTTGGTCCAAAATCCCATAATTTCCATTGAATTCGGTGCCAGGAATATTGAAGAACCCAAGAAGACCCAATCGATAATTGATAGTTACAATGATGACGTTATTAAGGGACGACAACATTCCCGCGGGATATTCAATTGACGAGCCACCAGTGAATCCACCGCCATGAATCCAGACCATCACTGCCAGCTTGTCATCAGGTTTAACAGTTGAAGGTACAAACACATTCAAGAAAAGGCAGTCTTCATTTTGTTGCCCTGAAATTAGAAGGAACGCCTATCTTCGGAAACATACGTACATACATTTGTATATTTAGTCTCCCTAAAGAGGGCTTTTCAGACACAATTATAAAATAACTCAGATACTACGTGCGCGCTGATTGGTTGAAAACCTATGGGTTATTGTGCCGGTAAACCCATAGAAAAAGGCATCCGGACCACGGGCCATAAACAAAACCCGCTATTGATCTGCAAACAACGATTTTAGAAAGGCTAAAAAACAGAACAAGTTACTTACCCAGCCCTTCTTAATCTTAAAAGCGTCACAAGGGTCACAATTCGCGACTGCCATAGCTTTAGAAGTTATAGAGTACAAAGCTGGAAAGCAGTTTGCATTTCACGACGATGCCAAATCGCAGAGAAAGACAACAACTGTGTGAATTTCTGGTGTAGAAAGTCTCTAGGAAAACTTAACCAAGTGCCAACCAGCAACAAAACGGATAGTTTTAGCATTCTTGATTTATTTTATGTCAAAATTAAATTCCTTAATGAAAGAAATCGTTCCAAAAAGAGATCTCTGATCAAGATATGGTTCAAAATCGGCCGCTGTAGGTTGTAAACAAGCTGCCAACGCGCAACGATGATGAAAGATGTCAGAGTTTCGGGCTGGTTTTTTCCAACATTTGCGCAAATTATTCCGTGATATTGATGCCATAACCTACCTCAAACCACCTGACTTCACAAATCGACAAATATTAACGCCAATATGTGGCTACGGCAAAGAAACCTTTCTTCGGCATATTTCCATCGGTCGCTGTACGAGCAGTTACATGCGACAACTTCGCAAATGCAGCCACGTCGTTACCGCAGCATTTCTTGATCACAATAAAGTCCAGAAAACAGATCTTAAACCACTGCGGCTTGTTAAAAGTGAATGAAGTCCTCCATTACAATAGCTGCCAGTTCCGTCTGTAAGCACGAAATTCTTACGGATCGACTCAACAAAATACAGCTGCGAGGTACAATTAATTTCTACTTTTGTAGTAAACAAACCACGAACGTATTCTTTCATTGTACGTTCGCATGAATATGTGTTGACTATTCCTGTAAAAAAGCTTTCATAAGTTATCATGAAATGAGTGCAAAAACTCGTGTTTTGAAGTGCTGCTGTTTGTTGTTTGACTGAACTGAGTTTTGAGAAAGTTCAGCGCTATTAAATCGCGAGTCATGATTGGCTTATGATGACTTTAGAGAGAAGACATGACTTGATCACGGTACTAAAAGCATACTTTTTACCTCAAAGACTCCATTCTACTAAAAGTTATTTTATAAAAGCAATAGATCACACTTTCTATGGGTTTACCGGCGTGATAACCCACTTGGGATGTTGGGAGAACACTCGAAAAGCTTGTAAATCACTCGCCTTCGGCTCGTGATTTACAAGCTCTTCTCGTGTTCTCCCAACATCCCGCGTGGGTTATCACGCCGGTAAACCCATAGAAAGTGTGATCTATTGCTTAATTAACTGACGCTACAGAATTTACAATCATAAAAAAATAAAATTAATGATGAAAATTCTAAAAACATAAAGCTTACGTAGTCTGTTCATCAATATGCAATTAAATTCTTTTCTTAAAAGGTCCAATTTTCCAAGACAGCCGAGTAGTCGTTGTTAAGAAATTGCTGAGTTCATCTGTCGAATTTTTAGAGGCATTCACTAAAGAAGCTTGGTTGTTGCACAACCTCAAGCACGACAACATAGTCGGATTTAAAGCAGTATGCCTTGACCCAGTCGCAATTATGCTGCAATATGTCTATTTTGATCGGACCTGAGCGTTTTCGGTGGGGAAGGACAAGGACTTGCCTGGACACCAACGACTGCAATAGGATCGAAGAAATTTTCGAGGCCAAGATCGTATCCGATATCGCCGGTGGACTGCTTTATTTACGTGAAAGAGGGATTGCACACAAAGGTTTAACAAACCGGCAAAGGTCCTGCTTAGCCAAAACCAATGCCGCGAGGAGAAAAATTGCGAAAAAATCGCTTGTCATGCGGTGGTCTGCAAGCTGACCGATTCTGATGAACTGAAAGTAGGCCGGTCATTAGTTCCTTAAGTTCTTGTGTTGAAGTGAAAGTATTACAGATTTAGAGAACTTCAGAGCATGAATATAGCTGCATTTAGCTTATTCTTCGGTATTTCCATCGAGTTTTAAACTCTTAAAGATTCCCGCTTTTAAAGATTCCCCGTTCCTCGCTTCCCATTCTCATTCCCATTCCCATTCTCCCGTTCATTTTTACCTCATAGTTTGTACGTCATACCATGAGGTATAGTAATGGTTGGATTTGTCACTCCATTCCCGTTAGACAATTAATTTATGCATTAAATCCGCATTAAATGTGAATTAAACAGGTTCTCCCCTATGTCCCCTGCTAAGTTTGGTTTCGTCCACAAAGTCGTGCAATTGTTTTATGTTCACATATGTGGGGGGAGGGGGTGAGACAAAGCGGCAGCACATGTTTACAGAATGGCGTCTGTTGTGTTGAGGCCGACGCAAAGATTATCAAGGCGGGTTTTCGTTCATTTCGCTCCATCTTCGATCAAAATACACTTTTGAAGATCTCGTGAACGAACAGGAAATATGTTCAAGAATGCTTGAAGGCCACAGGGCGAAAACACATATTTTGGTGTCTTTAGTTTAAAATTAAAGTTTAACTAAAGCCTTATCTTATCTTTAATTGTCTTGAATGGCAACATGAAATATCCAGAAGGTGAAATCGATCTTTAATGAGTCTTTAATGTACCTTTTGTTGGACTTTAATATTGCCAAACTTTAGGTCTAATTTTGGGGGTCTTTTCTTTCTCCCAAAACGTCTTATAAGGTTTTAACATCTTTAATTTTGAAATAAATCAAACTTAAAGTGTCATGAGATATTTCGATATCTTTAATTGGAAATTAAAGTTCGTCAAGGTAACTTGATCTTTAGGTGATCTTTAATCAAAATTAAGTTACCTTTTCACGCCGAGCCTAGAGTTAATTTGATCGGATGAAAAGAACCACGTGGCGCAGCCGTACGTATTTCTTATTCAGTATTTTCCTGGCCCTTGGATTTAGTAGAAGACAGAGAGAATGCAATTTGAAGCTGCTTTCCTTTAGGTTTCCCTTTACAACATTAATTCAAAGCAATAGAAACCATGGAAAACAATGGAGCTAAAGGATATGTCTATTGCGCCCGTTGCGATGTGGTATCACGATCAACCTTTCAAAGACACGAAAGGAAAAGATATTCGGCAACCTCATGCAGTGAGATTAGACAATCAAAAGCAACTCTGTGCGGGTCAGGTTCAGAAACATCGAGTACACCCAAAGTTGTTAAAATTGCATGTTCATAATATTCTGCATAACAATAAAAAATTCACTTTTTGGGTATCAACGGTTTTTCAGTTTTTTTATATTGGTTTGCAGATTAACATCACATAAATTTGCAGATTGACATACCACCAGGCCAGGCTTGATGGATTGAGGTTTAAGGTTACTTTTATGTTCTTAATCCAGTCATTATACATAACACTAACCCATACTGTCATCTTTCATTCACGGAAATCTTCCACAAAGGAACAATTAATATATTTAAAAATGTTAGCTTGCCTTTCCCTGAACCCTGTCCACAGTCCCCTTTATACTCTCCCACCAAATTTGTTAAGGACTTCATGGTTGTAATGTGGTCACTCAAAATGACACAGACACTTTAAGATCTGGCAAAATGGCCTCACTCGTAAACTGTACCAAATATTAAGATCTCACAAAATTAAGATCTGTTAAGAAAAATTAAGATTTGTAACTTTAACAGGGCTGCTCCAAAAGGGAAGGAAACCCCTAGCCATGGTAAAATGCTCTAACTCACTAACTGTTAAAGACAGTCTATACTACCTCATGCAATTTGACAAAAGCCAGACAAGCTAGATCCCCGGATCATCAATCATGAACTATTTGTATGAAAAGCCAAATTTATCAAGGAGTCAATAAATTAATTGTAATGTGGTCACTCAAAATGGCACAGACACTTTAAGATCTGGCAAAATGCCCTCACTCGCAAACTGTACCAAATATTAAGATCTCACAAAATTAAGATCAGGTAAGAAAAATTAAGATTTGTTAACATTTGTAACTTGAACAGGGCTGCTCCAAATAGGGAAAGAAACCCCTAGCTATGGCAAAATGCTCTAACTCACAAACTGTTAAAGACAGTCTATACTACCTCATGCAATTTGACAAAAGCCAGACCAGCTAAGTTCACTGATCATCAATCATGAACTATTTGTATGAAAAGCCAAATTTATCAAGGAGTCAATAAATTAGTTGTAATGTGGTCACTCAAAATGGCACAGACACTTTAAGATCTGGCAAAATGCCCTCACTCGCAAACTGTACCAAATATTAAGATCTGACAAAATTAAGATCAGGTAAGAAAAATTAAGATTTGTTAAGATTTGTAACTTTAACATAGTTGCTCCAAAAGGGAAAAAAACCCCTAGCTATGGCAAAATGCTCTAACTCACAAACTGTTAAAGACAGTCTATAATACCTCATGCAATTTGACAAAAGCCAGACAAGCTAAGTTCACTGATCATCAATTATGAATTATTTGTATAAAAAGCCAAATTTGTCAAGGAGTCAACACAGTAGTTGCAATGTGGTCACTCAAAAAGGCACAGACACTTTAAGATCTGGCAAAATGCCCTCACTTGCAAACTGCACCAAATATTAAGATCTCACAAAATTAAAATCTGTTCAGAAAAATAAAGATTTGTTAAGATTTGTAATTTTAACATGGTTGCTCCAACAGGGAAAGAAACCCCTAGCTATGGCAAAATGCTCTAACTCACTAACTGTTAAAGACAGTCTATACTACCTCATGCAATTTGACAAAAGCCAGACCAGCTAAGTTCACTGATCATCAATCATGAACAATTTGTATGAAAAGCTAAATTTGTCAAGGAATCAATAGTTTAAATGTGGTCACTCAAAATGGCACAGGAACTTTAAGATCTGGCAGAATGCCCTCACTCGCAAACTGTACCAAACATTAAGATCTCACATCAATAAAGGCAAAAAATCCCAAAGTCCATTTTCTGTTAAGAATGCAAAGGCAAAGTATACCAATGGAAAATCTGTAACTTCAACATGGTTGCTCAAAAAGGGAAAGAAACCCCTATTGCTGCAAGATGTTGTAGACTCGTAAATTGTAAAAGGCAGTCATGCATACTGAAGAAAATTACTTAGCAGTTTCAAAAGGTTCCTCTTGTTTCTTTGGTAGCGGTTAAATGAAACATAAAGGAGATCCTCACTTAGTTTTGGTTGGGCAAACATTTTAATCAAATTGGGATCAGTGAGATCCAAGCAACAACAGCAATCACCACTGTCACTACCATTGTCGTCATCAATGTTATAGGTTTTCTTCTCTGGGACCAAACTACATGTACTCTGATCTTCTTCAGTGGAATCACTTTGTTCCATGTACTGCACCTCAGTTCTGTAACCTTTCAATCTCCTCTTACATTTCTTCAATTACTCCCTTCTTTTATCTTTGTTATGCTTTTCCATCTACAGTAAAAGAATCAGTTGGAGAGAAAACAAGTTTAAACCAGTAATGAATACATGGGGATTACTACACAGGGTTAAGCAAGCATTACATAGTATACGTGAACAAAGGGACAGCTAAGAATTTGGAATTTCAAATATTGGCTATGCTCTTCAAATTTGTAACATATCAGAAGCCATGTTATAGGGTTTTCAAAGAGAGAGTCAGCTTAAATTCAGAAAGACTCATGATGTATTTGCCTTTTACATACATTTTCTCACTATCTAGTTTTGGTAACCACTCATGAATGCACTAAAACAAACGAATTTTTTGTGGAAAAAAACTGTGCTGCAACCCCTACCCCTGTTGAAAAATTATCATGATGTCCTGCTAATAAGTTACAAGCTTAGGATTCGGATAATGTAAGCTTACATAATCACAGAACGTCACAGCCCGTGTACAATGTAATTCTTAACAAATTTGCCTCGCAAGCCATGAAATTATAAGCTAAATGTAATCGATGGCGCTTGCAGTGAAACTTAAACAGGCCGATATATACATAATAGTAATCTTTAAGAATACATCCAAACTTAATTACATCTATGATCATTGCCGGGTCACTGCCTATTACTTGAGTACGATGAGATGCAAATTGGCATTATCATCTAGTTTTATCTAGGAAAAAGACTACGCACACCGCCTGACATGCAAAGAAAGTACAAAAAATTCGTCGAACTTACCTCCCAAACTTTTGCGTGTGTTCCCGCTCTGTTCCCGCCGATTTCGAAGCTGTGCGGCCACGTCAGGAGTATCACCTTTTGAGCCTTTTGTGTTACGGGTCAGCGAATTTTGAACCAGAGCGAGGCGAGACATCAGGGGCCGGATTTGTACAACGGAGCGCGCAAACTGTTGTTCGTTGAGAGACACTCGAGCCGGCCTAGCTCTGATTTTGTTGCTCTTTAGCCCACTGAGATTATAAATATCGTATTATTGTGCAATTTCTTGTACACTCAGGTTAATTGCAGATTGGAAGATCAGTTCGGGTGAATTCGTTCTGTAATGTCTTATTAAGATTGCGTCGTGCTGTTGGGGAAACTCATCCAAAGCAACCGTGATCTTGCCGCAGAGAACGAAAAGCTGCGGCAAGAGCACGAAAGGACAAGCAAGCATCAAGCAGAAGTGCTCAAACGGATTGAGCAAAGGTTAAATGAGGGGTAAACTCCAGGCATTCCTCTGGGAGAAAATCTCCGAAGATGATAACGAGCCAGAGACTCATTGCCGTTCCCGGCGGTTGTAGAGTAAGTAGAAGAACTGCACCTTTTAATCACATAAATACGGCATATACATGACAATAATTGTATACTAATTTCTGCTTATTAGAACATGATGCATTGACCCGTAAAATTCGTTCTCGATGGCTTTGTTTATGAAATACGTTTTGGCGCCCAAATTGTGCATAAATTATTTTCATTTAAATAATTATCTTAAATTAATTAATGTGACTGAAATGCACCTTTTTTCGGTTGAGCCAGTCAGGAGGGGCACAATGCGAACAGTCCTTTGACAAAGGAAGTTTAGCCTATTGTAACATCAGACATTATTTTTTTTTTTCATGTGTTTGCTTAATAGAGATCTCTCAGGAAGGTATACAGAGTCCTGATCAAAAGGGAGGATTTCAATGGATTTCACCTTGATGAAAAAGTAAGTCTCTGCAATTTTTCAAAAGAGGAACTATAATTTATTATGCATATAGCAATATCCTTCCAAAACCGGAGTCTTTGATTAATGCTCATCAGAATATACATGTAATTTATACTGCATTGTACATATATGGAGGAACGCTGTAGATGTCACTGCACGATATATGTTTTTTGGTACCCAGAGATAAGTACTGGTAATAGTCTTTTCACTTTTGCACTCGGTATATATTGTAACCTTTATGTCTGTAGAAATATACATGTATTGTTTGTGTCTTTAGTTCTTAAGCCTAGGGATAGGTGTAGAGGTGGTGTAATTTAAGTGCCATTGTAATTGCTTGTTGAAAGTTTCATTTGAGGCTTGATAATCCCCTGTAAGCTTTCTCATTTGTTGTGTTTTACTATTACAAAAAGCTTGAGACTCAATGGGCAAGCTGTTTCAGTTTTACTGCTGGCTTCATTTTGCATTGCCTGCACGACAAACTAAAAATTAATAGTCCCTGTACTTAAACACAGGTTGCTTCCATCTGTTACAATGTAGTTTGGTGCAGAGTGCAAGAGAATACCAACATATTCAAACAGAAACTCATTTCTAGGGAAAAAAGACATGTGAGCCTGCAGTAGTTCTGAATATGGTTTTGGAAAATGACAATTTTTGGGCTAAAATAGGGTTAAGTTATAGTGAATTAAGTAGATGTTCAAAGATAAATCTACAGTAAACTTCCTTGTTAAGTTTGTTTCCAAAACCTAGCACATGCATCTTGATCGATAGCTAGACACCATCATGGATTTAGGTTGCTGAAACGTTGTATATGACTCATAATAGTGACCACTTTGTAGCACATGCAAATTTTGCTGGCTCATCTTTTATCACATTGTCTTTAAAAATGGCAACCAACTTTTTGGAATTGGTTTCCACTTTGAGAAATTTTAAGAGCCAAGTGGCTACCAGCAAAAATGTTAATTTAACGCCCTTCATGGTTACACAGCGATGTCAACTTGGTTCCATTATCTTTCAGAAATAAACAAGACACGCAGTTGCCCTTGATGTGATTCAGTAGCAAGATGCCAGTGCAAAAGGAAGGGCTGCAGCAGTGAGGAGAGAAACTATGGGGATGATGGGAATGGTCAACCAAAGGTTGTTGGCTATTAAGTAAAGAACCCTTCCTAGGACAATATCAAGTGACCTGTCTGAAGAGGAGACCCCTCATGGCCTTCCTGAGTGGGCTGTCAAAATTAATTTAATGTGACATTTTAGTAAGTGCAAAATACAGGCTTAGAAATGGCTTTATGAAAAGAAGTCTAATTTCTTTTTCAATACTGCCAAGAGCATGACAAAGAGCTCATACATTGCCTTGTACTAGCTATTATAAACTGTATTTTGTACCTGCTAAAATACTTTTGCAAAAAACATGCACTGCCTAATATTCTTCAACAAATTTTTCATTCGAAGGCTGTATAACTGCAGTGACACACAATGCTGATAAGTCACAAGCAAAGTGGGAATGATTTTTATTTTAATTTGATGGCTAGTTTCAATTTAATTTGTGTATAACTGCAGTGGCACTGTGAGAGGAACTTTGGCATACAATGGAGACAACTCAAAAGCCAACTGGAAATTATTTGATGATGTTAATTGGATGGCTTGTTTCAATTGTCATTGCTCTGGCTACAAATAGTATTACTGTTAACAGAGGAGTAACAGGGTTGTCATGGTCAGGGAAAAACGTTTTTGTTTGTTTGTTTGTTTTTTCAAGGTTAAGAAAAAGTTGAAAAATTGTAAATGATGTCATTGAAATTCTCAATATACCTAAAAGTCGAGGAATTTTACTTTGTGCTAGTCATTAGGTTGTGGAGATTGCTTGTTAACAAAAGTAATGCATTTTGTAAAGTTCCTGCAAAGGAATTGTTTATTTCTGTGGCAGAAATCAATTTTCTATCCCAATTAGTGGCAACCCTGTGTAATAATTGTGTTGCTTGCATCACTGATCGGTGTATAAATAGATTTAGTTTCATTAGTTTTTACTTGTTTTACAGCAAGGTTTTTTGCTTAATCTCAAAAGAAATTATTACAATTAAGTGCTCAGATTCTTTTGATGCTGTCTGCGTACATTTTTCTCAACAACTTGCTAGAGTGATTAATAAATGTCTGGTTGCCTGTAGACAAAATAAGATCATGGAAGAACAGAGTTACACCTCTTCTGGAAATACTTCAAAGTTTGAAACAACCATGGGTAAATAAAGCAGCACAACAGCAACACATAAGAGTGTAGAGACAGTGTTTTTGTGAAGCTTCATCTATAGTAGTTATGACCGTTTTACTAGCAGTGCAAATGCAAGTATATTATAATTAAATAGATGTGAAAACATGATATATGAACAATATGCTTCTATATTTCCTGCTGAAATGGGTCTGTTGTACCTGCTAGGATGTAAATAGACCTGATTTGTCATTTGTTGCATTTAAAAGTAGAATAAAGTGATGTTAACTTTAATCTTTCAATTGGTTTCACAACATTTTTTGTCTCCTGAAAGAAAGCCAAGATGCAGAATGGAATATCAGTCCCCTTTGGTTGTGTTTGAAATAAGTGAGGGAAAATGTGGACAAGAAATATGAAAAAAGAAGCGTTCACCCTAGCTTCTACCAAAGAAGTAAAGCAGATTTATCATATGGTCTCTTATTAGAACTTCTTACCACAGGTCATGTTACATTTAGTCCAAAAAAAAGGAAAATTAAACATGACCCTAAAGAAATCTTTAAGGCATTTTTTGTTGACTTAAAGAAAACTTAAATGTGATTTTATGACCCTTTAATGTAACACTAAATGGCAATTAAAGGTGACTTTAAATAAACAATCAAACATTTTAGTTGAATTAAAGGTGAATTAAAAGCGGTTTTAAGGCCATTTGGGCAGCACACTTAAAGTCTATGAAATAAGCCTTTTGGCCATCTTTAATTACAAATTAAAGCTGCTACAAAATACTTCATAAGAAGACTTAAATCAGTACATTAAAGTCAAATTAAAGGAACATTTCAGGATTTTCGTGTAAAACTTAAGGATCCACAAAACACATCACTTGTTAACCTTTAGGTTAGCTTTCAGCCTCATTAAATCAGTGATTTCGTCCTGTGGGCAAAGAAAGTCTTAAAAGTGACGATGTATCCAAGTTGGACGACGAGTAATCAATCAGTCGTAACAAGAGTGCACAAAACGAACAATTCGGAATGAACGCTTTACGGTCTCGGCAAAGGACAGCATTTCATGGAATAATTACCGCATACCATGAGGTAGCTCGAAGGAGCCTTTGATTTTAAAGATAGTGGGCAAACGGTAGCCTGTGTGCAACCGCCCCTCCTCTCCAAAAAAATCGGTAAAGGAGCGTCTGCGATTTGCTCTTATAATCGTGTTCAAATACAACGTGACTTTTCCCGGAATGCGTGGAAACTGATTTGATTGGCTAATACCCACACATCATTATATCACTGAAACAACGAGATTGGATTGACTTTCGTTTACGTGGGGTTTGCAGTCGCAGCCTTCTCTAAGCAGTCTCTCGAGAAGACGAAAAGTATTGACGGGCCTGCGCGACTGCTCGCAAATGATCGTGTGTCTCCAGAGTTTAGCTCTGACCAGAGTATCTTTTAGGGATTCTCCTTTGTGGTATGATAAGGGAGCCTCCTTGAATGTTTCTCCTAGATGTGGTTGGTTTTGAGCTAAATGCCATTACCCCATAAGTATATTCTCTAAATTCGGAACATTCGCAACGTTCACACTCAGAGGACTGTATATTTTATTCCCAACTTTTCACCTTCGACGTACGCGTTCTACAATCAATGTGCACTCAACGACAACATTCCACAATCTGCCCTTTCTTCTACTATCACTTATCCTAAATACCGCAAATACAGTTCTAAGGTTTCAGCAACACGCAATACATATGAGAAACAATGTCTCTGTTATGTGCCTTAGCTATAGATTATAGATTACAACTAATATCAATCATGTCATGCAGTCATTGGTATCCGGTTTAATCCATCGCGTGCAAACTCTAGCGATAATTGCAATTTCAGAATTTCATGTCATTTCCCTTAAAATCACGCAATGGAGAGCTCGTCGCGTTACAAGACGCGTACTATTTCCGACAGTGCTGGCGGATGTTGTGTAACAAAAAGCAGTATTGTGTGATAAAAGGAAGTATTGTGTGATTAAAGGCAGTATTGTGTGACAAAAGGCATATATTTTTTGTTTTTAATGACCCTTTTCGCTCGGTGAAAGTCACGTCAGAGAGGTGTATTTCCACCATGTTTTCTGGATAAATTGAGGTTTTTTCATGTTTTCATCAAACGTAATGCGAGAGGAATTCGTTCGTAGAAGTCGTAGTAGGTAAAGGCGCACACGAGCCTTCCCACACGACCCGGTTTCAATAGCATGAAGCACCTGGTAGTACTATTACTCCCCTTTGGATGGGATGTTAGTCCATCGCAGGGTCACCCCCAGCATTGTATCGCCGATACCCAGTATACACCTGGGCGGAGAGAGTTGTGGAGTAAAGTTTCTTGTCTAAGGAAACAACACAGCGTCAGCACCAGGGCTCGAACTCCAAACCTCCTGCTCGGAAGTCCGACACGCTTAACACTACACTACTGTGCCTCCTCAGGGGATATACTTCATGACAGTATGCCATATAGTTTCCTGCGCCCATCACAATGGTGCGGGAGACTATATGGCATAGTGGGAGGGTTTATACTTCATGCCAGTATGTCATA
>OX453272.1:9214632-9402132 GCA_949710005.1 Ricordea florida | reverse complement strand
AACGTATGAAGGGTTAGGATGTTAGCAGTCCTTTAACGCCATTGTGGATGGTAGAATTACTGATTGAAAAACACCCACGGAGCTCCCTAGATAAGCAGAGTTGCCCTTGGAGCCAATGACAAATATGTTAAAATAAAAAAATAACAAAAAAAATGAAAACCAACTACAAAAAAAATGAAAACCAACTACAAAAAACTGGAACCGCATAAAACACGACCAGGAGTCATGACTTCATGGTGTTAAGAGCACGATTTCCAGGCGGCTTACATAGTAATTGAGTGATATTTTTTTCTAAAGGGTAGTCGTTTTACATAGGACTTATTGGTTTTCTTGGTTCTCTTTTTATTGATGCGAATTTTAAAAACTTTAAATAACTATTTAACAAATTTGAGGCAAAATGATAAACCTCAAACTAAAAATTATGGTTAATGAGCTAAGGTAATTATATAGCATCATTTTCTACAACAAATTTATGTCAACGTCGGAGTAATAAATTTTAGTCGATTTTTTCTGCACTTTTGATCGTCCTTTACCGTTGTCAGCAGTGCCGAGGCTTTAGAAGAAGCAAAAGACTGTCTCTAAAAATCAAAGCGGATTATACAATACAATAGTCTATTGACACTTCCCTGATGGGGCTTTTCAGTGACAATGCGAGAACTCATGCCACGCGTGAATGTGAAAGAATTAAATTCACAAGAGCCAGACCACAACACCGGAATCTACTCTTTCTACTCATTGCGAACAGAGTGTGGGTTCTTTAACGTTCCACAAAGTTATACGAACAAGGATTGTGAGACGGGACCTACGGTTTATCGTCCTTATCCGAGAAGACTATAAAATCTAACCATTCACAGATGTCATTGCAAAGGCAGCACTTTCCTCCTCAGTAATTTTAAAGAACCAGAGTGATGGTCTGGTCTAGGTTCGAACCCACGACCTCCCGCACGATAGTCCAGTGCTCAACTAACTGAGCTAAACGGTCAGTGGTTGTTACCAGTGTAATCTACCGAACAGAAACAAACCAATCAGGGCGAGTCTTTTGTCGTTTACGAGTAAAAAGCTTGTTTCAAATTACACTCAACTGACTTCGAACAGAGGAAAAAAAGTCGAGATTCATTGGTACAATTCCAAGTTTCTTAACTTCTGTTTTGTACCTCTGAACCCGGTTGCCACACCTAGGTCTGTCATAGTGGAAAGTAACTCGAAACTATCCTTTGGTATCTAATAAAGAAAATTACTTTTGCAGCTTCATTGTCAAAATATCTGGAACAAACTCACTCCGTGAGTTGTAATGTGATATCATCGCCGATTAGAACAAAAGGAGACCAGCGCCTGAGAGCGCTAAACTTTGGAGATTCTCTCATTGATTTCATAGTTTGCTTGAGGGATTCAGTGGCACTCTTACCAACCATCAGCTGTTTGTAGAAAAAGCGCATAAACTCCAAGGTGGCTTCGTCTTCAATCGCCCATAGTGAAACCAAAACACAGCGGGCACCAGCACCCAAAAATGCGCGCGCAATGCCAATCACCCCCTCAGCCTTTATCTGTCCCCGCCCGCTGTGACAACAACTGAGAACGACAAGTTTCGCGCGTAAGCGAGCACACAGCACATCTTCCATAGTAAGAAGGTAGTCCTTTGTGGTTGGGATCTGAGAGGCCCGTATGGGATTTGGCGTCAGAGCAATCTCACCTGTCTCCATTTTACCATGTGCTGCTATGTGTATTAGAGCGGCAGAGTTCAGTCTTCCTATTACCTCTGCTTTTGTAGTTGCCTCACCGATGAGAGGAGAAACATTGAGAATTTGCCCGATCATTTCTACCTCCTTTCTCGCGTTCTGCAACTGTTTCAGTTTCTTGGCATTTCCTTGTGTGTTAGAACCAATCTCCTGCACGTACGGATCTCCAACGATCAGTGCACCACTTTGTAGATGGTAGCCCGGTAAGGAATCTACTATCAGCTTTAAACTTGTCAGAGAAGGGAGCACGCGAACAGTCATGGAATCGGACAAGTACCTCCCGTCACTCTGTAAGGCGGCAAAAGGTGTAAGAAACAGCGGACCATCGGGAACAATTACAAGGTCTTCACCTTTGATTAGATCTTTCACTGGAGCAATAATCAGGTTATAAAGGACATTCAAGGGACCATCAGGTTGGGGAATAGGTGGTGTGCTTGATCCATCATCACCGCGCATCGTTTCCAAGAAAGGTTCCACTGACGACTCCAATGGCACTTCAGGTTCTTCGTTTCTGTTCATAATCCCAGTGATATCAATACCCTCCATGGAACGATCCTCACATCTTAACCCATCCATACAAAACACACTCTTGTAGACGTTTTCCACAATGGACTTCAAGAAATCGGCTGCATCGCCTTCTGTTGGAGTTTTCCGAAACAGCACGTGTTTTCCTTCTTGAACCAACCATATATTGATATCCTCTTTTAAAATTCCAAGAAAGAGTATATTGGCCTGGGAAATATCTTTGATGTCATCAACACCCATGAGCTGTTCCGCTGATGGGAATTCTTGAAGACTGTATTGTATCATCATTAGATCCACTAACGCTTGTGCGCGACCTTGCTCTGCCACACATAAGGCTTCAGCATGCTTGCCTTGTTTCAAAAGAAGACTCCAGAGGCTCGCATACGATTTTTGATAGATCTCTCTAAAATTTATTTTCCACTCCTCTTTAGATTTCAGCTGACTTCTAAAAGTGTTAAACAGTTTAATGCTTTCTTGATATGAACACAAACTGTCGTCCCACAGACCAAGAGCTTCGAGGCTTAAACCGAGATTGTGGTGTGCTTGTGCTTCTTTAATTCTATCATCTCCATGCTGAGCAATACTCATGCACTGCTTTCCATGCTCTATGGCTTTACTGAAGTTACCCAGTCCATAATATACATTTCCTAGGTTGCCATGTGCACTTCCCTCTCCATCTCTATAACTCAGTTCTTTGGAAGCGTTTAACTGAAGCTGAAAGTAACTCAGGGCTTTTTCGTAATCACCAAGCTTCTTGTGCGCAATGCCTAGATTGTTGTACGACGCTACCTCACCAACTTTGTCAACGACATTTTTGGAAATATGCAAAGCTTGCTCGCCGTACTTAATGGCTTGTCGAAAATCAGCTAGTTCATTATAACCGCAAGTTAAATTTGTTGCCGCTTCTCTTACTCCGTTTGCATCCCCCATCTGTTCGGCAATCTCTAACTGTTTTTCGTAGTACTTGACAGCTAGATTGAATTCACCTAGCTGAAGGTACACGTGTCCTATGTTTCCGAGGGCAATTCCATGACCGGCTCTGTCTTTCTGCTCTTTGCAAAAATCTAACTGGAATTTATAGTATTCCATAGCTTGGTCAAAATGGCCTCGATACAAATGAGCGTTTGCTAATTTGACATATGCACCTCCCTCTGCCTTTTTGTCTCCGAGTTCTTGAGCGATAATCAGTTCTTGCTCACCGAAACAAACAACCTCTGCATACAGTCCAAGACGCCCGTAAGCTACAGTTAGATTGCTGGAGGCCTTTCCTTGCCCATCTCTGTCACCTAACTCTTTTGCAATGCTCAGTGATTTCTTAAGGTATTCTATGGCTTGGTAGATATCACCAAGACAAAGACTTGTGTCGCCAAGGTTGGAGAACGCCTTTCCTTCTGCGGCCCTATTCCTGAATCTTTGCGAAATTCTGAGGTGCTCTGTATGATATTCTTTAGCTGTGATAAAGTCACCAAGACTCTGATATGTAACGCCCAAATTGGAATACGCTTGTCCTTCTTCGGCGTTGTCTCCAACCTGTTTTGCAATTTCCAAGCCTTGTTTGTAGAAGTCAATGGCTTGTTGATAGTTTCCCAGTAAATGAGTGTCAACACCCATTTCGCACAAAGCACTTGCCTGTTTCTTCTTGTTTCCTGTCTCACTGACCAATGTTGACTTTTTTTCACGAAATCCCATAGCTTCTCCGTAGTTACCTTGCTTTCTGTGAGCATTTCCAAGATGAGTATATGCCCGCTCTTCAGCAGCCTTATCTCCAATTTCTTTGCTGATCCTCAAATCTTGCATACCGTACTTTATAGCTTCCTCGTAATCGCCGCAACCGGCGTAGTCACATGTCAGATTGCAATATGCGTGTTCTTCACAAGCTTTATAGCCCAACTCTTTGGCAATGTGTAACTGATTTTTGTGATATAATATGGCTTGAGCATAATTACCACGAATACTATATAAATTGCCTAGATTCTGGCTAGCGCTTTCTTCTCCAGCTCGATCGTTTAGCTCTTGGGAAATTCCAAGTTGCGATTCAAAGCACTGCAAGGCTTGTTTTGTGTTTCCAAGGGAACAATAGGCAAGTCCGAGTTTACTATGCGCCTGCATTTCCCCAAATTTGTCTCCTACATCTTGAGCAATATACAGCGCTTGTTCACTGTGTAAAATAGCCTGCCTAATAAATCCCTGAGAGCCATAGGCCTCAGCTAGATAGGAGTTTGCTCGTCCCTCACTTGTCCTGTCGCCCAGTTCTTTGGTTATCCCCAAGTATACGCTAAAGTACCTTACAGAGTACATAGAATTACCGACACTTAGAAAAGACTCACCAAGCTTACAACATGCCATGCCTTCTCCAGCTCTGTCTCCAACCTCTTTACAAGCGTTCAAGTGCTGTGTATAATACTGTATGGCTTGTTTAATATTGCCCATAGCCTGATGTACTTCGCCTAGGCAACTGAAGGCTTCACTTTCCCCAGATTTGTCACGTGTTTCTTGTGCAATTTTCAGATACTGGTTGTAATATTCTTTGGCCTCTTCCCAATCACGCAATCTCTGGCAAGAGTGGCCTAACATTCGCGCGGCGTGTGCTTCTCCTTTCTTATCCCCTGCCTGTCTGCTCTCAAGTAATTGCTTTTTCAAGCTTGCTATATCCTGTGTAAGACCAAACAAAAACCTAAATCCTTTTTCTTTGAATTTCTTGGTCAAGCCTAAGACGGTATACAATTCCAGCAACCTTCAAGTGAAAACTGTCTGTATTGGTGTTCCTTCGAAATGGTTTTATCTATGAAATGATCATGAGTCTCTTGTGGCATAACGTTTATCTCAGAAATCTTTTTGGTTTCGGCGTTTTTATGAAACGGTGAAATGAATAGCTTCATAAAAGGAAATGTTTAGCATTCTAGGAAACATTGGAGGCTAAATCCAACTTTGGTTTAGTTTGCAGAAAACGAGCCGTAATTTTGATAAGCGCCTTTGGTTCTGTTTTGTTCTGGGGGGGGGAGGGGAGGGTTGGAGGATCCGGATCCCCCATTTCCTAACCGATTTTTTTTTCTACTTGTTTAATGCTGAAATTCTTGCATCGACAGGATCGCAGTGCCGTAGCAGGGGGAGGGGCCGGGGGTGGGGTCGTGCCCCCCCAGTTTTTTTCCCAAAAAGTAAAAACAGACCTGTATAAAATGTTGAAAACATTTTACCCTTGCTACGGCACTGGATCGCCTACTATTACTCAACTGGTTGGCTTGTTTTTTGATCTGAAATGCGTTGTATTTTGGTACAGGAGGAGTAAGTTGCCAAAAACGTTTCTGTAGTGTTTTCTGAGTCAAAGTTTGGAGTCCCCCTATCACAAATTCCTGGATCTGCCCCTGCGTTCTGTCATAAATTTTGCTTGTTCGTTGGTAGATCTCGCATATCGATATGCTTTCTGCGTGTCAAATTCAATTGTCTAATTTATGTTTTATAATCGTATTACACGTCTTATTATATCTCTCAGTTAGTACGCACGCTGTGGTTGGTCAATTTTGCGGGCCGTACTGTAAATTCAATAGTTTGTTTTGGTCACCAAAATGTCTCCAGAATAAATATCTTACAAATTTCGTTTTCTCGGTCTGTTCTGTAAGTTACGGGTCCTCGTTTTTTCTGCTCAGATTTGTAGCCCAAGCGCGAAGCGCGCGGGCCATAAATCCGAGCGGAAAAAACTCGGTCGGTAACTTACAGTACGGACCTCGAACTCGGTTAGTAAGAAGTATATAGCACCTGCCATTGATTGGCTCTGCTACTTGCAGTTAGTTCGTATTTGTAAACCTAAACTATGTGTTGTTTATCAAAGTGATGAAGACGATGAATTAACGCACATCTTTGCCTGCCTCATTTTATTGGAGTAGCCTGATTAGATAGGCGAGGAGCCCAAAGTGTAATTCTAAAGTGCTCCGAAACTTTTATTACCTTCATTGTGCTTTCTTTGATATCTGATTTGTCTGTTGATTTGTCTTCGGTTCCCTCTTGACTTTTCCTGCACTCTTTGGAGGCTTTAGCTACAGAAAAAATAGGTAAGCACTGTACGCATGTGGCTACTACATTTATTAAGTTTATTCGGACCGTTTTGCCATTCCTATCGCCTTTCCTCGATTTCATTACTTTAACATATTCTCTTCTGAGTTTAAAAATAATTCGATATAAAAGCGAATTGTATTGTGCATTGTGACTGGCTAAACACTAGGCACGCGCTTATTGGCTCCTACACTCACTGAATCACTCGTGTTTCCTTTGACATATTGGCTCCTGCATTATTTTATATGCAGCAGCCAAAATAAGTGACATTCTTCTGAGATACTCTGGGCCGGAGCAGCTCAAGAATGGCTTCACCGATGCATGGCCGTGTAAGGAATAATATCCTACTTTATTATATGGAGAAGAGTGTTTTACTGGGAACTAAACCACTCGTAGATTCCATACGCCACTTCATCCGGGACCCGAGTGGCGTATTTTCCGTATGTCACCTTTGTGAGTGTCGTATCGTTCAATGACGTCACGATTCCCGCCTTTTGCTTTTGTTGAATTGGTTTCAATATTTAGTCTCCATATAATAAAAAGAACATTACACGTTGGCTCGAAGATATGAATTTTATGTTCTCGTGGCACGAACAATATCTCACTCGTTCGCTTCGCTCACTCGTGAGATATTGTTCTTGCCACTCGAACATAAAATTCATATCTTCTCGCCACCGTGTAATATCCTCTATATATGTCTCAACAGCTGCGTAAATAAATGATTCATTTCACAACCTTAAATCTTTGGTAATGACTCATTCAAAAGTAAAAAAACGTATGAGTGTGATCAACGTTTACGGTTCCGGAAAGTGAGGAGTTTTTTATGCCTACCTGATATCGTGGCTTCAGGTGACGTTGTATTCTTGTTTTCCTTTCCAACTGTCTTTACACTCGCAGCCATAGAAATTACGATTTAAACATATGTGCGACCAATATAAACCACTGCCTTACTCTATGCCTCTATCTCTCGATCGAGGGAACTTCACAGTCAATATATATAAGCAGTATGTTCATACTGAACTTCATACAGTTACTGACTCAAACAAATGATGATTATATTATCGCCCACTCCAGTTATGTTGGCATCTTCAAATGGCAGTCTTGTCTGCATTGGAGACACGGGTCATAATATGTCGCTTGATACTTTCAACTCACCTTTGCTCTAGCTTTCAGTGGTCACAGGGTTTACGAAATTAAATTCAAAGATTGAACGTATACGAGAAAGAGAACAAAAGCATTGCCACTGACTCTAACAGCCTTTCTTTTTATTGTTTCTGTGTTATGAAAACACTTCAAAACTTATTCACCTGTAACTGGTCCGATATGGAGCAAAACTATTCGCGTTGATCATGGTAACTAGTCGAGCGCATTTTTTATCAATCCACATGCATATCGTGGTTTTTATTGGCCAAAGACCTACAAACGTACATCCTTGGCAGGGCTCTCCGGCAATATTTCCCCATGAATATTTGTCTTGAGATTTATTTCACTGAAATCAAAACATTACGGAAACAACTGTTATTTACATGACGTCACTTGACGTGATTCTGACAGTAGTGTATTGGTTATTGTTGTTTTGAGATAAAAAATCAAGACATTATCAAAGACCACTAGTTGGTACAGCGGTAGTGAATTGAATTTGAATGACCTAGTTCCAGAAAATCATTACTGAGTGCTCAGTAGTGAGATCTCTAGATACCAATTATATGTATTACAATTATTTCAAAACGTTCTTCCTTTGAAGGAGCAATATCCACGGATAAATCTATAGACTCTAAAATATTCAACCAATTTCTTTCGCCTGCGGCGCCCTAACAAGAAATAAATCATCAATATTTTTGCTATGCATGGATGCATGCTACATTGCATAGCATTCCTTACCATTGTAGAACCCAGTTGTTCTAACTAAAAACTATAGAGGATATGCGCATGACGTCACACAGCCATGTTGGTGTCCCCAAACAAAGAAAAGGCGGCCATGTTGGTGTCCCAAACGAATCCCCCAGTTATTAAATTGTATTGTTATGCAAACATCTTCTTCGGTTTCCGTTAAAAATATGACCTCTGATTATTTGAGTGAATAGGCTCTATACACAAGGCATTCTTTGGGATGCGCTGTTTAACAGGCAAATCACTGAAAACATAAACTAACCGACTGTATATAACATTTACAACATTAACGTGATCAACCAAACCGACGATGTGTCAGAACTGATCAATATTTGCAAGGTTTCGTGCCACGAACATTAAGTGATGGTCTGGTCCCCTGACCATGTGCGTTTATCGATTGAAACATGAAACTATTGCAATGTAAATTTCATCATGAAAAACTACACGAAATGTGAACAAAATAAACCTGCGGTGTTTTCAACCATCTCAAACATGCGAGTGTATTTGCTGCACACAGAGTTTGTAAGAATCCAAGATCGTAAATGGAAATGGAATTTATGTGTGCTACTCCTGGAAAGATTGTTTCACGTAACATGGAGTTAGAAGGGAACTCCCCAAAAAGCTTCTGAATGTTCATGTCTTCACTGCTCTTCCTTGTACAATTCAAATTACAAAAGGTGTTAGACGTTCACTGTACATCACTTGAAAGTCTACCAATTTCAGTTTTTTTTTTTTTCGTTTGTCTCCAGATGTCCAACAGCGCCAGAGTTTGGGCCTACTTTGGTCATGTGACCTCCTTTTTCTCAACAGGGGCAAGCCTGCCTTGTCTTCGCCTTGAAACGGAGGATATAAAACAAAAGTATTGAGCAGAGACAGCAAAAATCAGTAATGAGTTTATTTAAAAACTAATCACTTATCAGCAAACCCAGTGGAAAACACGTTGTAACCGTAAAAACGAGCGTTTTTTATCAGACCCAAACCAATACAGCGGATGAATCTATGTGGTGTACAGAACTGTAGGTGTAGATACATTGTTGTATTGTTTACTCAACAGTGAAAACAAAAGTGAAGACACAATACTAAGACGGCAGCTTCTTATTTCTGAGTATACAGGGAGAAGATGAATCAGAGCACATGGTTAACGGCTTCACCGAGTGAATAAGGTAGAAGTCAGAATGGCAACCAGTAGATTCCAGGTCTTCTTAGATACGCTTGATGGTGAACCACTCTCTGAGAATAGATCAATGTAAAATTGTCGATCAAACGTAAAGTAATTCCTGGGTTTATATTTTATAATCTCAAATTACTCCTTGAGGATACGTAGTTCATACCTTTGCAAAAATTTTCTCCATCACCATAAAATCCTCTCGAACACACACAGTGATAACTGCCGTCCGTATTGACACACTCTGCATTCTTGTCGCACGGGAAGTCCGTATTGCATTCGTTGACGTCTGAAGACAATATCAGTTATCAAGAAAAAGAATTGTGAAGTGATCAATAAAAAAATTTAGTCCATCATTTAGGTAAACTGATCTATGTATGCACAATTAAAATAGGACGTTGCCCATTATACGAGCCTGGAGGACTGGTACTCTCGAATCGAGGCTCAATTTTTCGCGCGAAAACTATCTCGCCTTTGACAATCGACGCTGGCCAAAAAAAAAACTATAATAAAGACCTAACAAGGAAACAAAATGTTTCCAAGAAATTTCTGTTCTTTCGCACCTTCACACTCTTTGGCTCGATGGTTAAAGGCATATCCCAGGGTGCACCTGCAGGCGTAAGTGCCTGGTTGGTTCTCGCATTTGATAAGGTTGTACGTTCCACATGGTGACAGTTCAGTTGTGCATTCGTTAACATCTGGAATAAAACAGAAATTGATGTATGATTATATAGGCAGAAGGTGGAATACAAAGCGTAGATTTAACAGGAGTACATTTTCCAGAGTTTGGTATCTTCTTGCAGTCACAGTCCACTCATTCCTGTATATATCATAAGGTTTAGGCACAGATTTCTAACAGATTCTTACTTCACAAAAATATGCATTGGTTCACACATTTTGTTGAAAACACACCAACCAGTTATCAGATGATAACTTGCTCATTCTTTGCTGTAATAGAATACAAGGCTACGGAGAGGCGCGAGGTAACAAGACAGTTAGCTCAGTTGGCAGAGCACTGGACTACCGTGCGGGAGGTTGCGGGTTCAAACCCCAGCCGGACCAACACTCAGGGAGAAAGTGCTGCCTTTGTAATGACATTCGCAAACGGTTAGACTTTCTAGTCTTCTCAGATAAGGAAGATAAAATGTAGGTCCCGTCTCACCATACTTGTTCCTTATAATCTGTGGGACGTTAAAGAACCCACACACTGTTCGAACAGAGTAGGGGGACGTAGTTCCTGGTGAGGTGGTCTATCTCATTTATAGTCGAGGGCCGTATGTTAGATAACTCGTAAAGGGGTTAATTCGCTACACTCGTTAACTAAAGAGATTTGATTTGATCTGAAACACCAAAACGGATTTGCTCACAGCCAAAATCTCGAAGGCCTTGCGTTTTGATTTGTTTTGCTGTTTTGCACACCGACATGTGATTAGTGTAAATAATTAAAGAATAAATAGTGGACCAAACCACAGGTTTCTTCGGTTATTTTTTGCTTACCTTGACAAACGCCAGATCCTGCTTCATGATAACCGTGCACGCAAAAACAGAGGTAGGATCCCTCAGTGTTTGTACAGTTCTGACCGAAGCTGCAGCTGGTTTTTGTGCACTCATCCAAATCTAAATGAAATAATAAATCATATCAAAACCTACTACATTGATTATTCAATTTATTGATTTAAGCAGCTATGAAAATATCGACTTATCACTGTCATCGAATAAATATGGGCTTCGCTCTGGATGTAGTTCCCTCACAAAATCTTCCAAACCACGCCAAAGAAAATGGGAACAAGGTTGGTAGCGTGAGTCTTGTTGGTCAGTCTGTCAGTGAGTCACTTGGCTTGCATCACCAAATAGGGCTGCGGTCTCAGGATGACTGCCTGTCTATCAGGCTGATGTCTATCAATCACGCTATCTATCATTTACGCTGAAGTCTGTCAATCAAGCTAATGGCTGTGGGCTGACATTCCATCTGTCAATCACGTATACTAAGCAGTTAGATGTCAGTGTCGATCAGACTGTCGTTTGCTTATCAGGCAGCTCCGTTTATCGATTGATGAGGCCCTGTTAGGGGGGGGGGGTTGTCATCCCTTATTCCTAATATTTAGGGGGTAGTTATCCCTTATCCCTAAATTTACCGAGACTGTTATCCCCAAACTTACTTATATGTGAAATTTGACAACTGGTGGCAATTTTTAAGTGTAAAGCGATCTGTTACTGCTCGTTAACGGTGACCGCTGATGCAAGTCCTCGGCAAAAGTGACCAAGCGTGGGACAATTGAGAGATCAAATTTGTTTTGTGTTATCCCTAAAACTATCTCAGTTATCCGTTATCCTAAAATTATTTAGTCAGTTATCCCTTATCGCTAACATTATTTTCCCAGTTATCAATTATCTCTAAAACCCCGAAAAGGACCTCATTGATAGATTGATAAGTGGGTCTCGATGGGGGTGGTGACTTTTACGGCTAACGGTTAATATTTTGACTGTTTTACGGCTAAAGGTTAATATTTTTGGCTGTTTTACGGCTAACGGTTAATATTTTTTAAGGCTAACGGCTAAAATTTTTCAATATTTACACCTAACGGCTAATTTCTTGCCCGTTTTACGGCTAACGGTTAACCCCATTGAGACCCTCTGATAAATGACATATAAAGGAAACTTCACCCACCTGTGCACTTATTATAGGGATCTCCATGGTAACCTATATCGCACACACAGTAATATGAACCCTCTGTATTGAAACACTTGGCATTTTCCCCACAGCTGTCCTTCCTGTTACATTCATTCAAATCTATGAAAAAATATACTAGCTTAGAAGTGACTAGACTATTTATAAAGGACGCCATTAGAATGCCCAGCGTCGCAGAAGTAATTTAAGCCCAGTTAGTAACTAAACAAAACGAGGTGTTTCGTTCTATCTGCGGCTCAGGCTGCAATAGAGAAGATCTGATGGAAATTATTAATGGTTTCTAGAGAAAACGAATATAATATAAACGAATATTTAGAAAACGAATTGAATTATAAAAAGCGAGATCCAGTAGCTGTAAACCATTAATACAACAACAACAACAACAACACTTTATCAAAACAGGCAGTTACAGTCTGAATAATATCTACCCACAAATAGTTTTTAAAAAAACTAGTCGAGGCAGGTAGATATGACTAAGTTAGGCTTATTACATTATCATTTAATATTCTTTTCAATGAGATAAGTTTAATTTGCTCCTGATACTAACAGCAGGAAAATTAAAATGACCATACGCGTAACATACCAGAACAGTTGAAACCACCCCAGGTGTATCCACTGTTGCACTGACACGAGTAGGAGCCCTCTGAATTAGCGCACGTAGCATGTTTCGAACAGACACTGTCACGACACTCATCAATGTCTTTGAATAAGATAAAAAAAGCACCATAGATTACGAATGGATCACTGTCATTTTAGTGGTGGATTGTATATTAGTGACGTACATTAATTTGTGGTACAATTTGGCTTCATGCGTTTTATTCCGTTGCAAAACACGAGGAGCACAGCATGTATATCTTACGAGGCATTTTACTATAGAACATAGAATGTAGAAGGTACTTATTTTTCTTGGAACATTCTAGGGGAAAGGCGCAATGAGGTTATCCCTATGTGAAGCGCCAGCCCAAAGGCCAGACCACAACACTGTGAACTACGCCCACTACTCTTTACGATCGGTGTGTGGGTTCTTTAACGTCCCACTAAGTTATCATGAACAAGGCTTGTGAGACGGGACCTACGGTTAATCGTCCTTATTCGAGATAGAGATAGAGCTCCGGCTGGTATAAACTCTCTATTTACTTAACATTCTTGGTTGCAAAACCTCAGAGACAATCTGAAGCTGATCTACGTGCAACGCCCCAAAAGTGACTCTTTTCGAACTTCCTTCTCTCATCGTGTGTCCACTCTATGGAACAACTAACCTGTGTACCGCTTAAAGAGCAAAGTGAACGTTATCTCTTTTAAATCTGCTCTTAAAGTAAAATCCGACATTTTGGGACAAAATAGCATTTAATGGAATACAGGGAACAAATAAAGACACTGCAAATTACATATACTAGTATCATTATCATATATTTTAGTCTGTAGGTCCACATCAGCGCTTTAGCTGCCTTTTAATGACCAACATCAGTGACAAACAAAGTTTGTATGTACGTGTTTTTATGTACGTGCCCATGAATATTTTTCTTTTTTAGAAAAAGAAATGTTCCAATGCACTTGTAAACATTCATTATCTCTGTAACTAGACTTAGTCTCAATCCATCCATTAAATTACAAACATTAGTTTCCTTCCCCAGATTATAACTAAAAATGTTGTCGTAATCGAATTACGAGTCCACACTGAATGGCTGCCAGCTAGCCTACGGGTAGCCGCACCCTCCCCCCGAAGGAAAACACGGGAGGAGGTTCCCTCCTCCCGTTTTTTCCTTCGGGGGGAGGGTGCGGCTACACGTAGGCTACTGCCAGCACGTCAGAGAAAAGTAATATACTTTGTTACCTGTACAGTTCTCTCCGTCTCCTGTGTAACCAGCTTTGCACTGGCAACTGTGTTCTTTATTTTTCTTATCTTTCGAATCACATGTTGCTCTTGGAACATCACAGTCTGGGAAAACCTTAAGACAAGCAGTGCTGGCTGAACCAACAAACAACAAAAAAGGGAATTATTGACTTCGATGAACTGACTATCCTTTGTAATTCCAAAACAATTTTTAAAATCCATGATACATCTAGGATGCAAAGACGCGTTTCCTTCCTTTTCAAAACAGCGTTAACTCAACTTAAAATGCTTTACAATGGTCTTAAAAAGAAAAATACAGTTAACAGTAACTTGAAATTCTTTTAAAAACTTGTTACACCTTCCTACAACCTTGGAGGGCATTGGACACACGCGTATTCTAACATGCTTAGTTACAAGAGCGCACAAGCGTTATATATCTTCTGTAATAGCGGCACACAGATTATGACACTCGGCAGCCGGCTTACCTGTACAAGTTTTCCTTGCGTCACCTTTGAAACCATCCTTACAACGACACGCGTATGATCCAACGGTGTTAATACACACAGCATGCTGGACGCACTGGTTTTTGTCCTTTGATTCACACTCATTGATATCATCGCATTTCCTGTACCCGTCACCAACAAATCCTTTATCACATTTACAGTAAAATGAACCATTTGTGTTGACACAGAGAACACCAGTTGTTCGTGAACATGTATCCAGTCGTCTACCACATTCATCAATATCTTTGCACTTCTTTCCATTGCCTTCGTATCCCTTGTTACACTGGCATTTATAGCTCTCTTGAGTGTTAATACAAGTCGCCCGTTTGTGACAGTTATGTATGCCAAGCTGACATTCATCAGCTAGTACGCATCTGGTTATACCATCGCCGACATAGCCTTCTTTACACTGACATTTATACGAACCGTCCGTGTCAATACATCGACCAAGCGAATGACAGCGCTCTCGAATCTGTAGTCATAAACAGACATATGAAACATTGCATATACAAACGACACTTTTCAGTAGAAGTGAAAAAGTTAGAACCACACTGTATAGTAAAACAAACAGTACCACAGTACAGTGCTGTTCAGTGGGTTTCCAAAGAATGGCCACACTGAATGATTTGATCCCCAGTTAAAAATGTTGCAACCACAACTAAAACAACAGCAAAGTACTGTGTAGTAGCTTTTAAATAACTTTTAACACTGCATGGTTTGATCCAGCAAACCGTATACATTACCTTGAGATCAGCACATTCTGTTTTATCTCGGCACTCTCCTCCCTCACCATAGTAACCTAACTTGCACTTGCAATTGTAGCTGCCACGTGTGTTTCTGCAATATGCATTTTTGGTGCAATTGTCTTTCCCTTCTGCACACTCGTCTACATCAATGCAGATCTTCTTTGGACCAACGCTTTTAAACCCAACCTTACATTCACAGCTCGTGCCTTTTCTTAGCTTTAAGTTCCTGCAGACTTTATTCTCTTTATCGCACAGCTTTCTCTTGGCCTGGAGGAAAACGTTAGTATAAGAGGGTCTGGCACTTGAAAAAAAGCGTTCATTTGGCATGGGTTTTTTCATCTCCAGCACTCAATTACTCTGCACAAAACGACAACCAACAAAATTTATGGTCAGCGGTAAGCATGGAAATATATCACTGGTCAGTACATTCGGCGAAAACAGGAAGCCATAGTAGTTTCTTAAGAGTCAAATACTGGGACTTGTTTTTTATGAAGAGAATCAAACGGCAAAACATCACGACCTGCGTATTGGCAAGTCCTCCAACTTAAGATTAAATATGACATGACAATCCGCCAACTGGGATGTATATCACTGTATCATTACTATCATTATTATCATTATCGTCACTCCAACAAAAGCGAATACCCGTAACAGTATAATGCTGTGGCAAGAGAAAATGACGAAAGAGAACTTAACCGCGTCTGATATTATAAGGGGACATGATCTATTTTAGCGCGGAATCCATTTATATCTCGTTCCATGGCTGCGCGGTTTCCACGTGGCGCCTTGAAATTAGAACCACGCGATGGGAAGGACATCAGCCATTGGTCAGTTAAAATAGTTTCCGGATCTAAAAATAGATTCTGTCCCCTTATCATAGCAAGAGAACCCAGTATGGAAGATACGTTCTCTTACCTCATTTTCTCTTGATTCTGTCCCCTTATCATAGTAAGAGAACCCAGTATGGAAGATGCGTTCTCTTACCTCATTTCCTCTTGATTCTGTCCCCTTATCATAGTAGGAGAACCCAGTATGGAAGATACGTTCTCTTACCTCATTTTCTCTTGATTCTGTCCCCTTATCATAGTAAGAGAACCCAGTATGGAAGATACGTTCTCTAACCTCATTTTCTCTTGATTCTGTCCCGTTATCATAGTGAGAGAACCCAGTATGGAAGATGCGTTCTCTTACCTCATTTTCTCTTGATTCTGTCCCCTTATTATTCCAGAACATTTTGAAAATTTCAATTCGCCATTGAACACCCATGGATACAACACAAGAAATGGTCACCTTCCACGCTTTGGTAGAATCAGGACTGAGTGGGGACGAAAATTAAATTGCTATCAAGCAACTATTGAATGGCAAAATTTGCCACTTTCAATTAGACAGCCAATGCCAAAAAACATTTTTAAAAGACATTTGAATGAATATTTTTTAGATCGGACTTTTAATAATTAGTTGTAGCCTGATGTTCTTCATAAATTTTATAGTTGTTATCTTTTTATCTTTTTAGTTATGTTTTTTGTCAGAGGACCTCCCTGAAAATCACATAACGTGACGGGAATATCCTCTTTAAATATTTATTATTATTATTTATTATTATTATTATCATAGTAAGAGAACCCAGTATGGAAGATGCGTTCTCTTAACTCATTTTCTCTTGATTCTGTCCCCTTATCACAGTAAGAGAACCCAGTATGGAAGATACGTTCTCTTAACTCATTTTCTCTTGATTCTGTCCCCTTATCACAGTAAGAGAACCCAGTATGGAAGATACGTTCTCTTCCCTCATTTTCTCTTGATTCTGTCCCCTTATCACAGTAAGAGAACCCAGTATGGAAGATACGTTCTCTTCCCTCATTTTCTCTTGATTCTGTCGACCCCTTATTATAGTAAGAGAATCCAGTATGGAAGATACGTTCTCTAAGCTCATTTTCTCTTGGCTGGGGCTAACCCTACTGTGGACTAGCATCCCATTGGTGAAGAGATAAAAACACTCCGAGGTGTCTCATGCAAAAGAAACTGGAATATGTTTTTGCCTTGTGCACTTTTTGAATTATGTGCGATTTTACCAGTAAATTTACCTCAGTGCAAAGATCTTTCTTGCAATTGAAGCCGTCTCCAATAAATCCTTTCTTACAAGAACAGCTAAACCCGACTGATGAATTACTCCTTGTGCAGAAGGCATCTCGGGGACAGGGATTTCCGTTGCACTTGTCACTATGACGACATTCATAAAAGCGGGGATCATGACTTGAGAAATTCTTGGGACATTGACAACTGTAGAACTCTTTTGTGTTGATGCACATGGCACGCAAAGCGCAAGACGCCATTCCTGTTTTGCACTCGTCTTGATCTGACAGAGATGAAATCATGGAAATATCAGTAAATTTTAGCTTTATTGAATTTCGTTATACCAGACTCTCGTTTAGCACGGAATTTTAGCTGACCAGTGTCCAGGTTTGTGAGCACTAACTGATGAAGGTGGACTGTGGCCTCCAAAATTCAGTCCAAACAGGAGCCCGTCAATAGTCCTCTTGATGGGCTCCTGGTCCTAAGAAAAAGTTCGAAATAACAAAACGTAAAGAAGCCAAAAGGAAGTCTTCTACCAATCGCCCAAGAGTTACAGAAAATATTCCCTAAACGCAACTCTTATCGGTTCACTGTGCGAAACATTTCATCAGTAAAACAGAAACAAAGCAAGATTAATTTCTTAAAAGGCCTTGACTAATTTATTCATTCATATATCTACTCATTTATTTCTTTAAGAAGATTTATTTATAAATGAATGGGCGTAAGTATCGAGCAGTCATGTACGATTGGAATAACGACCCCAAATAATGCCCCGGATGAAATGTTAAATTTTTTTGGTCATTTTCACTGCAATCGACCAAGACCTAGTGAAGGATTAACAGAAACAGGTAAAGGTAATGTTACCTTGACAACCAAGCCTTGTCCACTTCTGTTTCCATGGACACGGCCCTCGTGTGTTGATAGTGAAAGAAATGCGACTGACGTCACATTTCCTCCTCTCGTGTTGCTTGCATTCAGGGGGTTCTAGAAAGGACAAAAGTAACAAACTATTAACAACCAGATCGCGCGTAATCTACACACCAGCTATAGTAGCCCATTAGCCTCAGCTCCTGACGCAAATAAACACGTTAACAGTATAATCGATGTCATTGACCCCGTTCAATAAAACTTGTGGGCCATTGTTTTCAAAGGGAACGCAAATTTACAAAACTAGGCATCTCAGGATTTCTTGTCTGCCGCAAGCAGATTAACGAAGAGGCAAATTATTGATCTGCAAGACCTATACAAATCACGATATTTGTTGACGCATGGGTAGTTGCAGTTTTTTTCCTTCAGAGAAATCACAGTGAGACTGCAATGCGCACGAGCAGTCAGTTATTTGTAGGAAGTCATTGGTAGGTCACGTGGTGGGCTCTTCGTGATTGAGAACGCTAGAAAAAATGAGTTGAGAGATCATAGTTTTTATTTTTCACACAGCTATTGTAACAATTTTCATTATCATGAGTGGAGAACATACTGCAAAACTTACTTCCCTTCGTGATTCGGACTAGATCAAGTTTGTATATTTTTCCGTCTGCTAAAACACCAGTGATTTTTTCGTTTGACTCGTCAGAGAGAATGGCACCATTAGATTTCTTCTGTACGAGACAGCCATAGTGGTTCTCTGTCATGAACGGCGCACCGCCCCTTATATCCCATAACTTGATAGGCTTGTTACTGACATAGTCTTTAGGATTTCTGTCCTTTTCTTTGTAAGACAATCGTAACAGTGAACGGCTTCTGTCTCCTTTCGCCTGGAAAACAAGGTTGGTATCCACACGCAGAACCTTTCCCCGGCACAGGCTTCCCACAGGGTGGAGGTTGGATATTCTGGCATAAAAATCGATTTCTCCTGCAAAATTAGAATTAACAGAGGTTACACAGTTTCTTTAGCTTTAAATAACCAGTATTTGAAAACTCTTCAAAGTCAAGAAATTAACTCTGGGATTAGTAGCAGATCCTATGCACGGTGAATAAGCTTAGTAACAACTGAAATAAAATTATTTATGGCCCTTGATCATTATAAAGCACAGTAAATTCATTGAGCTTAACCCGCTACTACTTGCCTTCTACCAGAGAACAGAGTAGCAAAATTCATTTTTCACTCAACAAGGGACCACATACACGCGAAAAAGAAAAACGAAAGAGGTATTGTCATAGTGCCCATACAACCAATTGTTCTTGTCCTGCCACGCAAACGCTGCTCGAACCCATATTTGCCGTAATTTGATGTGTTTAAGGGGACAAGACGCTTTCAAGCTAAAAGTCACAACCTCGTTCCCAGGACGTTTTTCCAGAGTTTGGGGCTGGGCTCTATTTTCTTGCTAATACATTCATGTCCTATACACCAAACATTTAAAGCACTGTAACTCTTCTGCTTCTTCCTTTTTCTCCTTCCCAGACTCCCACCCATTTGTTCTCTCGCTCTCCCGCATTTCGATCTCCCGCTTTCACGATCCGAGAGCCTGGCACAGGCTAATTTTACTGGGAATATTACACCACTCTAGCACCAGTCTTAGAATTCATACGAAACTACATCCGGGACGGCCGTAGTGGCGTAATTTCCATATCCTCACTGGTGAGGATATCGATGTTACTTCGCGCCTGGCACTATTCAGTTTGTGTTCAAAGCTGCCAGACGAACGTCTTATTGTGTGTTTGTCTATACAATTAAAGCCGTGGCAAGAACAATATCTCACTCGTTCGCTGTGGTCGAGCGTGAGATATTGTTCTTGCCATTCGAACATAAAATTCATATCTTCTAGCCACCATGTCCTTTATTTATTTATACTCACCACACCAAGCATTATACATGACTGACAGTGTATTGATATCAAATTCGTGTGCTGGTCTTGGCACGGAATTTCTTCCTCGTTGGTTTACGTCAACTAAATGCTCAACTAAAAATGATTTTCCCCGCACTTCACGTACGCGTCCTGATATGAACTTGTCTTTCGATTTTTTGTAGGGAACAATAACACAGGTATTTACTTTGACTTCGGAGGGACGAGGCCGTAAGCGTGGAATTATCTGGTGAAAAATCAAAGCAAACGAAAACATCGCAATATTGGTTTGCCATGAGTTATGATTTTGATTCAACTTAAACAGGATAAATGCGGTAATACGGTATCGGCGAAACGATAGTATTTCTTTTAATTTTATATGTGCTCACAGAACAGGACAACTTCAGGTTAAAAATAAGTTCTTTCTTCCTATTAATTAGTACTGTTTTAAAGAGCAGTGGTTGGCTGGAGCTTAGAAAGGCTTAAGGAGCACATTTATCCGGAAACAGGCGCCATAAAATGAGTGTGGCTCCTGCGTTCAGCCCCGTGCATACGGGGCGTTTGGCAGAGCCGAGAAGGGTTATACTTAAGCCTAAGCCCCAGTATGACCTTAGACACACTCTTCATGGGGTCCTAGCATAGCCAGAAATTTCGAACCGGGCGTGTGCAATAGACCGTAACACTTAGAATATTAAACTTGCTGAAGAAGAGAAGGATCAGTATGGGATTCATATAAAACCAGCTTATAAAATTCGTACAATGGATGCAACAGCCCCATCCCAATACTAGATCGAATAATATGCATCAGTACTTTCATTGCATAATTATTTTGTTTTGGTAAATCAAACACTCGTTGCGGTTTTCTTGGTTATTTTATTCCGAATAAATGCCCTTTACAACACACTAAAATGGCGCGCACCTTCGTCAATGACACTTTCAACATCTTGACTCAGCTGAAATCGTCTGCTGGAATCGATCCATCCCAATCAAATAATTTAAGTTCAAAGATGGTATTCCACATTTACGGCAAAAAAGACTTTGTAAACCCCGAAAATCTTGCGGCTTTTTTAGCTTACTTTCAGCAAGTATGAAGACATCCACGAACAGTAATTGTACTAAATTCTGTGCCAAAACGATCGCCATTTTGATACCATCAGCTCAAGGACAGATAAAAGACTGGTAGCTACATGGTGTGATTACGAGGCTGGAGGCTCGGTGGGTAATGCGTTTTTGGAGGGAATTTTGGAATTATTTTTTTTTTGTTGGTTTTCGGGCAAAAAGAAATCATGCGCTACAGCCAAACACTTACCGCTCCATTTCTTTCACGTCTTTCGACGAGCTTTTCGACTTCCCAATAAGTAGATCTTGTGTACTTAATTATTTTCTTTGGCAAAACAAAGTCGGCATCAGCGGATGAATTAGCATTTAGCTCGGATAAATACCCTCTCTGAGTTTTATTACGCGACGCCATTTTGGTTGACCTTTAACAGATGGACCAATCACACCCTAGCGTTATTGACAGGTTATCATGTGTGCTGGTGCGTAACAGAAATAAGCACCACCCACTTTGGTTCGGAATTTCTGGCTATGAGGGATCCACTTTGTGGCGTTATAGATTACATGTGTATTCTGTGCTACCTTATTAGTAAGAGCACTAATTGCAGAGCACTAATAACCAGGACCACAGAGTTCAATAAGATCTAAGCTTCAATAGAGCCATATCTATAGGACCACAGAGCTCAATGAAACCTAAGCCTCAATAGAGCCATATCTATAGGACCACAGAGCTCAATGAGATCTAAGCCTCAATAGAGCCATATCTATAGGACTACAGAGCTCAATGAGATCTAAGCCTCAATAGAGCCATATCTATAGGACCACTGAGCTCAATGAGATCTAAGCCTCAATAGAGCCATATCTATAGGACCACCGAGCTCAATGAGATCTAAGCCTCAATAGAGCCATATCTATAGGACCACAGAGTTCAATAAGATCTAAGCTTCAATAGAGCCATATCTATAGGACCACAGAGCTCAATGAAACCTAAGCCTCAATAGAGCCATATCTATAGGACCACAGAGCTCAATAAGATCTAAGCCTCAATAGAGCCATATCTATAGGACCACAGAGCTCAATGAAACCTAAGCCTCAATAGAGCCATATCTATAGGACCACTGAGCTCAATGAGATCTAAGCCTCAATAGAGCCATATCTATAGGACCACAGAGCTCAATGAGATCTAAGCCTCAATAGAGCCATATCTATAGGACCACTGAGCTCAATGAGATCTAAGCCTCAATAGAGCCATATCTATAGGACCACAGAGCTCAATGAGATCTAAGCCTCAATAGAGCCATATCTATAGGACCACTGAGCTCAATGAGATCTAAGCCTCAATAGAGCCATATCTATAGGACCACAGAGCTCAATGAGATCTAAGCCTCAATAGAGCCATATCTATAGGACCACAGAGCTCAATGAGATCTAAGCTTCAATAGAGCCATATCTATAGGACCACAGAGCTCAATAAGATCTAAGCCTCAATAGAGCCATATCTATAGGACCACAGAGCTCAATGAGATCTAAGCCTCAATAGAGCCATATCTATAGGACCACAGAGCTCAATAAGATCTAAGCCTCAATAGAGCCATATCTATAGGACCACAGAGCTCAATAAGATCTAAGCCTCAATATAGCCATATCTATAGGACCACAGAGCTCAATAAGATCTAAGCCTCAATAGAGCCATATCTATAGGACCACAGAGCTCAATGAGATCTAAGCCTCAATAGAGCCATATCTATAGGACCACAGAGCTCAATAAGATCTAAGCCTCAATAGAGCCATATCTATAGGACCACAGAGCTCAATAAGATCTAAGCCTCAATATAGCCATATCTATAGGACCACAGAGCTCAATAAGATCTAAGCCTCAATAGAGCCATATCTATAGGACCACAGAGCTCAATCAGATCTAAGCCTCAATAGAGCCATATCTATAGGACCACAGAGCTCAATAAGATCTAAGCCTCAATAGAGCCATATCTATAGGACCACAGAGCTCAATAAGATCTAAGCCTCAATAGAGCCATATCTATAGGACCACAGAGCTCAATGAGATCTAAGCCTCAATAGAGCCATATCTATAGGACCACAGAGCTCAATGAGATCTAAGCTTCAATAGAGCCATATCTATAGGACCACAGAGCTCAATGAGATCTAAGCCTCAATAGAGCCATATCTATAGGACCACAGAGCTCAATGAGATCTAAGCCTCAATAGAGCCATATCTATAGGACCACAGAGCTCAATGAGGTCTAAGCCTCAATAGAGCCATATCTATAGGACCACTGAGCTCAATGAGATCTAAGCCTCAATAGAGCCATATCTATAGGACCACAGAGCTCAATAAGATCTAAGCCTCAATAGAGCCATATCTATAGGACCACAGAGCTCAATGAGATCTAAGCCTCAATAGAGCCATATCTATAGGACCACAGAGCTCAATGAGATCTAAGCCTCAATAGAGCCATATCTATAGGACCACAGAGCTCAATGAGATCTAAGCTTCAATATAGCCATATCTATAGGACCACTGAGCTCAATGAGATCTAAGCCTCAATAGAGCCATATCTATAGGACCACAGAGCTCAATGAGATCTAAGCCTCAATATAGCCATATCTATAGGACCACAGAGCTCAATGAGATCTAAGCTTCAAGATAGCCATATCTATAGGACCACTGAGCTCAATGAGATCTAAGCCTCAATAGAGCCATATCTATAGGACCACAGAGCTCAATGAGATCTAAGCTTCAATAGAGCCATATCTATAGGACCACTGAGCTCAATGAGATCTAAGCCTCAATAGAGCCATATCTATAGGACCACAGAGCTCAATGAGATCTAAGCCTCAATAGAGCCATATCTATAGGACCACAGAGCTCAATGAGATCTAAGCCTCAATATAGCCATATCTATAGGACCACAGAGCTCAATAAGATCTAAGCCTCAATAGAGCCATATCTATAGGACCACTGAGCTCAATGAGATCTAAGCCTCAATAGAGCCATATCTATAGGACCACTGAGCTCAATGAGATCTAAGCCTCAATAGAGCCATATCTATAGGACCACTGAGCTCAATGAGATCTAAGCCTCAATAGAGCCATATCTATAGGACCACAGAGCTCAATGAGATCTAAGCCTCAATAGAGCCATATCTATAGGACCACAGAGCTCAATGAGATCTAAGCTTCAATATAGCCATATCTATAGGACCACTGAGCTCAATGAGATCTAAGCCTCAATAGAGCCATATCTATAGGACCACAGAGCTCAATAAGATCTAAGCCTCAATAGAGCCATATCTATAGGACCACAGAGCTCAATAAGATCTAAGCCTCAATAGAGCCATATCTATAGGACCACAGAGCTCAATAAGATCTAAGCCTCAATAGAGCCATATCTATAGGACCACTGAGCTCAATGAGATCTAAGCCTCAATAGAGCCATATCTATAGGACCACAGAGCTCAATGAGATCTAAGCCTCAATAGAGCCATATCTATAGGACCACTGAGCTCAATGAGATCTAAGCCTCAATAGAGCCATATCTATAGGACCACAGAGCTCAATGAGATCTAAGCCTCAATATAGCCATATCTATAGGACTACAGAGCTCAATGAGATCTAAGCCTCAATATAGCCATATCTATAGGACCACAGAGCTCAATGAGATCTAAGCCTCAATATAGCCATATCTATAGGACTACAGAGCTCAATGAGATCTAAGCCTCAATAGAGCCATATCTATAGGACCACAGAGCTCAATGAGATCTAAGCTTCAATATAGCCATATCTATAGGACCACTGAGCTCAATGAGATCTAAGCCTCAATAGAGCCATATCTATAGGACCACAGAGCTCAATAAGATCTAAGCCTCAATAGAGCCATATCTATAGGACCACTGAGCTCAATGAGATCTAAGCCTCAATAGAGCCATATCTATAGGACCACTGAGCTCAATGAGATCTAAGCTTCAATATAGCCATATCTATAGGACCACAGAGCTCAATGAGATCTAAGCCTCAATAGAGCCATATCTATAGGACCACTGAGCTCAATAAGATCTAAGCTTCAATATAGCCATATCTATAGGACCACAGAGCTCAATGAGATCTAAGCCTCAATAGAGCCATATCTATAGGACCACAGAGCTCAATAAGATCTAAGCTTCAATATAGCCATATCTATAGGACCACAGAGCTCAATAAGATCTAAGCTTCAATATAGCCATATCTATAGGACCACAGAGCTCAATGAGATCTAAGCCTCAATAGAGCCATATCTATAGGACCACAGAGCTCAATGAGATCTAAGCTTCAATATAGCCATATCTATAGGACTACAGAGCTCAATGAGACCTAAGCTTTAATAGAGCCATATCTATAGGACCACTGAGCTCAATAAGATCTAAGCCTCAATAGAGCCATATCTATAAGACCACAGAGCTCAATAAGATCTAAGCCTCAATAGAGCCATATCTCTAGGACCACTGAGCTTAATAAGATCTAAGCCTCAATAGAGCCATATCTATAGGACCACAGAGCTCAATGAGATCTAAGCCTCAATAGAGCCATATCTATAGGACCACTGAGCTTAATAAGATCTAAGCCTCAATAGAGCCATATCTCTAGGACCACTGAGCTCAATAAGATCTAAGCCTCAATAGAGCCATATCTATAGGACCACTGAGCTTAATAAGATCTAAGCCTCAATAGAGCCATATCTCTAGGACCACTGAGCTCAATGAGATCTAAGCCTCAATATAGCCATATCTATAGGACCACAGAGCTCAATAAGATCTAAGCTTCAATACAGCCATATCTCTAGGACCACAGAGTTCAATAAGATCTAAGCCTCAATATAGCCATGATATCTATTTTCCTCAAAGGTTTCTTATTTACCTCGGCATAGTTTTTGGAATAATAATATTCTTCCTCTTCAACGTATGCATAAGGACCTTCAACTTTCTGCGCCTTTCCAGCTTTATACGTCATCTTGTCTGCTTTGTCCAATGTGAACACGGATTGGCCAGGACCTATACGACAAGTGATTGATTATGATACATTTGACAGAATTGCCACATGGCGTTTCACTGGCTGAATTAGGAAACAAATTTGGCATTCTGCACTCTGTGGCTGCCGTAGAATAGAAGTGTCCTCTGTGACACTTCAGCGTTATGTACACATCTTTTCACAATCTTAACAAACCTGGTTGACATGTGGTTTAAGATGACAAAGTCAAAAATAAATCAAAATAGAAAAATAGAGCTCTAGTTTTCTTTGGTAGCAACAAGATCTTACCCCTTCTACCACTGTCACCTTAGTGCACATATGTGTGGCTTCAACATACTCTTACTACACTTTGACTTTGATACTACGATTAGTCCACTAACGATAACGCCGTGAATGAATGTTGCTTGCAAACTAACATATATTGCTAACCATGATGTGCCGATCATCTACACTTACTTATGTAGGGATTTCCGTAAATCTCAACTTTCATGCAGGGCTTTCCCACGTAAGAAACCGGGAATATCCTGACATAGCGGCCAACTTTTCTTTCCCCGGTGCTGTAGACGATCTGTGTGGCGTTTACACCTCCATAAAACTCTGGCTGCGAAGGAATCACACCACAGCATTCATATTAACAGGCAACTTAATACTGAAGAACAGCCATTCCAGCATGGTTGGGGAGTTTCTTTCGTGTCAAAATGACTGATAGAAGTATCATTGTAGTCAAGTCGAGCACGTGGGATCTTAGCAACAGTAAATGCAGGTACAAGCATCCTAGGGGTGGACCATCAGATTTAATAAGTTTATAAATGTTTAAAACAAGTCATCGAACTTTTGTATTTTTAGTTTGCGACCCCACAATTTAGTGCTACGCTACAGTGTGAAAAAAAAGATTGATTAATAATTTGAATAGGCGTGAGCCAGTAGCCCTGTTAAAGCGCTGTTCAATTTTCTTTGCCAATTATGAATAGATTTTCCGACAAAGCCCACATCTCTGAGAATAAGTTCGTTACCGATCCGAGTACGAGTTCAACGGAACTAGTCGAACTACACATGAACAGATATTTGTTTGTAGACAGTTTGCTGTACACGTGGTGGGCTCCCGGCCAATCAAAATGAAGGAGAGAAAAGGCTCAGTCATTATTAGCTTTACTAGGTTTTATTTATTGAGACTGAGACCATGCAAAACCTTTCCGCTGCATTCGTGCCTGAACCTCAGCGAGCCAGATCAATGTACATTGGTTTTTCTTAGGAACAAACCTTGATAAAATTCCAAGGATCCCAGAAACGCTTCTCAGGCGATACTTGCACTCTGTACCTTGTAACCCAGACAGATTCGGTTGAGAAATCCGGATGGCGATAAGTACAACCTTGTACCGCAAACCCACAAATCATATACAGAGAGTGAAGTTCGACTTCTAAGTATGGAAACGGATCTTCCCTGGCACCTTTAGGAGTCCATCCTTCATCACCGAGCCTTCCCTGACGAAACTTATGATTTTTAACATAACTTGTCCCTGTCATTTTGTCATCCGGGATCTCATCTGTGCTACCACGTGATACTCCTAGAGGCTGACCACAGTCTACACGGAAAGAAGAGAATTGTCTTTTTAACAGGTGGTATAACTTTATCAGTTCGTTTGATTTACCCAATTTTTTGTCTTTATAACAGGTCGACTTAACGTTTCGCTCATTATAAGTTGCGACTTTTGAGGCCCGGGCTACATTGTTCATCACTCTGCCTGTTCAACGTTTTTCTTAGGCTACGACTTATGTAAACTTTTAAATCTTTTTTATTAATAAATACAGACAAAGATAACCACAATACTGATATGCAAGATACACACATCTAAACACACTTGACACCCACATACACACACACACTCACACATACTCATACACACACCTACTTACTTGACAATTTTACAAATTTCCTTGAACGACAGTTACAGATAGACAAAGGTGCTATTTCCTATAATGAAAAGAGAGTTTCTCTCTTTCGCAATCCGACGCTCAATTTCGAAAACTGCGTTCACTTTTGCGAAAAATACGACTCTTATTGGTGTAACATTCTTAAGTTTACAGCTATAAATATACTTTTAAATCACGCTTACTCATTAACATTCTAAGAAATGTTTCGTGTTCTAAGCGAAAATCCCATCTTGTCATAATTGGACTTGATTTTATAGTACTTTCAATGTGACGTTTCACCATTCGATACTGCTTTTTCGGGTTTTATATAGTTAGAAGTTTTCCTGCGCCATTTTTTTAAAAAAGAAAAAACATAAAGCTAAGTGTACAATAAAACTCACCCAGCTCGTGCTGAGCCGTTTGAAATGAGACAGAAAACGGATTGGACAGTAAAAGCGCGCCAAGGTTTCTCAATTTAACAAACATTCCTATCAGTTAGAGTAAGTCTAATAAAGTTCTCGGGAAAACTGATGTAGAATTCATAGCACGCCTACATTGAAGTAACTTAAGTAAAAGTACAACAGGTATTGAAAATCTCACAAATTTTAGTTTCCATTTATATGAAATATAGCTCCGGGACCTTGTTCCAAGCTGGGAACGTTAAAATGCAGGAAATCGTTGGGTTGCGATATAAAACTTCCCCGGAAATTTCCTTCTAGAGTGTACAGTAGTTACTGAGTTCACTTACATGTCACTTCATTTTGGGTTGGTTTTAGGAACAGCGTGACAATAATAATGAAACAGAGATGTCGGGATCCCATAACCACCCGATTTCCGAAACAAACTTCAGCGCATGCAATGTAGTGACATCACAATTGGAAATAGTAATGGTTCGTTGTGTATTCAAGTTTTCTAGCGCCCATTGAATACTGTACTGATGACGTCAACAATGCAACTTGATTCTGAGAGCAGACAAGCTGCCCGAGCTCGAATTCGACTAATTTCCGCCACATAATGCAATGGTAAGAGCAGTCCATGCCTGCTCCTGATATGCGAATAATCAGCCATGAAAAGCAGTACACGAGTGCGAGTTGATTATCAGCTTTTGTACAGTGTTAGTTGCTTCCAGACCCCCCAGACTTTTGGAGAAGCTGTTGGAAACATCACCGCTGGTCATGGGTGCGCGGGCTCTGGGTACAAGAATAATTCTACGAATTCTTCGCAAATCGTTCACTTCGGCTCTGTGACAGTGGACGCAGAATTTCATACTAAGACGGGATCTCGTAACAATGTCATGCAAACTAAATAAGTACTCCTTTCGGAATCGGAGTTTTGATGGACTGGACTCGGCAGTGCTTGACATCTAGATAACTCCAGCCATGTCAACAGCACAAGAGGAATTTTACCCACAGAACATTCATAACGAGGACGAAAATCACAAAAAAACTTAAACAGTGTTCAAATAGTTTATTGGACCTTTGCTACCAACACAAGAACTGGCCATTGGTCGTTTAAAATAGTTTTGGAGACTTTTGATTTTGGTTCACAGTAGTTCAACGACAGCTGTGACGTTATTTCCTGGGCGGGAGGGGAATATAAAGAATATCAAATATCTATGTATTTCTCTTTTGTCAACTTTTTTTTCTACCAAGCTAGATATTGACTAAGGTCTGAACGAACGGTTGCTGAAATCAGATGAAAAAATAATTTAACTTTCACGAGAAAATTTCAGTTAAGCAAGGCGAATTTCTGCTTGGTCCCACTCCCTCATCAATACAACAATCACAACAGAGTCGTATCAAACGAAGACGAAAACAAATCTATAGGTCCATTAAAAAAACAACAACAAAAAAAAAACCCCAGACACGCCAAGGGATCCCAACACGACCACTTCAAAGACAAAAACGTTAATTTATTCAAAGCGACGATTTTGTAAACTTCGCTTTGTTCCACGAGTGTCTTGATTGCAATTAGCGGCGAGTTGGTCCCCAGGCGGTGGGCCGGGAGGCAGCCGTCGAGCTGCCAATGGACGGAAAATCTGCTATGTTAGTTGTGTCAGGTGGGAGTGGGGCCGCTCTTTCATTCTGCTGGGGTGGCTGGCGTTTTCCTCCGTGGTCGCCTTTCTGAACGTTGTCCCAGGGTGCATCTCTGACAACAAAGCCCACCTGATTGGTCTGTTTGCTCGGTGGGTTCATGTAGTGACTCACGAGGTCGTGCTGCTCAATTTCGTCACGCACATCTTGCATCTGAAACAATCACGCATAACACACATGCTGCATCAGTTTACCGCTTACTCGTGAAATACAGAAATTTAGAGTAAAGACTGGCAATTAACCTTCTACAAAGGGATGGCAAATAGACTAAATTTTACTTAGAATAATGAAAAATGGTAGGGTTGTGGGATGTGGCTTGAAATGACAACGTCAAAATGTAATTTCATCATCTTGACACTCATAATGTGGGAACCCAGAGCTCATCTGCTAGCTGTGCCATGCTGATGAGGCCTAACAAGGCCGAAACAGCTGTCCAAGGCTGCTGGCTTTTGAGCTCAATTTTTTCATCATTTTTTTTTGGGGTAGCAACAGGGTTTAATCCCTTCTACCACTGTCGCCTCAGTGCACATATGTGTGGCTTCAACTTACCCTTATTACATTTTGACGTTTACTTAGAATAGCTTTGTGACTTTTGAAAACAACACAACGTCCCCAGAATTGACAACGTAACTTAAAGATATTTTGGGTTGCTGTTTTGTGATTGGATGAGTTCAAAGAGTCTCGTGATTCGAGGAACGCAGGACAGGAAGTCCACGTTAAATTCGTGTGAGCAAGAATGCTCTTAAATCAAAACAACGTTTATGGGCGAAAATGGAAATCCTACCCCACTCTTAAGATGGGGTTACTATTACAATCTCGTAGTAAAGGCGTTGCCAAGCCAACTTACATATTCTTCCTCCAAAAGTAACAGCTGGTCTCTGGCCTCGTCTACATTCTCCGCAAGACCGGAAATGACAACAGGGTCAGATGTCTTGAGTCGAGGGAAGCGTATGTCAACTTTGTAGGTCTCCATGAACTTGCGAATGGTTCGCCCTTTTGCTCCAATCAAACGACGGTGAACACGCGGGTCAATGGACACTTCAACGCTGACTTGGTCCTCCTAAATAAGAAAATTAAGCTTTTTAAATCAAAAGTGCCTCACGATGCGACAACAATAACAACAACAATAATATTTTATTTACATTTCCATACGGACATATAGATTTACTTTAGTATACATCTTGGTACAAAAAAATTCGTATTTTTAAATACGAATTTTTTTTTTGCCTAGTCATAGAACTTAAAAGTTCTATGACTAGGCAGAAAATATATGTTGCTAGTAAGGAAATGCCTAGTGCCTAAAATAACAGTAAGGTTTTCGAGCTCGACAACAATAACATCAGTGATAGCTCAGTTGGTAGAGCACTGCTCCGGTATCACAGAGGTCATGAGTTCGAATCCCGTTCAGGCTTGAGTTTTTTTTTTCAGGCTTTAACTTCACAGCTGCTTAAGTTGTGTACATAACTGCGATGATCAATTAATGTCATCACGTATTAATCCGCAGTTCAAATATATGGTCTTTCATATATTCATTTGCATCAATAACATCAGTCAATTAAAGTTACCTACTGAGTGCGGCAACAACGGCACAAAACAAGAAAAGAACAGAAAAAAAATACATACATGTGCACACCATAAAATAATAGGAAGATATGACAAACCCATTCTGAGTAACATGGTACAGTTATTTATCAGTTGATTGTAAGCAATCAGTTGAACATTTGTTGTAAGAGGAGATGTTGTTTTGGTTTACAAGGAAACCAAAGCTATCAAGTTCCTTGAGATATAAAGTCAATTGCTGCCAAAGCTCGGTTGCCTGGAAAGTAACGTTTTGTTTACCAGCGTTAGTTCCTACAGAAAGGCTTATAGAAATTTCTTTTCTTTGCATATGTTGTGTCGTATTGATGAACATCGCCGGCATATTGGAAGTATTGATTAAAGATGCTTGGAAGCTGCTTAGTATGCTACTAGTGACCAAACTTAAAAGATATTTCCTACAGTTAAGAGATCTAGAAGGTTAAGAAAGGGCAGAGCGTTAACTGTGTTCTTGCCATGTAAGATAGCAAAAAAAAAAAAACAATACAAACTGCATGATTTTGTTTAACCTAAATTTTTTTTATATGCGAAACATACGTACTTCCCCAATATATTATTGGATATAAAATGTAAGGGTAGACTAGATTATAATACATTGTGGGAATAGTTTCTAAAGAAACTGGTGCTGCGTCGGTGGGGAAATGAAAGACCAGAAAATGGGATAATAAAACGAATTGATTAAGTAAGCTATACCACCGTAAGGTAAAAGGGGAGGTGCTGACGTTTCGAGCGTTGGCCCTTCGAAGGAGGTATATGCCGTTCCCAAGAAAATTAATAGTGTCGTCAATCATAACGCATAAATATTTTAGGCGAACCCGCTTCAGCAAAACGTTTTCCCCAAATAACAAATGAGGAATTATCGCGTATACTACAATAAATGCGCTTGGTCTATCCGCCAAAACCTCCTTGACCATTAGATGAGGGCATTAAATATATCTATTTAGAAAACAGTCCTAAGAAAGTACGCGCGCTGATTGGTTAGAAATCGTGTTTCTATAACTCGATAGAAACACAGAACTAGCCCGAGCTGTTGACGTAAAGATGACGCGAGCAAAGAGAATTTACATTTTGATAATCAAAGCTAACAAGTTGCTTTTCTTTTTTTCGTCGCGGTGTTTTCTAAAAGAAATAGAAAACACGTTCTTCGTGTTTCTATTGAGTTATAGAAACACTCGTGAAAGTTTGGGAGAACTCGAAAAAGCTGTGGAAACACTCGCCTGCGGCTCGTGTTCCCACAGCATTTCTCGTTCTCCCAAACTTTCACTCGTGTTTCTATAACTCGATAGAAACACGGTACATGTTTTCTATTTCTTAATCAAAAGGTACATACTGAGCAGTGCTGTACAGTTGCAATACTAATATAGTGTGGTTCTTACTTTTTCATTTGTGGATCAAACCAAGCAGTGTGGCGATTCTTTGTAAAGCTCCTGAACAGTACTGTACTGTGGTACTGTTTGTTTTACTGTACAGTGTGGTTCTAACTTTTTCATCTAGGTATCAAACCATGCAGTGTAACCATTCTTTAGAAAGCTACTGAACAGTACTGTACTGCGGTACTGTTTGTTGTACTGTACAGTGTGGTTCTAACTTTTTCATCTGTGGATAATACAACTGTACAGAGTAAACAACTGACTTGCTAAGTTCTGTGGTATTGTTTGTTTCATGTTCGAGGTTCTCCATATGAGGACAAAACCACAGAATATGACCACTCTTTGGAAAGAACAAAGAACAACACTTTGAAGTGACAGTGTTTGAATAAGGAATAAGTGCATTTTCACTTTCGACCACTTCGTAATCAAAGAAGAACCACATTTATTGCAAAAACCTACCAGCTCTTTGACAATCTTTAGGATGGCCTCTTTCGCTGCTTCACAGTTGTGTTCATAGCCTGTCAGCACTATCTTGTCAGCTTCATCTGAGGATGATGCGTTCACAGATGGAATCTGTATCTGCACATCATGATCAAGACGAATCTTCTGTATAACTTGTCCTTTACGACCAATTATCTTCGGATGGTGTACACTCGCAATGCTGATCTCCAATTTGAAACTCTTCAGTTGCTTTGGAAGAAATAAAAAAAGAATCGTTTAACTGAGAATATTATCTTGTGGCTAGTCTCTACAATTAAGGATCACACACCCAAACTTTCTCATACTTAGAACCAGCCAAATTTGTGCATGATCCGCATGGGATGAGGTTTGCCCTTTACGACGACGCGAGTGACATGGTTGATCGATTTAACAAGCGAGTTCTTGAGGTGTTAGATGGCCATGCTCAAAGTCAAGTGCCGCCACTGTCCATTTGTCAACGAGGAAATCAAAGAGTTGATGCGAGATAGAGATAGATTATTGAAGTGCGCTCGTTGCACCGGGCTACCTGTGGTCAGCAGCAGTCTATGTATTGCGCCAACTTGTGGCTGCATAAATTTTTAGCTCTCGAAATTTTTAACTTTAGCGCTAGATAGCGCTTTCACTTTGACTATTTCTCTCCACAGTTCAAAATTTAAACTTAAAATTTCATCAGCTTCTCGAGCAACATGCTGGTTTACACGCGAAATACATTACTATCGCTGAGAAATTGTTGGAAAGCCTCAAGCTTGGCACAAGGCTATGGGTCAGTGATTCGTCCAATTCTAGAGGAAACCTAGCAAGCCCTCTCACTCTGTAACCTATAAAAAGTGTCTTTTTGTTTATCTCGCTCTAAGACCAGATATAATAAAACAAATCCTGAACTGCGAGAAGCTACCCTGGAGGGTTAAATAAAGTAACCTTGCCTGCTTGCACGTCAAGCTTGAAAGCCTTGTTCCTCGAAATTATGGCTTTAAATCAGCTAATCCATCCTAGGGTCCGCTTGGTTTTGGCCTCTTCCTCATTTGCATGAACTTTATTCAAATAAGCTCACCGCACCTTTTCAAGTCACTAACTTAAATCAAGTCTAGAGTTGACAGCTGCTGTAACGATCGAAGAGGACAAGAACGGTCGATCTCTTTGCCGGGCGAAACAGAATTGAATTAAATTAACAATTTGCCGATTCGATTTGTTCAAGCGATGATAACACAATCGTTCTGTTTATCTCATTTCAAGGGACTACCGCTTCTACTGCTACTAGTCACGTTTCAACTAAAAGCGTCCCTGTCAGAGGAGCCATGCGCTCCTCATTCTAAGTAGCGCTTCTGGCCGAAAGTTAAAGTGAAACAATGAAAGACCTACCCGGTCCTCATTTTCAGCCTCTATCTCAGCCACCTTCTGCTGAAGAGCCTCAATGGCCTTTGCCACTTTGAGACGAGTACCCACAACAGTCACTTGGTCCGAGGCTTCCTGGGATGGTGGAATAGCAATGTTCACATCAAACTGCTCCATCATTTGACGAACAGTCTGACCTTTGGCTCCGATGATGAAGCGGTGATAGTCAAACGGAATGGTGACAGCCTCAGTAACAGGAACAAGTTCCTATCAAAAAAGAATGCTGTTATTAAAACACACAGAAATAAAAAAGTTCAAAACAGCAAAATATCGTGGGAACAAACTCTTTAGAACGGTCATTTAGGGTGCCTTCCTTTGACATGATCTGTCTCTGGGATTTGTGATCCGAGATCATACGGTTCACGACACAAAGAAACCAAGAAATTCTTGTCCAGTGTGGATTCGTCGGATCTTTCGATGCGCCATAACCTATACGTGATCTCGCATTACAAATCCAGATCCGAATCATGCCAAAGGAACACACCCTTAACCGTATCCAACTAAACCCGCGGATGAGGTAAAACTGGAAGGGTTCGTAACCGGCCAATTAGCGATTGATTCAATGAAACTAATTCACTTTCAGTGAGCAGCAATTGGCTAAAAATTCTCGTGTGGTATGAACAAGATTACAAGGTTAAGTTGGAGTGGCTCAAATCCGCTTAAGACAACGGCTTCGTTAATCTCTGTCTAAACTTTGTTTACATAACCGGCCCTAAGGATGTCAATAATCATGGTTGTGGGGCTTTGATGGCAACCTAAACAAATTCAACGTAATGCAAAAATCTATGACAAAAGAGTCCATTTGAGGACACTTACCAGTAAAGCTTGCTTCGCAGCCTCCACATTGTCTTTGGCTCCGCTTATAACAATGACGTCACATTTACGTGGGCTGGCAGGTGGAGACGAAGCGTCGTCGCCATTTGCTTCAACAGGTGAGCCGTTCACCATTTCCTGGCCATTTACTGCTCTGTCTGGAAACTTGATCTGAACATTGAACTGTGCAGTTACATTCTGTACATTAACTCCCTTGGCTCCCATAATGTTACGATGGTACTTTTGGGCAATCACGCACTCTACTGTTACCATGGCATCCAGCTCTGCCACTATTTCCAGGATCCTTCGCTTGGCCCCTTCAATGCAGTCCTTAGCTCCTTTGAGGACAACACGGTCTGAATTGACACCACTTCTAGGGAAACTGACCACCACGCCCCCAAAGTCATCGGCTATTTCACGGAGCTTTTCACCTCGTTTGGCCACAAAGTACTTGTGATGTTTAGGGTCAACATGCACCTCTCCTTCTACAATGTTGTCCTAGAAATAAACACACAATACAGCAACTTAACACTTAACTTAGGTAGAACTTCCTTCAAATTCACTATAATTCTGACCACAATCAACTAACTGTAACCCTTTCATTAATCACAAAAAATTAAGTTAAAAAACGTAATACTCTTCATCGACAATAGAAATGGGGGAAAGCGCAAACTAATAGTAACTTTGCCTGTGTAAACAGCGAAACAAACGGAAACCTTTCATGCACTCAGGCTACCTCCGGACGCCGTAACCAGTCCATTAGCTCAAGGCCAATTTTTCTTTTCTATTGTATGGTTACTCTATCCGAAACAGATAATATCTTCTCTTTGCTTACAAAATTTCAAGTAAGAAGTACGCAGCGGTGTGTACATAAGCTTTACAAACATTTGAATACATTTTTTTTTTATAGCAGTCTTCTTTTATTTCCTATATATTTCCTGGCCCGCCTAGACTAGCTCTGCTACTTGCGGTGCCAGGAAACCTGTAATACTATTCGTTTGTATAATACAATAAACTCAAACTCATAAGGCACCTGCCATTGAAGAAATGGCAAACGCAGCAGCTGTGCAACCATCGAGTTGTGGACGCACTTGGGAGGTTGCTAAGCTCTCAAGAAGCTAGAGATGCTCTCGGTTGCGCCTTGAGCATATCTTACTCTTCTTTCGTGCTTAGCAACCTCCCGCATTTACCACTTCTTTTATAACATTTTAGACTTCACAACTTCACAATGTGACGTCAGCATGTACACGTAACTCATGAGCAAATGGATCGTGCGTATGCAGCACGATACTTGTGACCTCTCTGAGAGGAAAGACCTACCACATCATGAACATTGTTGGCCAATGATAGGTGCTGTTATATTCTATGGTATTTCATCGCAGCCTATGCGTTGAAATAAAACCTCTCTTGCTATTGGATATATCGTTCTATGACGTGTCAGGGTCACAGATATCACGGAGGTCTCACCCATCTGCACCCACTGCACACGTATTAGCCAATCATAGCGCGCGCTTTCCCAAAGCTATGTTATAAAAGGTATTTCACACACATGTGGACCGACTTTTGTACACGTATGTGAACCAATTCTACATGTTGTAACAACACACCAAGTCCTTGATGGACTTAAGCAGTTCTTGTTTTGCAGCCTCCACAGCTTCCTCCTTGCCAATGATTGTGATCAGTTCCTTGTCTTCATCTGATGGTGTGGGGAACACGACCCTAGCTCCTGTATTTTCACGCACTTTTCTTATGTTTGCCCCTCCTCGTCCAATCAGGAAGCGATGGTGCTGAGGCTTGGCTCGGATCTCAGCAGTAAAACTGTTTGTTTCCTGAAACAAAAATCCAAACAATGTTGATAAAGAGTGTTTCAACCTCAAGTGCTGTCAAAAAGATAATGCTCATCATTTTTACTGACTAATCCCACAGTTACCACTTCACAAAATTATACTGAATGTAATTCAAGTCAATTAATCACGCTTAAAAATTTTCAGTCATAAACTGTACTTCTCTACCAGCTGTGTTTCTTGTACGCACAAATAGATAAATAGATAGATAGATTGTTTTATTATATACCCCTCGCAGTTACAAACTGAATTATAGGTATTAATCGGCATAAACATGAAGCTAGGCGATTACAACACTTAATTGTCCAAGTACTTCACAGTTACAAAATTTAACAAACGATTTGTATTGCAGAGTTCCAGTACATAAACATACAAATGAATATAAAGGACAACAGAAGAAAATGTTGTTTTCCGTTTGACGGGGACTAAACTGCCCTTGGACTGCTGTACACTGTTTTTACCAAGCTTTGATAAATTATTGAGACACTAAGCACACAGATTACCAACTACATGTACAAATTGTTTGCTTCAGACCAAACGCAACTTACCTTTTCATTGACAAGTTCAAGAAGCTGTTTCTTGGCTTTTTCAACATCATCTTTTGGTCCACGGATAAGAACCTTGTCACTATTGCTGCCTTCAGGAGGGAACTTGATGCTTACGCCTCCACACTCATCCATTACTGAACGGATGAGTCTTCCTTTGGCACCAATCACTGCATTGTGGTGTCTTGCTGGGATGTTTACCTCCACCTGGGTCACATTTGCCTAAAGCAAAAACAAAGTGTTCCTATGCTACATGTATGTGTTTATTTTAATCAATAAAAGTACATGTATATATAAGTTATTGACCAAGCATGAGGTCAAGATGGCTGGATATTGGCCAAGTACTTTCTTTACGGTTTTACTGAGAGAGACATAGTCAAGATCAATTAAAGTGCAAAAAAGAATGAGGCCAATATTCAGCCACTTGATGAAACAAGCATGGTCAATAAAGAACTTACTACAAAGCCATTTTGTTTTGTTTGCAAGACAAAGCGGGAACTCCCAAGGAAGCAAGATAGGCCCATTTTGAATGCCTGGGTAGGCAATCAGAACTCAAAATTCACCTTCTCTTGTCTGATTGCAAAACCAGCCATTTAAAAATCGACCATAACAAAATTACATACAGTGTAGGTTATGTGAACTGTGCTTATGCTAATGGTGCTACAAGGTCACTGTCATAATTTTATAACTTTCTCCTTTTCAGAATCCCTTCAAAATATTTTGCAACTGGCAAATTCACCGAAGATTCTGTAATTCTTGTCTAAAAGTGTGTTCATTTCATATGGTCTGGAGCTGGATTTGTGAAGTGAGTTTACATGGATCATGGTGCATCAAGCAAACCAATGAATCCACTCTGGACAGGGATTCCTCAGTTCCTTTGATACACCATGATCTGACTGACTTGGATTACAAATCCAGATCTGGATCATGGCAAACGAACATACCCTCAATGTTCATTGATCCCACGTTCCATACTGCACAGACCTTGAATAAAATAATATTGTTACCAGCATACCAGTTCATTCTGTATAGCCATAATCCTGTCCCTGGCAGCCTCAACCTGTGCCTTGTGTCCAGTGATAATTATCACATCGCTATCACTGCCTTCAGCAGGAAGTTCAATCTTGGTGTCAGTGTCTTCACGAATCTGTTATTAAGTGACATGAAAGCGATTGTTATGAAATTTAGTTCACCGGGACTGATGAAACATACTGTAGGCTAAAATAAATCAGTGACAGGTTGCTATAAGCAAAACCCACAAATAAGATGCACTAATTATACAACTACCTCTAAATCCAATATTGGCAACTGTCCAATTTTTCTTAAATTGGCCACCTATCCAATTTAAGAAAATTTGGACAGTTGCCAATATTGGATTTAGAGGTAGCTATATAATTAACAAATAACGGGACTCCGTGCTTGTCCAATTAAGAAAATGTTGGATTTGAAAATTCCTTGGAACACCAAATTGGACTCGGCCTGCGGCCTTGTCCAATTTTGGTGTTCCTCTGAATTTTCTCATACAATATTTTCTTAATTGGACAGCATGGAGTCCTATTATATTTACCAACAGAAATATTAGTGCTGTTTTCTTAAACATGCAAAGGCTGATAACCCACCTTCTTGATGGTAACACCTCCTCTACCAATGACATTCTTATGAAACTGCTTGAATATTGGTACTGACACGCAATAATTAGCTGCAACCTACAGAAACAAAACAATAAGGTTTGTTTTATAGGATGCTGAAAACAAATGCGGAAAAAAAGAGAAAAGTACCCAGCCATTTTAAGTAAGAACCTCAAAGCCAAATCACTCAAAGGACATCCATGGCCTTTTCCTTTTAAAACAAAAAAAGGCAAATTGAAAACTAACCAATTCTGCATTCAATTTCTTGAGGAATGTGTAAACACTGTCCACATGTTCCCTAGGTCCACGTAGATTGACCACATCGCTTTTCTTGCCAGGATCAGGAAAGGAGATTTGAACTTCAGGGTGTTTCTCACGAATCTCTCTGATCTTCTCTCCCTTGGCACCAATGATAGTACGATGAAAACGCTGCTCAATCAGGACATCCTTTGTCTTTTCATTCTCCTACAATAAAATTATGCATGGACAATAAATCTGTATTTTGCTACACTAACAATATATTTTACTCCAATGTCACCGGTTCCCTGTTTCTTTAAAACAAATGTCATTCTAAAAGTCAAGAAAAACCTGAATTGTACACAGTCCTGCTTAAGTGAATGCAAACAAAGAGAAGAATGAGTTCTAATTTGAACCTGAATTGCACACAGTTCTGCTAAAGTGAATGCAAACAAAGAGAAGATTGAGTTCTAATTTCTTGGCTTTAACAAAGAAGCAAAGAAATATTACTCAAATAGACCTTCAATACTCATGCTCCAAATTTCCAGATTTTCACAGAATTATTCTTAAGGACCCATGAGTCTACCCTTTCACTCCCATGGTCTTAACAGTGATTGTCTTTACATAATGGCATGCTGTACAATTTCTTAAAGAATAGTTTGGAGAATTTAAAATTACTATTCTCAGTTGACTATTCTCAGTTGACAATTCTCATTTTCCATGATGTTTGCTTGAAAGTTTGATGTTGCTCACCTATAGCAGTAATAGAATTGATCCACTTTGGATGTTAAATGAAAGCACAGTCGATTGTTTTTACCGGCAATTGGCATCCACTTCACACTCCTGATACTACAATAGCTTACCAGTTTTTTGACCATTTGTAAAATTTCAGATTTTGCCAAGGCAACGCCTTTTGGAGATCCTTCAATCCTAAGGACGTTACTTTTCTCAGCATTGGATGGAATCAAAATTGAGGTTCCAGTCTCAGTCTTGATGCGATTAACTGCACAGAGAAAAAGCACTGTCAAGATTTCTCGACAAATTTGGATTTCTTCTTCAAATGTTATAAGTTACAATCCTACAAACAAAAACTGAACAAAAAAAAGCACAAATAAATTTTTAGGTTCAATTCCAAATGCTTTTAAATGAGGAATCTTGAGCTTGAGTGAGCTATCTTACCATTACTTCCATTCTTGCCAATGATATGTGGGTGATATTTATGATCAACAGTGATTTCTGCAAAATCCATTGAGGCTTCCTGTGTAAAGCAAAGGGAAGGAAACACCAGTCAAATAATGTGCACACAAATGCACAGTATATATGTTACAGGTTAAATTTGATTTAACCTGGATTGGTTTGTGATGTCTTTACGTCTTGTATTCATTATCATAAATATAGACAAAGAAATTACAAACCAACCTACATCATATCAAATTTAACCTGAAATCGAATTTAACCTATGCACAAAATATATCAAACAAATTAAAGATTTCTAGGTAGTACTGGTAAACAATGTTAAATGATAATTAACCCATTGACATCCAAGACCCTGAGCCCAGACCACCCTCTCAAAATCCAGACAAAATGGCCACTTGAGTGAACTCACACACCAGTGTTAAAACATTTCAAGATTTTAATGAGTTCCCTTTGTCCTTCTTCTGTTAAAATTCACAGAAATCCTATTTATAATAAAGATTTACGAAATCAACTTTTATCTTACAGAGGTGCAAGATGCATTCTTAAAAAAATATGAAAATTGGCAAATCCATTCAGCAGGGCATCCTTTGCATAGTTATGTACAGTGCCCATCAGCTTTCAGAGAAATTTAAAATAGAACAACCCACTTTTACCCTAATTTTATTCAGTATGTTGCATAAAAAGGCTGTTATGAAATCCTAGCTGAATTTGGAACGGGTCGTCTAGCCAGGAAGAAATAAATCTTCAGCTTTTGAGCGTGATTAAATTTTGAATTTGCCTGCGACATCATGATACGTCATAAGACGCAACCACTAACATTTATTTGCGACTCAAGACCAACAAACTTGATATAATATTCAATTCTAGTTCCAAAATGAATCGAGAATACATCAATTCTGATTATAAACAATAAATGTAACTGAACAATGAAGTAAATCTGTTGTGTTCATCTACGAACAATGGTCAACAAGAGAAGCTACACAGCGAGCCTGGAATCATTTTTACGACGAGACTGCATTGTAATAAAAAGAGCAAGGATAATACAACAAAGGAAAAGTTCCGTGTCTTCATTTCTACAAAGTTTAGCCGTGCCATCCAGCAAAGCAAGACCTTTCACCCCGCATTTGGCAACACAAAGGAACACCACACTGTTCACATGCGTACAATGTTTCAAAGGTTCGGCGTTGGCCTTCCTTGCGCTTTCATGTGCATATAATGCTTGAAAGACATTCTACTGTTGAACTTCACAAGCCCCTCGTCCACAGTGATGTTTTTGCCGGGTGTGTAGGCTTTGGAAAAGCTCTGTTCTAATACAGTAACAAGCGGCCAAACTTTGCAAAGCAGATCTGCTCAGTCCTCTGTATTTCGGTCGGCAAGATGGAAGTACTTTCCCAGAGTTTTTAAACGCTGCTTAGGAATGGTTTTTTGAAGCCTGAAACTCCAATAAATTCATCAGAATCCCAGTAAATTTCCAGCTGTAGAAGTTCGTGGATTTTACTTAAAATATTGAGGCTAAGATATGCTGACATTTCCACTCGAATGGTTACGCACGTTGCATCGCCCTTTGAACAAGCATAGGCAATGCTGTACCGGACGATTTCATCAAGGAATTCATTGTTGATATAAAGATTGAAGAAATCTTTGGCTGTCGAGATTTCTGGATGGGTCGTAGCGAACAGAGAACTCTTCTACATTGATTCCACTCAATGTATTTGACCACCGAAGTGGATTTGGCGGTGCATCCTCGGAATCTGCGTTGCCAACAGTTTCTTCATCGGTGCTTTCGCTGCTTTTGCCGCTTTCTTCATCAGCAAAAACCTTTACATTGGAATTACTTGCGCTTTCCTGAGGTTGTTGGTCGATTAGGGCGTTGATCTGTTCATCCACTGCTGAAGTGATTCTTGCTCTCGCCGTCTTCGGCAATTCTGCCTCATTTGACTGATTTCTTCGACTGTAAAATCAGCGAAGAAATCTTCTTTTTCATCGGATGAACCTGAAAATGCATCAACTCCACCAGAAGCGATGTTCAGAACCAAACTGCTGTTTTCAAAAACTCGTGAAAAATCGTAAATAAAACGTATTCTCGCGAGTTTGGTCTCAAATGAAAGCTAAATTTATGCATGTCACGTTTCACTGCATTTCAATTCTCGGGGGAGTATAGTTTCTTAGCTACAGCCAATCAAAGTAGGCAACATCTGACAGGGCGCATGGGGGTGCACTGGATTTTCAGAGGGATTATATTTCCGGGCGCATGAGGGCGCACTGGACGTCAATGGGTTAATAATGCTAGAAAGGCCACTCTTATCAAGGATAAGAATTAAAGGTTCTACAGTGACATTCTATTATCATAGGCAGTTGATCAGTTTATGTCCAAAACCAACCAGCCTGAAAAGATATTGCTTGAGATCTCTGCTTTACATGTAATTTTACATACCAGTTCCCTGATGAATGTTTCTAATGACTCCTGAGCTTTCTCCACTTCCTGTGGGGGTCCCTCAAGGGAAACGCTGTCCTTCTCATCGCTGAACTCAACATGGACCTGAGAAAGGAGCGTGCCTTTAAATTACCAAAAACCTTACACGTTGCTAACCTTTAATGAAGACTGCTGCCATATACATCACTTTATTTTTTGTCTGCTGGCTTTGGCCAGAAATACTACAGGGGTTCAATCCCAGATAAACTGGCTGCAGCAATATTACATCAAATACTACATATTATGTAGGATAGGAGATAAGTTGCAAACTCCTAAGTTTAAATAACACAGCACAGTTAATTCATCCTACTGCTCCAGACACAATTAAATTAAAGGTCCAGGTGACAAAGAGAGTCAAAAACACTAGAAACTACATGTAAGGTGTCCAAATGCAAACTGTCCAGTTGACAATGTTACAAAGTAGGAAAGAAATAAAAAGGTGAAAACAAGTATGTCTAGTTCTGAAAGCAACCACATAACTATATAAATTATAGGTCCACAATGGTCATCACAACATACTTTGGGTAAATCTTGTGTAATCTTCCGTATGTTCTGTCCTTTCCTACCAATGATGAATCTGTGCAACCAGCGTGGAGCACCAACCTCAGCAGACACAACACTATTGGCTTTCTCATACACTTGGGTCAGAGCTCCACCCAGCTTGTCAGGCTCACCACGTAACGTAATGGTTCCCACATCACTTTCCAGCAGGGGCATCTCCACTGATACACCTGAATAGATCAATGGTAAATTCTTTAACAAAAAAGCCTCCACTTTTCACAAATCACACAAACATTTCGAAAAAATACCACGACCAAATTCAACCCATCTTTTGTACTCGCATCTCGGCAGTGTCTAATTTATTTCTTTGCTGGGTAATCACTTATCATTTAAGGCATTTTTTAACTGTGAAATTGTCAATATGGTGCTAACTAATGCAATGGGGATATCTTTGGCCTGAAAGTGAGCACTTGATTAGTGACCACAGGGAAAGGTGTCATCTTATGGTTGAAATCACCTAATCAAAAATATTGGAAAAGTTACCTGTTTGTTTCAAGATTTCCATACCCTTTAACCCTTTCACTCCCAAGAGTGACTTTATAGATTTTACTCTGTCTAACGCCAGACGATTTTACTCGTCAAATGGAGACCCCTTGGGAGTGAAAGGGTTAAAAACTATCTCCCTGAACCCTTTCACTCCCAAGAGTGACTTTATAGATTTTACTCTGTCTAACGCCAGACGATTTTACTCGTCAAATGGAGACCCCTTGGGAGTGAAAGGGTTAAATGAACAGTACCGCTCAAATGTAAGTTACCACTTTCATCTTGTTTCTCTCAATACAAGTCTCGCTTTTCTTGGTATGACTCTCGTTTCTCTTGATATGAGTCTTGTTTCTTGCAAGAATTACTGAACTCTTTAGTATGGCACATAATTCTATTACTCGTAAGGAACGGCTGGACGTGTATTGAAAGTTTCTGCTCCATATTATGTAAATATATTCCCAATTGATGAAGGATGACAAAAATTCTCAGTTAGGAGAAAGAACTACTTGCTTACTTTGCTCACACACTTTCCTTCTGCATGAAAGATCACAAAAATAATGGAAACTTTTAATCCATGCAATTGAAGCTTTGATGTGTCAAGATTTTCAACTTGTCAGACAAAGTGTTTGTAATGCAAAACTTCACCAGTCCAGCGACCTGTTATTTACGCATAGTTACAACAAAGGATGCCTGAAATTCTCAGTTCAGCAAAAGAATGATTTGTTTACTTTGCTTGCACTCACTCTCTTTTTGGCCTCAAAAAGTGAAAAAAAAAAAGGCGTAAATGATTATTCCAAGCAATGAAAGCTTTCATCTGACTGGATGAGTTGGGAAATGGATGCCAATCAACAATACTTTCCCTGGCTCCCTTCGCCAGCAGGTCACACTTGCTCACAAGAGAGCCTGATCGCAGGCTACATGTACAGCTGTAAATTTGATACTCGTCAATCATTTGGTTCTCACGGTTGTACTTACAGTTTTTTCAAGACTCATACAGAGAGAAATGAGACTCGTATTGAGAGAAACGAGAATTATATCAAGAGAAACGAGGTTCATATTGAGAGAAATGAGACTCGTACAGAGAGAAACAAGACTCATATCAAGAGGAACTTGAGTCGTACTGAGAGAAATGAGACTCATTGAGAGAAACGAGACTCATATTGAGAGAAATGAGATTCGTACCGAGAGAAACGAGACTCGTATTGAGAGAAACGAGACTCGTACCAAGAGAAACTAAACTCGTACAGAGAGAAATGAGACTCCAACCAAGAGAAACAAGACTTGTATTGAGAGAAACGAGAATTGTACTGAGAGAAACGAGACTTCTATCGAGAGAAATGAGACTTGTAACAAGAGAAACAAGGTGGTAACCTTCATTTGAGCGGTAATGTAGGTACTTAGTAAGCAGTGGGAAACAGAGTAGCCGTGGTCCACAGCCAGAAGACAACTGTCATTGTCTGGGTTGTAACTTACCAGTCATAGCCAGAATTTCCTGCAGTGTTCCACCACGAGGCCCAATCACGTACTTGTGTTGCGTCTTTTTAACCTCAATCGACACAGTGGTAGTCTTGCGTTTCTTCTCCTCATAAATTGCCATAATCATTTCCTTTGCCTTGGCCACACCATCTTTCTCTCCTGCAACTGTTATTTCGTCCTTCTGTACTGACGGTGGTGGGATGTTGATACGAACTGCAGTCTGTTCCATGATCTTTGCAACAGTGGAGTTGTTTGGTCCAGTAATGAATGGATGGAAAACATGATCGATGTTTAGCCGCTCAAATGCCAGTTTAGCCTGCAACACAGGACAAAAGCATTCCCTATTACCAGGGTTTTAAGTCAATTATGTTTTTTAGGCTTCCTATTGATCCCTCATTGGTCTGCTGCTAGAATGGACATCCTATTAGTTAAGCTGGTAGGGCATAGAACATTGCAGTGGTAAACAAAATGTCTCAGACATGTTTTAATCCCTTTTTAGCCTGTTCCCTGGCCAGGTTTAATTGTGACTACTTTACACTACCTTTAAACACAATGAAGGCCTAAAATCTTAGTTACAAGCTGTTTGCTCTTCTGTTAAAAAAAACCCTATTAAAGCAAAAAGCTATGGTAGCTCCAGGTCCAACCTTCTTATGTCATTAAATATAATAGCATTATAGCCTAGTAATACAGTGAAATAAGCTTTGTACTTTAGATCACAATGAAAACAAAACAATTATGATCCACTAACCTGTTCGTCTGAGATAATCTGGATTTCATGTTTTGCACTGTCCACGCCCTCCTTTGTTCCTACAATCCTGATGCTATCAGATCCATCTCTGGGCATAGTTATCTTTGTTGCAGTTTGCAACTCCAAATGTTGCAGCTTATTGCCTCCTTTGCCAAGAATGAACTTGTGATGTTCACGTGGAATACTGATTTCCACGCTAGCCTGTGTGAAACAAGAAATAAACACACAATTTTTAAAATATTTTTGAACTTTGTTTCTTTAGCTTGCAGAACCCATTAATACTACCCTATGCTGAACTGGGCATCTCTGTTAGAATACTGTCAACAAACAAATTAAAAAAAACTCTCATGGCACAAAAAGAGCTTCCACGTCCTTGCCTTGTGCAATAATTATTCAGGGGTTCAGAGACAAGCCAACATAAAGGAGTTTGACATATCAAAAAGACTATTCTGTTCTCTGTTTACATAGGTAGTTTTCATCTTTTTTCATTTATTTACAAACTCAATGATCATTAGAGTTGCAATTCTTTAGATAAAAGGAAAACAAGATACAAACCTGTGTTTGGAGTTGGGTCAACACCATGCGCCTAGCTTTAGCTATCAACTCTGGTTTTCCTGTCACCATGATGGTCAATCCTTGGTCCTTTCCTGAACTGATTTCAATAGATGCTCCAGTTTTTGCCATAATATCACGGCAAATTTCACGCTGTCTATCATCTCCAAAGGCACTTTCATTAGGCTGCTTGTAGCGGCGTTCTTCCAAGGGGACACGGAATACCTGCCAACAACAGAGATCACAACTAATCAACACTATACACTTCGTGGTCAGGGTTGTCAAAAAAAGGCCATGACCGGCAATATCACCAGCTACTTTATTGATTCCATCCACTACGAAAAGGAACAAAGAAACAATGCTGCCCCCTGTGCCATCTACTCTCCTACATGTCACTGATAAGAAAAATGTTTCTCATAAACCTTCATGATTAGATAAGGAACATCAATATTAACTGAAAATTACCTGGAAGTGAGGAGTTTACAGAAAATTATACCAAACAGCATTTTAGATTGTAAATATGTGACCCTCCATGGGATTTCAGGGAATAAGGTGAACACATGCACACGTCACGTCATGACATGCTCACACTCTGTTGACCTGACACGCTTACAAAACAATTGATCTTAGTGTGTTTAAGCCATTGTTTTTGCACTGTTAACATGGTAGGCAATAGTTTTTTTCACACACACGACTCCTTTGTTTTTTAACATGGTCACTTTCTTCAACGCAGTTGATTGCATACAGACCTGTGTACGCTTAATTGTGCAAATGAAAACAATGACCCCACCATTAATAAGGCAGGTAGTTTGCACGCAGCTATCATGTTAAGAGCACACTCTTTTGTTCTATTGTGTGAGTGTGCGGTGTGCGTGCATTCACCTTATTCCCTGAAGTCCTGTGGAGGGTCACATATACTAGTATGAGGACAAGAAATGGAATGTTATAATTATCTGATGTTTCAGTAGTATCACTCCAAATTAAAAGTGGCCAGTAATGGTGTTAGACTGCATGCTGATTTCATCTTTGAAGGATGCATCCACAATATTAAAAAAAGAAACATTTCTTTAGCAGAAAGCAAGATAATGCAGCTGGGCATGTTTAACTTTCTGTTTTCACCTTTTTGTTGCCTACTAGCTCAACAAATGAGACATCAAACTGTGCAATGTTACTTTCTGCTCAGCAATGCCACATATCTCTAACAGAAAACTTTGAGACCTTGTGAACACTTTCTCAGCAAATGAAGGTCACAAGCTCATCACAACATATTTTCACAGGTGTGTATCACAGTTGGCCTAAACAATACAAAAGTTAAAACGAATTTCATACCCTTTTCTTAAGAAAATATTATTAAAAGGAAGTTAATATAATTCATCAGAGAGGAATACTGCCTTACAGTAAGAGCTGCTGATCAAAAAGAGCTTTGTATCAACTACAAAACACTTTTCAAATAAAAAAAATGTTTATAGTGCAAAAACAATACTACTCAAGAAACCAAAGCAAAACAAAAAAATGCACAGGTATTATGGGTATTATTTGAACACCTGATAACTATTGCCATGTCGTTATGATCTCTCTGCTGTCTCTCTCTCTTGTACTTTATATATATTTATGAGAACAACCAAAGGGGTTGTGGTAGAGAAGCTTGGTTCATTGTCAAATCTTCCTGCTCAGAATAAAATAATTCAACTGTATCACTTCCAAAATGAGCTTTCTTGCTGTCTCTTTAAAATGCTTCAGGAAAGAATAAAAAAGCCAACCCCAAATATTGCCAGGGTTAACCTGGTACTCAAGGGGAGGGGTAAACCACATTGTATCTCTTAAAGACAAAAGCAATATAAAAGAAAGCTCCCTAATTTAAAAATGCTCACACAATTAAGACTGAAGGTACTTTCTCATAAACTACTGCCATTATAAGCTCTTTCCAACAGCAAAAAGATCCATAGTTGAAGCCAAGAACTGATACAAAGAAATAGGAGACGATATTGCGTTGATCATTTCACGTGACACGAACAAATAACACGCCGATAGATTTTAAATGTTGCGAGTTTTTTTTAATTGTGTCGTCGTCCATAACCCAAGCGAGGAAGCAAAGACTCTTAACCAAAAAGTGACTTTACATTTTATCGACATTTAAAACTACTAACTGCGGCGAACAAAGGAAATTGCCTTCAACTGAACTCATTACACTGAAGAAAGAGATTCTTTTACTTTGTCGGTATCGAATTCATCAAGTGCGAAGAAATGTTACATTTGTTAACGACTCAAAAGATAGGTCTTGATCATCGATTGTCTCATGTTAAAAAAGAATTCAGTGCAAAACCTCGATCCAAAGGATAACTGCTTTTAGAGCCATACAAATAAAAAGTGTCAACATTTTACCAACTACAAGTACACAAATTTTGAGAAGCTCGTGAATAATTCACGCTGTGAACTTGCAGAGGGTTCCCTTAGTGAGAAGCATTTAGACTTTGAATGGGAGAAATGAGTCGTGGAAATATACGAGCAATCTCTGATGGTTTTAGCAATGATATAGCTTTTCAGCTGTGAGCTGAAACAGTACATAAGCAAGTCAGCCACTATTACTATTATATTATTAGGTGTCACATGGTCTGGAAGTTGAACTTGCAAACGTGGCTAACGCATTGTAACTTACGATGAACCAAGATATAGAATTAAGTGAACAGAGAAGATTCGATAGTTTAAAGAAAGGCCACGTTATCTGTGAATTTTATCGTATTAAAGTAGCCAAACGTTGTGGGAAACTGGCGGTAAGGCAAAACTACTTGGCAACCCAGTATATTAATTTTCAACTACGTAGCGCAGATTCGACAAAAAAGCGAATCAAAAAGCACTGTATAAATATAAAACCTTTTCCCTTGTGTCATAAAACTTCGTGTTACAAAAAAATATTGAGAAAATGCCAGGAATTGTAACTTCTAATAAGGTTCTTTAATAAAGAAATAAAAATTGACGACTTTATAGATCAAAACTGCAGCAAAAGTAGCTCGAGTTTTACCTGTGTTATTGTTGTCGAGCGAATCGGGCCTGTTGCAGATCGCCATTTTGACCCAGAGTCCGAAACTTGCACATGAGAGCTGGGAAGCGGTGGAAATGCCTCGGCATAAGTTGGTTGATATCCCTCCAGGTCCGGTCCTTCATCTTCGTCATAGTGGTTGGTTAATTCTTGTTGTGGGATGTACCCTCCATCACTGTACACGGACCCTTGTAGGATTTCTTGGCCGTGGCTTTCGCCAGGCATAGTTGACCCATTTATCATGTCCATATTCTTGAAATCTGGTCCGTTTGCCGGTCAGGATCTACAGTCCCACTAAAAAAGAAAGGGAAACACGTCAGCGTATTGAATACAAAATACAAATTTACACTTTGTGTCTCCAACCACAGTCGAAGGTCTCGTGGCTAATCGAACATGTACGAAAACATGGTGATAAAATGTCGTCCGTACCTGCGAGGCAATGGTGACTGTTTCCGATAAAATCAGTCCCGGAATAAATTCCTGGGTTAGCAAGCCAGTATTATGGCCAAATAGAAACGAAAAAGACTTTCGAAAACAAGTAGAGAAGCACTGTTCTTGTGCTCCGCGAAAAGAGAACACCGATGAACCGACTAGGTTCTTTGTCTCAATTCCATACCATTACGTCATATCACAGTTATCCAATCACAGCAGCCAATTACTGTGCGTGCTGGACGCGACGTTCGACGTGGAACTTGGTTGACTCAGCTGATGAATAAGCGCAAGAGGGGGTCCCATCGGACCAAGGGTCTTCATGCTCAAAACTGAGAATTGGTTTTGGCCCATTTTATCCTTAACGTAGGTATCAATTTGAGCTTTTTAGTTCTGAAATAGGGTACAGTTTGACAGTTTTGTAAATCATTTCAGTAAAACAGGTATGGATTTGAATGAGTCAAGCAGTTTAGAATAGCAAGTCCAAAGAAACGGTGTAGGCAAGAATTGTGGTTTGAGGACGGCAGCTTGTCTCCGCGAGTTTTCTGTAATTCTTACTTTGGTAAAGTCCCGGCCACACCACTACATATACACAGGGAACAATAAAATGAAGCAGCGTTATAACCTAGTATGATTATTTTTCACTGAGAATTGTCTTCCTCTACCCGCTTATTTTCTGTTGGGTTAAAAAAAGAAAACAAAAATGCAGCACAAAGGCCTCTCTCTACATGTGAAAGAATGTGTGCATAATTAGGTTGACGGTGGCAAAATTGTGACAGTTTAGACATAGTGAAGACACAACAGAAATACAGAGTAAAACAATATTATTATTCTTGCTTTTGTTCGGGTTATTTACAAATGCAACGTCAAAGCCCTTTTCACCAAGGGACCAAAAACCTGACTGTTTTACTTTAAGTGTTTATTTGTCTGCTTAAGATATATATTGACAGCAGGTTAAACGATTGTCAGAAGTTCGGTGGCCCATGGGCTAAAAGCAATTCGTGAAAAATGTTAAGTGTTGCCAGAATTGTAACCTTTGAACTGACCAATCATAAGGTCTATTTGTCTTGCTAAAATGACGATGTCGATTCTAATAGCATTAATTAAAACAGTGGCTTGATATCATTAATTTACTCTTGGAAATTCTTGCATGTTTTCTGATGAATTGCAACCTATAGCTATACTTTGGTCATTTGCATATTTTTCTATCTCTTAGAGGATGGTCGAAGTCCATGAAATGTCACGTGACAATCGATCAGCAATGATACAAAAATAGGTGATTCTTGTTTCAACGTGGTTTCAATAGATGTATGAATGTTTGTTCGTTTGTCTCACCAAAGGAATACTTAGAACTGAGTTTTGGGGCGCTAAACCATTCATTCATTCGTTTAATCCTCGTTTGTTCCTGATGGAACATAGGTCGTCCACTAGTGTTCGCCACCTGACCCTGTCTTTTGAGCAACGCGTTTCACTTCCTTCTATGTGAGCAGTCTCTCCTCTAACTATGCCACTCTTGTGCGCGGCCAAGTGAGCTGAGGTGTCGCTCTCTTGCGTTTCCCCCTGTGGGCGTGGTGGGTTCCACTCTATGACCTGTTAGCTATGTGTCTGTCTGCTCTCCTCAGCGTGTTGCCAACCCAATTCCAAGCACTTTGTCTTATCTCCTGCTCTACCGGTCTCTGCTCCACTCGTCTCCAAAGTTTCACATTGCGTATTTGTCTAGGCAACCAAATCTGCAGGTTGTTCCCCAGGCTTTTATTGTTGAACACGTGCATCCTCGATCTGCTTTAATCCCTCGGTGAGCCGCCAAGTTTCAGAACCATACAGGAGCACAGCCTTCACATTTGACCCCAAAAAACTCCCAACTTGAACAAGAAGCAGTAAGAAACATGGCGGCCGGTCAAGCTCTCTGTGACTGGACACTGCTCGTGTTTTGGTGTCTCTTTTTCAACACTACGTCTGATTATAAGCTTAACAATGAAGTGAGGAACGATGAAGCAACTCCCAGATGCTTATCAGTATCCGCGCAAGCAGTGGGGGCGCTCCTACCTACATACTAAACTATCCCATACTGTCAAGGGCTGTAGCACCTTTCAAGTCAGTTGTCTTCCACTTTGAAGCGTTGAAGCAACCAACCCTAGGGCCTTCTGCGGCAAGATTTCCGCACAGGTCCCTACTTCATTATGCATACGGTGCTTTGTTTCAAGAAAACAATAGCGATAACAATAGACGTCCTTCGGGACTGCTGCGCTTTCTTTGTTCTTCTTAGAGGTTTCTTTTTAAGTCTATAGACCGAATGCATAAATGGCGGCCAAAAAAATAATCTTTTGTTTATGTGCTAATTAGACTCACTGGCATCATTTGCATGGACAAAATTCAAAAGAAATGTTGCTTGAGAGCGAGGTTAGTGACTTTAATTAGCATATAAACAAAAGAATACATTTTTGGCCACTATTTATGCATTTGGTCTATATGGACTTTAAAAAAATCGGTAGAATTTCTGACTGGACTGTGGAATGAATATGACGCTGTTGCTCAGCAATACCGCACTATTGTCAAAATTGGTCGTATCAACGTAAACCACATCGCCGGCTTCAAGTACCATGAGATCAAAAGCTGGCTTTTGTATGGTCGATTTGACATTCTGGTCAAATCTGAAACCAAGATCGATTCAACTTTTCCTGACTCTCAGTTTAATATTCCGGGTTTCAGAATGTGTCGCGTAGACAGGAATAAGCACGGTGGTAGGCTCGTGGCGACATTTTTTTAAAGTTGTTAAAGATCTCCCGAATTTACCACTTAGCAAACGCGCTGGACACAAAACCGAATCCATTATTCTCAAAATCATGATTGGTACGGACGTGGGAAACTATTGCGGGTACTTATCGTCCACCAAAGTCTGCTAAAGTTCCCAAGTCAATTTGTAAGTTCGAGCTTGAATCTATACTGGAAGCTATCGCCGCAATACCTGGCAACTGTCTCCTAGTAGGTGATTGCCATTAGGACCTGCAAGGCCCAGGCAAGGGCCCACAGGATGGTGGAACACTATTGGATCTACGGGATGTTTGTGACTTGTACAATCTCATAGATTCTCTGACCAGAATAACTAAGTAAATCATCTATATTGCTACTTGATCTTGTAATAACAAATAATAGGAACAGGATTTCAGCGTCCGGAGTTATACACATGCAAATATGCGATCATTCTCTAGTGTATGCAATATTGAGAAAAACTGCTCGAAAAACTAAATCGTGAAAGCTGTGTTTACGCAGTCTTAAGAACTTTGATCGTCATATGTTTTTAGCTGATTTCCATACTGTTCCTTTTGGTGTCATGGATGTTTGAAGACGTAGATGATAAACGTTTTGTATTTGAAACACTTTTTACACAAGTGCTTAACGAACACGCTCCATTGAAACGTACAATTTCATGTGCGGGGCCGTGAATTAAGTCCCTTACATGTGACACAGGAATGGCGCAAGGCGATAGGCTACAGAATTAGACTCTGGAAGATGCTTACAAATGACAGAACGGATACACAAACACAAAGAAAATATATGCACCTCATGAAGGCGCAAGGCCATAAAGGATTCTTTTGTTAAAAGGTGCACGCAGATAATTAAGCCAAGGGAATTTTTGAGGACATACCAGCCCTTCTTACATCTTCTTATAATTCAGTTGAGTGTAATGATAAGATTTGGTGAGAGGCTTGTAAACACCTCCAGTACTGTCAAAACTGTCTAAGGCCTTTGTTCTGCAACATTGTGTAAACTTGCTTCCACTTCTTATGGCCTTCACTCTTTTAAGTGCTTTGCATGCAAAACGTGTTACTCTGTACCTGACAAAATTAAAACTGAGCCTATTTTAACTACTTTAAAACGCCTTTAGTCATTTTTATAAATGTAATAGTTCATGATTGGTTACTAGTCAATAGTTGTTTCTAGTTGTTGTTGTTGTATATATATATATATTTTTTTCTCGAAAATATAAAGAAGTGCACAAGTGTAAGTTTACAGTGTAGCCTTTCAGCTACACCGTAAATTCGAGATTAAATAAAGTCATGTATGTATGTGTGTATATACTTGGTCTCAGTCGTTGGCGCCTTAGACCGCAGTAATGGTCTCAACATCGCGAATCAGTGCCTGCCCAGGAGCCCTATTCCAGTGCGTGCCTAGATGTACTCATCAGTACCTCCCTACTTACTAATAACGCTCCCAAGGTACGTGAATTTGTCCACCTCCTCAACCTGCTAAACCATGGGTTCAGGGAAAGGGTTGCCCGCGCTAGGCACTCATATAAAGGGGCATGCGTCGAGCATGATGCTCGCCCCCAAACCATCTGAGGAGCCTGGAACAGGCAAAGAAAACGAGGGCCAACCGAAGGTGACGCTGTTCCTGGGCATTGCACTGAATGTGTATCATGACATCCTCGGAACTCACATAGCCTCTTAAGCCTAGTTAATAATTAGCTTTTGTTGGTTGGATGGTTAGAGGACTTAGAGGCCAAATGGGTCCCTCTCAAGTGCTCACACGCTATTACGAATGCTATCACATGCTATCACGAATGCTATCACACGCTATCACGAACGCTTGACACGCAGGCGGAAGCGCATTATGTTTACCCTCTAGACCCAGGCTAGTCCTGAGCTTACGCCTGCCCACTCCTGCTCGTAATCCATAGCCAAGCGTACCCAGAACCCTGTGCTATCGTCGTGGTTACTGAATCCTTTTGTGCTCTGTGATGCAACGGAAAAAACTCTTCTCCTGCAGGTCACTGAGATGAATCGACAACCTGTACAAGACATGAGAAAGCGGCCGAACAGGGACTAGGTGGTGTAGCTAAGTAGGTCTGGGTTCCTAACTCAGTAAATGATTAGGCTTAAGGTGCATTTTTGTCCCTTAGGGGATATTAGAAAGGCATCTCAATTGCAAAGGAGGGCCAAAAACCCTGATCTTTGTCACTTCCACTAGTCATCCGGAATTTCAGAACCAACAAATACATAAGAGCAAGAGAACTGGTCTATGAAATGAAACCTTTACTGCAATGCAAATGCATCGCCCATGAAACTGATTACAATGTTCCTTGAGGTCGATCTATAAATCATTCTACGCAATATTTCACGGCAAAGTTCACAATTCTATGATAAGTGAATACTAAACTACACTTGTAAACAACGGGTGGTGAAAAGAGAAATCACAATGTGCTAACAGAATAAATGCAATTAACATTTCACAAAGCGACCATGTCTAATTCATATATAATAATTCTTTGCTATAATTAAAAAATACCTATCAATAAATTTTAAATATACTATATAAATAGACTCTATATCTCTCATACTATTTTAATAAATTAATTCTCTACAGCCAGCTGATTGTTATCACTTCATTATCAGACTAGCGACCAGCACTAGAAGAAATGGAATGGTGCTATCACTGATGTGACGTGCACAGTGTTCAAAGATCGGTATCTAATATTACTAAATATTAAGGAGATAAACCCTTAAGAAGGTTGACAACCTCAGCCATAGTAGGTCGGTCAGTTGGGTTCCCAGACCATGACGACGTCATCAGTTCCCTGTAACGGTTGTCTACGTCATTGCCCTCCGGTATCTGTGGCCTCAGATTGCAGGCAACAACCCTGAATATCACAATTTGATGATTCTGCAGCTTGTATGGTATTTCGCGTGTCCAAAGTTGCCAGAGACAAATTCCGAAAGAGAAGACGTCGGCCTTGAAGGAGGGGCTCTCCCCCTTAAGGAGTTCTGGGGCCCGATAGGCGAAGGTTCCTGTGAGGTAAGATCTTGACGGAGTGTTCGGCTGTTCTTTAATTATGTGACAGCAGCCAAAGTCTGCGAGTTTGCAGTTTCCGTCCTCCGTCATGAGAACATTGGCAGGTTTAAGGTCAAGATGTGCTATTTTGTTTTCGTGAACGTATTCCAGCGCGCTTGCGATCTCATATGCAAATTGGACACGTCGCTTGAAGTCGATTTTCTCGTCCGAGTCGTCTAGTAGGTGCTGCAGGTTTCTTGGGCTGACAAACTCCATGATAATGCATGGGTCATCCTCAAGGCTTAAAGCGTTGTTAGTTCCTAGAACACGTACGATATTTGGGTGGTTAAGCGACAAGACTTCGTTGTGTACTTCGGCTTCAAAACTCTGCATCGCCGCCTTCTTGTTTCGGGTGTTAGTGTGAAATTTCTTCAAAGCAACGCGACGATTTCTGTGCACGGCCTCAAAGACGGACCCAAATCCTCCAGAACCTAGGAGGCGTAAAACCTTAACTTCTTTAACATCTACTTTGGATATGAATTCAATTGGTTCTTGCGTTAGCATTTTCATTTTTGCAACAGTTCACTTGAGACTAAGTGTGATTTAAGCTGCACCCTTGCAGAATTCCCGGGACTCGTAATAATTCAAATATTCTGCATAATTACCAAACGCCGTCATGCACTTGAAGAGGTCTGGTGCATGGTGGAATGTCATCACTTACGCTATTGTTCCTTTTTAGGAAATGGCAAATTTTTGCTCGTAGCACGAAAAGGATTGCTTCAATTCAAATTAATGCAGTTCAAACTTCAGCTCAAAAGCCTGTGGACCATACAAAGTTGCTCCAAAGCTACTCAAATATGGAGGAAAGGAACTGATTCCATCATTGTTGTCTCTATACACCATAAGTGCAAAAAGAAATCCAGTCCCTACTTCGTGGAAAATTGCGGATCAATATCAGTTTCTGGGCAACCGTGCACCTACCCCTCCCCTAAACCAACAATTTAGCTAACTTTTTAACTCATTATAAATTGTTGGATTAGGGGAGGGGTAGGTGCACAGTTGCCCAGAAACTGATATTGATCCAAAATTGCTACCGTTTCGGCCCTCTTTAAGAAGGATGATGAAACAGATAGACACAACTATTGAGCAATTTCCCTATTACGCGTTTTTGGAAAATTAGTGGAACAGGTCGTTGTCACCACAATTACAATCACATCTCGAAACACAATCTTGGCCATTCTCACCAGCGGGCTTATAGAAAGGGCCACAAAACCGAATTGCTGCTGGTAAAAATGATCGAGGACTGGAACCCACTACTTGGCATCGTTTTTGTGGACTTTCGCAAGGCCTTCGACTTTATTTATCACCTTGGCTCTACTGCAAAAGTTGCAAGCAGTACGTTTTGCGGGTGATCTATGATGCTGGATTAAGGATTACTTAGCTGTCCGTTCTCAAGTTACAGTCATTAATGGTTCCGGTCCGAATCTCTGCCTGTAAAGTTTGGCGTGCCGCCGCAGGGATCTGGTTTGGGACCTACCCTGTTTTCATTGTTTTGCATCGACCTAGCTGCCTAATATAGCTGAGGATAGTGATGGCGAAATTCACATGTACGCGGATGACACAACCATCTACGTGGCTGAGTCATCTCCTGACAACGTCAAAATGTAATAAGGGTAAGATAGAGCCACACATATGCGCACTGAGGCGACAGTGATAGAAGGGATTAAACCCTGTTGGTACAAAAAAAGATGAAAAAATTGAGCTCAAAAGCCAGCAGCCATGGAGCTCAATTTTTTCATCTTTTTTTTGGTACCAACAGGGTTCAATCCCTTCTACCACTGTCGCCTCAGTGCGCATATGTGTGGCTTCAACTTTCTCTTATTACATTTTGACGTTGTCATTTCAAGCCACATCCCACCACCCTACCACTTTTCATCTCCTGACAAGGTTGTTGTCATTTTGAACGCCGTCCTCCAGAGGTCGTATGACTAGTGCTGCCGTACGTAACCGTCTCATACGTTACCGGGTTAAAACCGAGTACATGATTTTAATGCTTGGCCAGTTTGTTGGGCCGTTGCAAGCACTGTCACCAATGAACAGTGATGTTGATGCAGTCAAGTCACCGAGCTTGACAGTGATCTTAATTGGAACGTTCATATAAAAAAAAATTGAATCTTCTTAGTTCCGTGTAGTTTTTACCTACTACGGCTAGAGATGATTTTTACTTTGAAGTAATTTTACCATCAGCCTCTTATGCTTTGGTTGTATAGACCACATGCATGAATGGTGGCCAAAAATGTATTCTTTTGTTTATGTACTTATTAAACTCACTAACCCCGCTCTCAAGCAACATTTCTTTTTAATTTTGTTCATGCAAACGATGCTGGTGAGTCCAATTAGCACATAAGCAAAAGAAAGAATGGGGCTTCTGTGGCAAATCCCTGTTTGATGAGGTGGAGAGGATACACGTGCGTGCCACAAAGATCATCTACGGCCTGGGCCGGGTTGTTCGAAGCACGGTTAAAGTAACCCGGGGTTAGAACGAAATTTAAATGCAGATATGAGAGCTTAAAAAGCACATTCAGTACAATATTTTTTAATACAATTTGATGATTTTGTGCTCTAAAAAATAGAGAAAGTTGTCCGGAGAAACTGCTCTTTAACGGGAGGAAACGAAACCTGGGTTAAAAGTTAACCTTAAGTTTGCGCTAATTGGGCTTCGAGCAACCGGCCGCTGGATTGGAACACACCTAGCGATCAGGTTTTAGCCCAAACCAACTGGCTCCCTTGTAAATGATTATTTATAGCGGAGCTCCACAGCGGCTCGAAGAGCCGCAGAGCGGAGCCCCATAACTACCGTGCGAGGATAGAAATTGAGAAAACCATGCGTTTGAGTTTTCATGGTCATCGTGGCTAGCGGCATGGCTCGCGGGCGCGTGCGCCTAGCGACGACGACGATGTTGCCCCAACATGGCGGCCATAGTCATCCGGGATATTTAGAAGGTCTTAAACCGAAACGAGGCTTTGTTTTTCGCGCGCTTTTCGCGGCTTGCCGCGGCTACACAACCTACAGCCAGCAGTCTACAGCAGTCTACAATGTTTTGCTGAAGAAACGGATTATTCATAGCGGTTTTGGAGGAAAAATTTTCTTCCTACGAGTTTTCAAGCGTTTTTGGAGGGACATAAGCATAAAGCTGAGTTCTTTCTACAAGTTTTCAAGCATTTTTGGAGGGACTGTGTGAGGAGCTCCGCTTTTAGGTTTGCCAATCTATTTAATATAAATACAGGTTACTTTTATTGGCAACAACCGTTTTTATATATGACGTTGCACCTAATCCTATTGAGCAGCTGTTTACAAAATATGACAGCAATTATAACTTGCGAAGATAAATGACCTTTTTGTTAACGAAGCCTAATGCAGAACTTCTTCGCAAATCCGCTTGCTACAAATCCATATCCCTATGGAATTCTTTAAACAATCATACACGTGCTATTTCAAGCAAAAGCTTATTTAAAGACATGCTGGAGGGAAAAATTTATAACCCTACAAATGCTGCAATCAAACTGAATAATGGGCTACCCCAAAACGGCAAATTTTGTTAAATTCTTTAGTGGTAACTTTATGTAAACATGCGTTATCTACTAAGCTCTTGGCCAAAAGAGGTTTCGTTTTATGGCTATTTCGTTTTTGTTTTGCTCTGGGGGAAATCCTGAGCGGGCAAGAACTCAAGATTCACCTCATCTTGTCTGCTCGCGGAATCAACCATGCAATAATTAACAATTATTCACCGATGATCACTGAGCCTGAGGCGAATAATTGTTTTAGTATAAATACACAGGTGATTATTTCAAAAAAGGAAAAGAAAAAGCACTATACGACAAGAAAAAAATTCGAGGTGATTATCGCCTGATAATCCGAGATAGCGAACCAATCAGGGCCTGTGATTTTGTATAATCACCTTAGTATTTATACTAATCACTTTTATGGTGTAAGAGTTAAGTAGTATTGCGGCTTAATTATTCGGAAAAATCAGTTAAATCAAGACCGAGGCTGTATGAAGACCTTGCTAAAATGAAGGTATCGCAGAGGACAAATACTCCAGTTCACTACATGGGGTTTCTCTGCCATGTGCTGGTTCATGTTCGCACTCTGTAGTGCTTCGTCGTATATTAAACAACGCTTCTTGTTATATAGAGGGCATTTCAGTCCGGAAATATGCTAAAATGACTGCAACTTCGAGGCCTTACTTCTCTGTTCCTCAAGATAAACAGGGTTAAAGCCTGGTCTCCTCGTAATTGCTAATGAGCGCCATTGATTGGGGTAGATCGAGAGCGATTACGCAGTAACACTATTCAGCGATCGTCAGCAAATGCAATCTCTGGCATAGAACTTGCTGTAGGTATATGTGGACTCTTCTTTGTTCAGATTGCCGCGTAATAAAAAACATCACTGAGGAGTTCATGACACCAGACCAGTGGATCTAGGGAAGGTGTGCAGGGGATAGGTAATCCCTCTCCACCGCCGCTGATCTGAGATGACTTGCGGCTCTCCAATATAACTAATATTTGACAAAAAAATAACTATGTTTGTTGGTGTTGAATTGAAAACATGAGTAATGAGCCTTCTTCTTCGTTGCTCGGTTATAATTTTTTTTTTCGCGTTACCTTATCATTCTTTTAAGGTGAACACCTCCTAGGAAAAATCCTGGCTAGGTCAATTGTTATATTTTCTAGCCGTAAGTCATAATTCCATGTGTTCAGATAGGGTATTAATCACCAGGACACTTTCTGTTTGATGTTATGAATATCTATGCATCCAACTTGAGCCAAACATGGGGTCAATTCAGTGAAGCTTTCACAAGTGTGAATTAAAAGTGTCATTATTGTTACTCTACAACAGTAGACTACTTGTAAATTACACCTGTAAATACCTCTCACTAACCGAGTTCGAGGTCCGTACTGTAAGTTACGGACCGAGTCTTTTCCGCTCGGATTTATGGCCCAAGCGCGAAGCGCGCGGGCTTTAAATCCGAGTGGAAAAATTGAGGATCCGTTAACGCTGGTTTCCATATGATCGCAGATCGCAAAAAGTTTTGCGTAAACAGTAAGGACTTCAAAGACAAAAACAAAAAAGGCTAACAGCTGGGAAAAAATCGGCGAGAAACTTTTTTTTTATCGACGGTTGTGAGGCTGACGATGACGTCGCTTCGGGACGAAAAGAAGAATTAAATTTTCTTGCAGCAAAATCTCCACCTGGACGTCTGCCATCTTATTTGTTGCAAGCTTCCTGTGTAACTTCCGTAAGCTGGTCTTTTAATAAACAAAAAAAACCGTGCAAAGCACGTAAAAGAACTGTTTGATACAATAAACTGAAAAAAACTCAAACTCGCGCTGTCTTCCCAAACGTTCCATGTGCGAATACTCAGGGGAATCGTCACGTGACTACAACCGGAAAAGCCGGATGTGACAACGGTAGCCACACCGGCCCCTAAATGGGACTGTAAACAACAGTCTCATTTACATACAAAGTATAAGAGCTACCGTATATAACTAAGGCAATTACACGATTCATAATAACTCAAATAGCTGTTCGGAACGTTTTCAACTGTTCAAAGTCATCTTTCCACAGTTCAATTCGATTCTTTAAGTCACAATATATCATTTGAACTGATTGCTTAATCTAGACTGTTCAGTCCATTTCCAGCAAACATAACTTGGTCACTGGGCGCGTAAGTATGGTGGTGCCTTCTTTGTTCACTGGTTCTCCCTTACGCTGTCGTTTGGCGCGCGTCGCCACAGTGCAACTGGTCTTCACTCCTACTGTGCGCACTAATCCATCTCGACTAGGCATAACCTCTTCAATTCTTCCAAGTGGCCACTTGCCTCTAGGGAAGGACTCATCTGCTAATAAGACTAAATCACCGACCTCTAAGTTTCTTCTCGGTGCATTCCATTTCTTTCTTTCTAACAAGGTTGGCAGGTATTCACTCGTCCATCTGCGCCAGAACAAATTAGCCAAATATTGGGCTTGCCTCCAAGCACGTCTGTAGCTGAGGTCATCTTTATCAAATATTCCTGGTGGTAAGCCTGGACAGGGACGGAGATGCAGCAAATGGTTAGGGGTCAGTGGCTGCTCGTCTAGGGGGCTGTCACTGTTACGAGCGAGAGGTCTGGAATTCAGGGTGTTTACCGCCTCTGCCATAACAGTCGAGAGTACTTCATCTGAGACTAGCTGCTCCTTTAAAATGGCCTTTAGGATCTTCCGCACAGAACGTATTATCCGCTCCCACACACCGCCCATATGGCTCGCTGAGGGTGGGTTGAAAATCCATTCAATCTTCTTCTGGCCACAGAAGTTGTTAATCTTGTGCTCATTCCATGCTTCCACGGCTTCTTTCAGCTCTTTGTCTGCCTTTGTGAAGTTGCTACCCCGATCACTTCTTATCTGCTCTGGATACCCACGAACACTAATGAATCTTCTAAGCGCATTTATCATCGAATCTGTGTCTAAGGAGTGGGCTATCTCAATGTGCACTGCACGTGTTGTCAAACTGGTGAAGAGGCACCCATACCTCTTGACTCGGGATCTACCTTGCTTTACTTCGAGCGGGCCGAAATAGTCGACGCCAACATACGTGAAAGGTGGCTTGTCAGGAATAAGCCTATCTTCTGGTAAACTTGCCATGAACTGTTCTCCTGGACATGCTTTTCTCTGCCGTTGACAGTTCATGCACCTTCTTATCACACGCCGTACTGCCGACCTCCCCTTCACTATCCAGAATGTCTCTCTTAAAGACGATAAGACAGATTCTTGGCCCATATGACCCAAGCTTTCATGGCACTGCTTGATAATGAGATCTGTCACCTGATGCTTGTAAGGGATGATAACAGGGTGTTTCTTCTCATAACCAACAGGGGCATTGCCTAGTCGACCTCCGACTCTCAACAGGCCTTCCTTTATCTGCGGATTCAGCTGACGTATCGATGCTCCTGCCTTCCGAAGAATCCTCTTTGGGTGACCGTTGTCCTCACAACATTCTGTTGCTGAAAGTATATTTAAGACCTCTGGAAAGGCTACTTCTTGAACGCGTCTGAGAATTTCCATTTCAGCCGCTTGGAGCTCTGCCACTGTCAAATGGCCGCATTTCATCAATGGCATTTCACTGGAGTTGACTGGAGAATCATTTACGATTCCAGCGTTCTTTCTCAGTTGAACTTTGACTCGAAGGTACTGTTTGTAGCGCAGCAACCATGCAATAGCGCATTTCAACTTCCACCAACAAGAATAGTAAGAAATTAAGTCATCCACAACATTACTTTGGAGAGCGGAAACATAAATCTGAGCTTCCTTTCTTATTTCTGGATCTCCGTCTTCTAACACTGGAATTTCAATCATTTTGGGCCAGTGGCTCTCGTTTTCCCACAAGAACTTGGGGCCTTTTAACCAACGATCATCCTTGAACATGGCATCTATCTTCAGTCCCTTTGAACCGTCATCAGCAGGGTTGTCATCTCGGTTTACGTACTTCCACTCAGAGGGTTTAGACCCATTGTGTATCACTGTTAGGCGATTAGACTCGAATGTATGGAATCGCTTTGATTCGTTGTTGATGCACTTCAACACGGATGTCGAGTCAGTCCAGTAGTGAACTTGATCTAGTATCATGTCCAATTCTTCTCGAATAATCTTGGAGAGCTTTACCGAGATAACAGCGGCTGTAAGTTCCAATCTTGGAATTGAAATTTCCCGTACAGGAGCCAATCTTGCCTTCCCCATCACAAATGCACAGTGAATTTGGTCAGTCACATCTTTCAAACGGAGGTATGCAACGGATGCATAACCTTGACGAGAAGCATCTGAGAAGAGGTGTAATTGTACTTCTTTAACTTCGCCGAATTCCTTTGGCTTGAAACAACGATCTACTTGTATTTCTTGCAGTTTGGGGAGATCGTCTAGCCAGCGCTTCCACTGTCCTTTGTCTGTTTCATCCAGAGGATCATCCCAGCCTAGCCTCTTTCTACTGAGTGTCTGCAAGAGCAACTTTGCCTTCATGACATATGGAGCGATGAATCCCAACGGATCAAAGAGGGAATAAACAGCTGACACTATACCTCTGCGTGTCATTGGTTTCTGGTTCACTGAATGCAATATCTTCTCCAAGACCTCCCACACAAACTTGTCCTCCTCTGTATTCCACTTGAGGCCAAGTGCACTCTCTGTAGGAAGTTTTTCAAGCTCTAAATTAACCACTGATTTGGCTCTTTCAGACTCTGGAATCGTCGCGAGCAACTCTCTGTCATTACTGTACCACTTCGTCAAACGGAATCCACCTTTCTCTAGCAACTTGCGCAACTGACTGGCTAAACCGACAGCCTTCTCTGTGGTGCCTGTCGACTTCATCATGTCGTCTACATACATGTTGCACTTCACTGTCTCCACCACTTCTGCATCGAACTCCTCCTGATGCCACTGGGCTGTCTTCCTTAAGCAGAAATTAGCAACACTCGGTGAAGACGTTGCTCCAAACAAATGTTTCACCATTCGATACTCTTCCATCTCCTTTGTCAAGTCTCCATTTGGCCACCATAAAAATCTTAGAGTGTCACAATCCTTTGGGTCTACCAAAACCTGATGAAACATTGCTTCTATGTCAGCGACCATTCCAACAGTTTCTAGTCTAAACCGACTTAAGACACCCACAAGTTGATTCGTTTGATCTGGGCCCTGCAGCAGCTGGTGATTTAAAGATGTCTGCCCGAACTTTGCTGCACAATCATAAACCACTCTCACTTTGTCGGGCTTTAAAGGATGTGTAACAGGATGATGGGGTAGGTACCACACTGGTCTGTCCTTTACTTCCAGCTCTTCTTTAGGGACCCTTTGGGCGTGGCCGTTTTCAATGTAATCAGTCATTGTTATCTTGTACTTCTCGTACAAAGCTTCATCTTTTAGAAGTCGTTTCTTAAGAAGAAATCCTCTTCTTTCTGCTACTATCCTGTTGTTAGGTAAGAAGGGTGGATCATGTCGCCATGGCAGGGCAACCTGAAAGTGCCCATCGACCATCTTAAGCGTTTTCTCCATAATTTCTAAGGCCCTCTTGTCTTCCAATGATGCACACACTCGTGTCTCAACTTCAGAGCTTTCAAAGTCTGTTTTCCAGAGTCTCTCCAACTGTTGGTTCAGCTCCTCATTTTGAGCTTGACGTTCAGTTTCATCTGTTTGTAACTGATTCTCGTTTTCACTGCAATCAGGTCCTAGTTCTAGGCCACCTCCTTCGTCTGCAGTATGCACCTTGACATCATCTCCATTATCTAACATTTCAGAAAACACAACACTGTCTTTGGAACCATCGCAGAGAACAGGATCTTCAGATTCCAACACCCTGGTGCAGACAACAGAGCTCTCTCCCTCACGCAAGAAGTTGACTAAGCGTTCAGAAATGCAGCTTTCTCCTCCAACAGGACCTATCACAGTCCACCCCAGACTGTACCTCACTGCTACTGGTTCACCTTCTCTACCAGTACGGCACTCCAATGGCAAGAACAAACTTGGATTGTCTTTGAGCCCAACAACTAACATGACACTTTCAATGTCCAATTGTCGTAAATCAACATCATGCAAATGTGGCCAATGTTCAAGGTCTTCCTTCTTGGCTATACAGCTTTCAGTGATTGGCATATGCTTAACTGTCCTAACCTTTGGGAGCTCCACTATAACTGATTCCTCCATTGACATCACTATCAGGTCTACTTGTTGACTCTCTACCCTGGTTGAGCCTGTTATCCCGGACAAAGTGAAGTCCAACTTGGTGCCGCTTACACCTAGGCTCTCTTTCAAGCTTTCATGGCAAAGAGTAATTTCTGAGCCACTGTCCAACAAGGCATACGTTTCAACGGGTATTGAATTACCATCTTTAGCCAGAACCTTAACTGGAACAACACTAAGACAGACCCGCTCGCCGGCCCCAGTTGTAGCAGTCACAGCACTACTCTCACTAGTCACTCCTCTGGTGTCACAGCTGGTATTAGTTCCTGTCACTCTTTCCCTTGACTGGCCATCATCAGCGCTTGGAGGGCTCGGATTTTCTGCAGGCGGATGCAGTAGTGTGTTGTGACTCCGGTTGCATCCATCCACTCGGCATTTGAACTGAGTTTTGGGGCAGTCTCTTGCAAAGTGTCCACTATGTAGACACTTGATACAAAGGTTTTGGTCCCGCACCACCTTCCATTTGTCTTGATGAGGCTGATTCTTAAATTTGTCACACTTCCACAGTCTGTGTTGACCGCGACACACACTACAAGCTGGCAATTTCTGGCTCTGTTTGCCAGGCCCTTTCTGACCTTGGACACCTCCAAATAGTGTAGTCCATTTCTGAGCACCTCGACCTTGTGGATCCTTCCGTTTTGCACCGTCTCTTTCCCTTGAAGGACTGGGAGTTAAATCTTCTCCAAACTCATTGTTAACAAGTGCAGCTCTTTCCTTTAAGTACTGCAAGAAATTTGCAAACTTTGGTCTTGATCCATGTGAAATAATTCTTCCTGCGCATTCCGTCCACTTAACTCTCATGAACAGTGGGAGCTTCTTATTAAGTTCCCTCAATGTATTTGTGTGATACAAATCACTGACATATTCAGGCCCCATGCCTGACAGTGTCCTATTGGCTACATCTAAATGGCGGGCAAATGCAAGTAAACTTGCTCCATCTGCTTGCTTCAGGGGGAGTAGGCTCTCCAATTTCCTGATGTGTGCTTTGGCTATGATGTGAGGGAGTCCAAAATTCTCACGTAATGTACTCTTGGCAGCATGATAACCTTCATCTACAGGCAAGTTCACACAGCTTTCAATTGCATCTCTTGCTTTTCCATAGCAGTGCTGAATTAACAGTTGCAACCTTCTGGAGTTGTCAGGATTATCTTTCTCTAAACAAGTCTCAAAGTTATGCATAAACGAGACATACTTCATTGGGTCTCCATCGAAACGCATGTACTCAACTTTCGGAGTGGAGACAACTTGACGCAATGCTTGTACTATTTCTAATCTGCCATCAGATGTAAATGATGCTGGTTCCTGCATTTGACATTCACCTGGATATGCACCTGGAATCTGGGACCATGGTACCTGGGTTGGCTGCCGTGCTATCTCTTCAGGTTTAAGCTGTGGCATTAATGGCACCTGCACTTGTTGTAATTCATTTCTTAACACTGGTGGATTGACAGGTGGTGTTCTTAATGTCTTAGTGTCCTTTAAATTGTACGGTTGGTCTGCATATTTACATGTACCAGCCTCATCAACATTAAGTGTACGTCCAGTTGCAGAAAACACTGGATTGGGTACTGAAGTACGGACTGCTTCGCAGGCCTTAACACCTGAGATCCTAATTCTGTCATTGTCTCTAAATTTAGGAACTTCATCCAAAGGTTCAGACCTTAGCACTGGTTGCTCAAGTGGATTTAACTGAGTTTTCATCCTCGTCTGTTGCTGAGTGGGGTGTGAAGGTTCCAAATGCTGCACTGATTGCTCATGTGGCTGCTTTAACTGAGACTCAGCTGCCTCCTTTGTCTGCTGCTCAATGGGGTGTAAAGGTTCCTCGTACTGACTATCCCTGCACTGGTCTTCAAGCTCTTTATAAACATTAACGCTTGCCATAGCCCGCTCCTCCTCCATCTCAGCCTCCATTAAGTCCCTTTCATAATGAATTTCATTCATCTTACGCTGCAACTGTTGTTCACGCAGAAGCTGTTTGGTTTTCAACTGAGCAAGGGCAAGTTGTTCTTTCTTCTTTGCTAGTATCATAGAAGCTGAACTTAAGCCAGAGGACCCACTTTTCGAACTCTTGCTAAACTTCCTTGTAAAGGATTTTATGTCATCATCTCGCCCTTTAGTGGACATAGCTTTGGACTTCCAAGACTTAATTACAATGTCAAGCGCTGCCTTCTGCGCCATCTGTTCCTTGTAGCTATCATTGGCTCTTTCAAGTTCTTCATAACGGCCAAGAACATCAAGACATTCAATGTACCCTTCATGGGCTTTAACAAACTTCCGCCAAGCATCTTCATATGAATCCTGAATTAATTTTAGATCCTCCAAATTTCCACAGTTGTCTATTATTTCTTTAATGTTTCCTCTAAGTCTGGTAAGGGTTGCGATGTAACCTGAACGGGAATTTTTTTGTGTGTTTCCCCTTTCTGCCATTCTGCTTTCAAAATTAATATTAGAAGGTACTTTAATGCGGGAACTTCTTCTCAAATGAGTTCCAACTTCAGCTTCCGAAGAGGCCCCCCGGGCACCTTGTTCAAATTTGCTGCCGACAGGCAGCGATTGAACCGACATTTCTATTTAAACATGCAGCAATGTACAAATAATGTCAAACACAAACAATAATCAGACAAAATCCAATGCAAACACGAAGCAATGTTCTCCCCCGAGAACCAAATAATTGTCAATAATGATCAGACAAAATCCAATGCAAACACGAAGCAATGTTCTCCACCGAGAACCAAATAATTGTCAATAATAATCAGACGAAATCCAATGCAAACACGAGGCAATGTTCTCCACCGAGAACCAAATAATTATCAATAATCGCGCAAATCGATCCAAACACGAAGCACAGTTCTCCCTTGAGAACGGAACAGTTCAATAATCGCACAAGTCGATCCAAACACGAAGCACAGTTCTCCCTTGAGAACGGAACAGTCAAATAATCGCACAAGTCGATCCAAACACGAAGTAAAGTTCTCCCTTGAGAACGGAACAGTCAAATAATCGCACAAGTCGATCCAAACACGAAGCACAGTTCTCCCTTGAGAACGGAACAGTCAAATAATCGCACAAGTCGATCCAAACACGAAGTAAAGTTCTCCCTTGAGAACGGAACAGTCAAATAATCGCACAAGTTGATCCAAACACTGAAACACGAAGTAAAGTTCTCCCCTGAGAACCAAATAGCTGTCTCCTGAGATCCAAACAGTTCTTTTACTGTAACTTCCGTAAGCTGGTCTTTTAATAAACAAAAAAAACCGTGCAAAGCACGTAAAAGAACTGTTTGATACAATAAACTGAAAAAACTCAAACTCGCGCTGTCTTCCCAAACGTTCCATGTGCGAATACTCAGGGGAATCGTCACGTGACTACAACCGGAAAAGCCGGATGTGACAACGGTAGCCACATCCTGCCAGCGGCGCGTGTACATTTGCCATTTCCGCCGCTGACAGAAGTGCAATTCTACAGTCGGCTCTGCGATCGTCTACGATTATGTGGAAACAGCTCTCTTTGCGATCATTTGCGACCATCTGCGATCATATGGAAACCAGCTTTAACTTACTGTACGGACCGAGAAAACGAGGAGTGTAAGATATTATATCTCTGGAAAAATTTTGGTGACCAAAACAAACTTGTATTTAACGGGCCGTACAGTGAAGGACGGCCCGCTAAATTGACCAATTACAGCGCGCGTACTATCTGAGAGATATAATAATGGAGTGTTCGCTCACGTGACCAGCAGCCTTATTGGTTTACTGAAACAAAAGAAATAATTTACATAAAAATAGAGTTCACTTTCCCAAAGAATCTTTTTCTCCTCCGACATGGCCGCCGTGAACACACTCTGTAGGCATTAAGTCATATCTTGAAGCAAAAAGCCAAGTTGAGAAGATTTGTAACCATGCTTTAATCAACTAAAATTCTACAGAATGCTAATCGGAAACAGAGTTACAGTGAATGGTCAGGAGAATGGTGATTCTGTTCTGGAATGCTTGAAATCAAAAGTACGATTGTAAGAGTTAAATGGAGAGAATCGTAAACTCAAGTGAGGGGTTCTGTCCTCGTATACCGGTGCACGAGGGAATAACCATTGTATTCTCTTTGTCTAGGAGACATTGGTTAGCTGTAATGTATTGTTTGGTCTGTTGTATCATCTCTTGTGTACCGGTACACGAGGACAGAACCTAAATAAGGAGTTAGCGGGAGTAGCGACTATGGCAAGATCTAGTTTCTGATCCGACGTCTTCTTTGCAGATATCAAACCATAGCACGGAAATCAAACCGTCTGTGGTAGTTAAAGAACTGTGTTTATAGTTCATCTAATCACATGGAAAGTCCAACTGACGTCAGGTTTACGCTTCACATTGAAGGGAAGAGCACAAATCATACTTACTGTCCTTACTCTAATCAAACTTTGGCCAACAAACTAGAAGTTGTACTCAAGGTTTGAAGCAATGCAAGCTTTACCATGAACTCTTCCAGATCGACTTTTCTTGTTGATACAACATATGCAAATTTCTGTACAACTCGTCTCGTCTTTAGGCAAATTAGAAGCCCAATTCTACCATTGGTAACTTGAGCACACGATGCTGAATCTGAAAATCACGGCTGACTTGTATCCATGAACGTGCATTCTGCTTCACGCACATTCATTTACCGGCTCTCTCAACGAATTGGCCGTTAATAGAAAACTGACTCGTTTAATAACATTACACAGCCACAGCATTCATATTTTTTTTTAGAAAAAGAATATATACAGAAAACTATGAATACCACAACTGATTTGTTACGCAGGGAAAAACGCCACAAGAAAAAAGAGACTCTCCTTATTTGTATCGCAGCAATATGACCTAAACAACGAGGGTATAGCTGTGCAAGGTCATATCAAGGCGACAATTGAGGATCTTCACAAGTAAGTATACAACAAAACGAACCGTGCTGTTCGCTGTGATAACAGTTTCTATTTTCAGCTGCAAACGTTGTTTTCATTTCCACTGCTGGGAAACGTTCATGAATTCTCCGTTGGGTAAGGGATGTGACAATGTGTGAAGCCATTAATACCTTGTCTTTGTGAAGTGGTTTAACTGTTTGCGGTGTTTAACAGTTACAACGCGTGTCTTTCGCAAAGCCACAAACGTTCATCGGTGCGTCGACTGTGTGTGCAAACCAGAGGCCCAAGTCGCCACCAATCTGGGGAAATGTCCAGTAATTCGCACAGCTTACTGCGGCTTAGAGCTTCGTTACCCTTGATGTAATCCAGATCCTCCTGCATGAAACTGGTGCAAGTCGTTTTTAATTCAGGAAACTTCACAAAATAGTGTTCAAGTAGGTCTTGTAGGTCCGTTGCAAGTATGTGGCGTAGTTTAGGGTCTCCAAACAGTATCTTGACTGGAACATGCGATTCATTAAATCCATCTTGTGAATCTTCCCCTTTTAGCATGAAAGCGAGTTTGAGAAGTTTGCATGTGCGTGCGCCAAACACGTCTAGGAAATCCCTGATGCGTGGAATTCGGAAACCTGGTGCATCAGTCAAGTGCCAGTAACCAGGACATTCACAAAGGAAATGTACAGCATACCCGTCATTAATTGGTGAATTGACACGAAGGCGGTTCCTTAACGGCAAACTCTGGAAACCAATCGGGAGAACCGCGAAGAGCCGCGGACAGCAAACGTCATTCAGGATTTGACTAGGTGCGTCAAAAAACACCCCGGCCCTGACCTCTCCCCTGACCGGTGTGTTATAGGCCTTCCTCTCAACCCTTAACAACGGCTTTTCTCCAGCTAAAACTGCAAATTTTGTACCGATAGCGTGACCCCAAGAACACACGTTGTTTACCTCCTCAGCGAGCTCTCCCAGCACTGCAGGTGTCTTAAATGATGCCAGTTCACATACAGGACAGACAATTTTCCTTACGTATCGGATACCAGGGTAACGTGTGTCAACAACCGTCTTGATCGCGGTTCTGATGTCGGGGAGGACGCAACATGGTGCCGGTCCCCGTATGATGGTCTTGATCTTGTTCTCAAATGGAATGGCTTCTATGCAAACTCGATGCACCTCTGGGGAACTATTCTCTGCCAGTGGATGGGCACACACGTCATGACAGTGTAACGAGCAACCCATGCAAGCTTTGGACCTCGTTGAAAATACCATTTGAAAGCGGTAAAAGGTGGGTTCCACGTCAAAGCTGTTGGGTAGTTTCCGGCGGGCGATCGCGACCGTAAGATCGCTAAAAAAAGCTGGAGGAAGGAAGCTGAAAAGAAACGCACAACTAATCTGACGATCAGATTCTGATAGCTGCTGAGGCCACGTTTCCTCGTCAGCACGACCAATTGGCAGCTGGAAAGGAACAATGTATTCCGTCTCGCTAAGAGAAAAGCACATTCCAAGCTTTCTGAACAGAGACAAGAGATAGAAACGCTTTCCTTCGCTGACAGATGGCCAGGTCTTTGCCAGGTTATCGATTCGCAGAATGCCGTCCAATCCTGAACTAGCCCCCGATCGCGCCCCGACAAGCAAGCAGATTTGTTCAGAAAGCCACGCGGGATCAATGAATATAACATCGCCAATGTCTTTCATGTCTTCGTACCAAAGGAATTCTCCTTGGGAATGGAAGTACGTCATAAGCGCCTTGAGTTTGAAGTCCTGCTTGACGCCACACCCATGGGCGATCTCGCTGAGCCTGTCGTAAGTGAGGAGTGGCCACTTCTTGAGTTCACTTTCCGCGTGTCGCATTTCCTGTATTCTGTCCCGTACGTACAAACACTTCTGCGGGATTCGAGAGCTAACCTTCGAGTTTAGGAGAACTGAAGCACTGGTAGCCAATCCTACCTTGAACTTCTGAAGGCTCGGGTTCTTAGAACTTAGAAACGACTTGGGAAACTGGCTGATGCTGCTCACTTCGTAGAAGCCAACGATGTGTGGGATACACGGCTCTGGAGTGTGCTTAACTGAAAGAGGGCTCTCGCAGAATTGGCCCTGCACGTAGAAAACTGCGGCACCCACCGAACTACCACACACAAGAGTTCCTTCACAAAGTACACACTGCGCAACAGCCTCACCTTCAAACCGGCGTCTGTGCCCACGACGATACTTGCCTAAGAGATTCTCGATGTCTGTTCGTATACGCATTCGGATCTCTTCGGTAAGGTTCGGATCGTCAGCGTGTGTGCCCACGATGAGGACATGAGAGTTTGGGGCTCTTGAAAAGATGACTTGAAGCCACAGTTCCAAACGTCCAAGTTGATAAATGGATAGAGATGCTTTGCTCACCGTGTATTCACTCATATCAAATACAGCTTGATATAGAGTGTTCTCGGATAAGAAAAAATTGTGCGAACCAAACAGCTCCTCGTCTCCAGCTAAATCGAACGCTTTTAACTTTAAACGCATCAAGTCCACTGTAGTAATATCAACTCCTTTTGTTCTAGCGGGAATGTTAATACCGCTCATCCGCCAATCCTTGGTATGCTTGACAGCATTTAAAAGAGTGCTTTTGCCTACTCCACAACCGCCCACCAAAGCAACCTTGATTTGATGACTGGCTACGGGGTCATCCAGAAAGTCACTGAGAAACTCCAAGATGGTTTCAGTGCCTCTGTTGAGAACGTGCGTAGGAGGAAACTTCAGTCTGTTTCTACTAAGGCGGAGACTGCGTAGTTTGCCGAGCAGCCCAAGGGATGCAGAAAGCTTCTCTAGTTTATTGCTAGTTAGATCCAAACTTTCCAGCGTGCCAAGACAGCCCAGTGTGTCAGGCAAATATTCCAGGAGATTGCGATCGCAGTGCAAAAATTTCAACTTCTGCAGTCTGGATACAGTGTCGGGTAGTTTGCGAATCTTGTTACCGCTTAATCTCAACCGCTCCAGGTTAATCAGGGCACCGAGCTGTTCGGTCAATCGGGATATGCCACATTTCACGATACACAAGCTCTTGAGGCTTGACATTAAATAGATGGTACCAGGAAGCTCAAAACTACCCAGGTCACAGTTTGTTATTGACAGAGATTCCAGGCTGGACTGAACCTGGGAAAAATCGAACAAGCTGATCCCTTCAGAGTTAACTACAGTAAGAGATCGAACTGGTAGCAACGGTACAGTTTCGTTCACGAACTTTGCAACATCCGATCCGTTTTGACCAATCAAGAGAATTCTGGCAAGTGGGCGTGGTGATGCGGACGCACAGAAAAATGTTATTTGCCGAGTAAACTCGTTAAGATCTTTGCTCACGACACGGGGCAAATCATCTCCTTCATCAGTAATCCAAAACTCACAATGTTTACTCCACGCGCTGCACTGAGCCTGTAATTCGCAACCATTTTCAAGAAGGAATCTTGTAGCTTTCAAGTTGTTTTCACTTATTGCAACATCCAGTGCGGTTTGCAAGTTTTTGTCCTTGAAATTGACGTCAATAAAATCAACTAACGATTCCAATGAAGGAACATGATCTTCACTCGCAGCGTGGTGGAGAAGAGTGGAGCCGCTCTTCTCAAAATCAGGATGATATTTCGATAGCTCCATTCTGTCCATCACACTCACAAGAACAGCGGTATCAAAAATGTTTCTCACCTCGTTATCGCTTGTGGCACACTCTAAGTACTTCACGGCGCCAGTCTGTTGTGCGACAGTGGTTCCCATAACCGGATAAACCGGTTTTCGTGACGGATCTTTTTCGTCCCACAACTCCCGCCATTCTGTCTGCGTTCCCACCAAGAGAAAGGGAGCAACGGGGCAGTGATGCTGAATTTCAGGTATCCAGTGGTGGATAGCGTTTTCCAGTGAGATTGAGCGAACAACGGAGAAGCAGACAAGAAATATGTCAGCACCTGTGTACATTTCCGGCCGTATATTGTCGTACGCCTTTTCACAATGAGCATCGTGCAGCTCTAGGAAAAACAGCTTACCATCCACAGTTACGGTGCCTGACCACTGATCAACTGGGTCCGGCAGCGAATCCTCGCTTTCCACGCTCTCATTGTCTGTATGGATAACTTGAAAACGAGGATGCGCATGCGTGTTAACCTCTACAAATCCATCAGTGTTCACGAGGTCAACTTGCCCTGTGGAAGCATTTAAAGTCACTTTAGTATCCTGATGCAGGTGTCCAGGAAATTCATTTTTCTCTTCTTCAACAGTTTCCGTCGCTGATTCAACATCTGCATCCAGAGAGTTAAGATATTTCAGAAATAATTCTTGTTTGTCAACATTGTCGTCACCCACCAAGACACATTTGATTTTCCTCATCAGGTGTTAGTACTAAGCCCTAAGGTCCCAAGGTTCAGCTGTAGACAAAAGATACATCCAGTAATGATTCAGATGTAACAAAATAATGATATTTGAATGCAAAATCAGGGGCCAAAGCAGAAGAATGTCAAGCGCTCAATGTGTTTCACAAAGCATTTCACTTTATTCCACTATAAATATGCCCTGAGGCGCTATAGGTATAATTCATTATTAAATATCTAAGGTTCATAAAAATGGGTTTATCAAACAAATTCGCATACTTGTCCAATACACTGACAAATTTCTGCACAGCAATGTATTAAAATGCATTGTGTTGTATTGAGTTGTTCTAGAATGCATTGTTGAACTATTGTTATGGCCATATAATTCAATACAATGCATTGCATAAATTTGTTGGGGCATTGGACAACCCTCCAAATTTGTAATGTGAATTGTACAAACCAAAGATAAATTAGAAGCTGACATTTTCAGCGTAAGCCTGTTGTCAGAGTGAAAGCCCAGTTCTTGCCTTTCACTGCAGCTTCTCATACATCTTTGAACAAGAACATGGCATAAATTCAACTGCCAGGGGTTTCAATAAGTTCTAAAGTAGACGGCTGACCATATTAAAGTAGGCGGCTGTAACAGGTGACTCAAGAAACTCAAGGGACCAAAAAGAAATTTAATGTTAGAAAGTAGGCGGCGATGATTTGGGAAGTAGGTGGCAAAATTCGTCAGTTGCCGGCTTCTATTGAAACCCTTGAACTGCTAGTTGACTTTCCTATTTATAAACCTTATAACTTGAAATAATCATAGTAATATATTACCTCTTTACCCTAAGTAATATAGACAGGACCAACTATTTACAGTGTACCTTAAAAGTCTGCCCACTTGCATTTCGTACTATAAACTGTAAATAATGTATTCAGTGAGTAGTGGATTGACCTTGTAAGGTTCACAATCATTATTTGGCTTGTCACTCAACAATCTCCCGACAGCTGTTATGTGGTTTGTCTATCAGAAGAAAAGATTTAAGGTAAGAATTAAAAATTATTGTCATCTCAGGCATAATTTTAACTGCAAAGCATTCAGAAGAAATTAGCTAATTAAATTAAAATTATTTTAAATTAATTATTATTTCGTTTATTATTCTGATTATTCTCATTGCACGAATTCAAGTGTTAACACATATAAATTGCGCGTTCTCGAACCTGTGGATTCTCTGGGTAAAACGTCATGAGATAATAGTTTTGATCGATAACAGTATGGGTTATCTAATCAAAGTTGTCGAATACAAACCAAATTAATCAAAAAAGCCAAGGGCAAGTTTCATCTTTAACACAGCGGGGGAACATTTGCCCGACGAGCAGTAATACACTTTCCGTCCTTTACGCAAATAATTACCGACCGTACGACAATCGCTGCACTAGTAACTTGAGCTTATTCCTTTATTATAATAAAGGCTATTTGTGGTAAACTCAAACACCCTTTAAACGTGGAGAACAATGGAACTGTTTTCGCTATAATTACAAAACGAAGGTCGTAATCCTAGAACCGAAAGATCAACAAACTCTATGGTCACAATTTGCAATCATTCTCGCCTTTTTTGCGCTTGAAGGGACTATCAACCATTTTCAGATAACACAACAGATCAGAACCGGTTGGTGAATGCGAAATTACAATGCAACTGGTATTCTAATATTTTAATTTAAAAACTGAGACAACTCACCGACTCATGATCATTCCCATTACAATGTCCACCGCCTTCAAGATTCAGTCACGTCTTGGTGGAATTCAAATATTCAATACAGATTTGTGGTTGAGCCCTAAACTTGTTCGAAATAGCATTTCATTCCATCAAAATTTCAGATTCCTAAAGAAAACTCTCCCCACGGGCAAAGTTTAGTCAGAAGTGATTCTGCAATAAATTTTTCTCGAGCCCAGACTCAAAGCGGAAATAGAATCTGATCAGGAACAGCTCAAGCGTGTAAGGGTGTGTCTTTGTCTGATTTCTACCCCTTCCCCCCTTTGGAAGCATTGCACAGTACCTCATATAATCCCTACTACAAGGTAAACAGAACTGTTTGTTCCTGATACTGGACCATGGAACATAACCTTACAGGTCCACTCGATCCTAGTCTCCTATGCAGACATTCTTTGGGATTCCTCCCACATTCCTTCCTCACAATTGTGACATTATGCCCAAAGAACCTGTAACTAAGCGGATCATTCTCGGTGTGTAAACTTGTGAAGTTCTTCTTCGTTTTTTTTTAGCTACTATTTTCCTAGTTTCTATTGTTTTGTCTCCTTTGTTTTTTTTTTTTCGTTTTAAGTCACTTGTGAATGTAACAGGTTTTAACACCGAGGACAAGCCAAGTAAGCAGGCCCATATCACCGTATCATGGCCTCCGGTTTTTGTGAATCATACTCTAGGGTGGAAGTTTTTAAATCAATTGGACCTTGTTTTTTTCTTTATTCTTTGGCTATTCTCCCCAAATAGTCCTTATACCTTTAAGCCCAAAAACCCAACTTCCTATAAATATGGAGTTACAAAGCAATATTCACTATTCCATTTTGAGATGTGTTAATCATAATCCTAGAATTTCCAAACTCAAGTTTCATTATCCATTCCCTATTTTTAAAATGTCATTATTCCTCAATCATTATTCAGCTTCCACCCCCAATTCATAACATCAGAAGCTGATGTGAAAGAACACCATAACTTTGATTTTCATTTATTCAGATATAACTAGTGAAATCTACACTCTTTCCTTTATAAGATTTGTATACAAGTGTGTACAGCAACCTTAATTTCCACGAAATATCTGAATTGGCTGAAGAATAAAAAAGAAAAAATTAACAATTCTGAATGTACACCAAGTTGATAAAGGCAGATGCAGCTACATGTATGCAAGATCGTATTTAAACAATTACCATGACAATCAAACAAGACATCAAGTTCACATTTGACAAAAGTACTTATCACATTTATTCTTACAACACTCAGTAAACAAGCCTAATTAAGCATAACTGCAGTTGTTCACTATACACAGATAACTTATAAAGAGACAAGGTAGACAGGTTTCATTGTAGGTTGTAGCTATGACAACTGGAAAGATGTCCACGATAAGCACTTGAACAAGTTTTGTCTTTCTTCAAGTCTGAAATGAGCCACATGCTTGTACAATGGTAGACATAAAACATCCTGTCCTTTACCAGGGGTAGCAACAATCTTTGCTGTCCTAGTGTACAGAATTTCCAGGAAATCTCAGGCTAGTTGTAGGTCATGTAGCGGGGAGTAGCACTGAACTTTGCATAGGCCTTGATAACTTTATTGACAGCTTCCAAAAAGTCTTTTTCAGTGGCAACCTACAAAGTTGATTGAGAGGTAGGAAAAGAATATTAACAAACTGATTGAAAGGAAAAACTGGTGTTCACCTTTCTGAAATGACCTTCCTCCCTACACATGAACAGATATTGATGTTCTCTACATTCCTTTAATGTAAAACGAAACAGTAAACTACACTGTAAACTACAACAAAGCTTCAAAAAGAGCACAAATTCTTTAAGGTATTAAAATACAGGGCAAAGAACTATTTATCCTAAAAAAAGGAAAACCCCAGAAAAAAACAATTGTCACATAATAGTAATTTAACGTAAACCTTGACATTACAAAAGTCAGACCTGTAAAGCATCTTGTCTTTCCATGCTACAATAAAGTTGCTGTTAGCTAGGTTGTTTATTGGCAATCCAAACCACTCAAAATGCTTACCTTTCTCCTTGATCGAATGGCAAACATGCCTGCTTCTGTACAAACACTACGGATTTCAGCCCCTGGAACACAAAATATTATTAATCAACAGAAAACAACCCAAGCTGCATTGAGACTGCAAAGTAACCACAGTAGCACACAAGATGTAATGAGAAATACAAATGAGTAGAATCACAGATAAGTTAATACGTGTCTTTATTATATCTCTCAGTTAGTACGCGCGCTGTGATTGGTCAATTTAGCAGGCCGTACTTCACTGTACGGCCCGCTGACGTTTGTTTTGGTCGCCAAAATGACTCCAGAGATATAATAAATATCTTATTAACCTCGTTTTCTCGGTCCGTACTGTAAAATACGGATCCTCGTTTTTTCCCGTCGATTTATGGCCCGCACGCTTCGCGCTTGGGCCATAAATCGACGGGGAAAAAACTCGGTCCGTATTTTACAGTACGGACCTCGAACTCGATTAATAAGAGGTATGTATTGCCATTTATCTCAAGGATTAGAATAAAGCAACCTCAGATTTTGCATTGACACTTACCTGTGGTGTTTGGGCACAGTCTTGCAAGAAGTTCGTATCTGATGTCTCGTTCTACACTCATGGACCGTGCATGGATTTTAAATATGTGTGCGCGGCCCTATAAGGAAATATACACACACTACGTTATTATGTGACAGACCTCTTGAAAAGCCATTATTCTGATTTAATGACATCTTTCCAGCAAGCTACAGAACGTTACAGTTTTTGTAAAACCCTGGTTTTTAACTGTAAAAACTGCAGCTAGGCTGGTGGTTATCTGAAATATATCACTTTGATGACTATTAGTTTTTCAAGGCTCAAACGATTATACTCAACAAAGTACATCAAAACTGTTTACCTCTAGATCTGGAAGACTAAACTCTATTTTTCTATCCAAGCGACCTGGCCTGGTCAGAGCTGGGTCGAGAGTGTCTGGTCTAAATACAAAGATAAACTGGAAATCATTAACTTCGTTTAAGCATTAACTTGTGTAAAGGAATCCTTAGTTCCAGGGTCAATTCAATAAAACTTTCACAAGTGTAATTAATAAGTGTAGTTATTGTTTTCAAACTGTAAAACAATAGCTACATTTGTAAATTACATTTGTTGTACGTTGTATCGAATTTACCCAACGTTAAGCATTCAGCTACTAGAAAATTATTGGACAAAACTTCTTTATACCACTGTCCAAACCTATAAAACAAGGTGGTATCATTGTGTTAGAGATCACTGACAAACCAGTAGTTTAATACTAAACAAGTCATTTTTTGTACCTATTTGTTGCCATCAGAACCTTGATGTTTCCTCTTGGATCAAACCCATCTAATTGATTGATAAGTTCCAACATTGTTCGCTGAACTTCATTATCTCCACCAGCACCATCATCAAATCGAGTTCCTGTGAAAACGCAAGCATGTATGGATTTCAATCAACACATTTTAAGAAACACAACAAATCTTTCCCATTAATTAACTCCATAGCTCAACAACACAGGGACTAATTCAAATCTTTCACCATGAATTCCAGAAAAGAAGAACTCACATGGATTAATTCAAAACCATAAAATACAACATACCTCCTATAGCATCAATCTCATCAAAGAAAATGATACAGGCTTTCTTTGTTCTTGCCATTTCAAAGAGCTCGCGCACCATTCTGGCACCCTAGAGAATTAAGAAACACATTACACTCATTTAATAGCACTAGCAATACCATTCCCTCTCTGTCTACGCCAAACATCTATCAGTGGTTCTACTGTTATAAATAACTGTTACACCCCTTAATAGAAACAGGGCTCATCTTCAGTGTAAAAACTTATTATGTTCACGAGTGACATAGAACAAAGAAAACAAAGGAGACAAAACAATAGAGACTAGGAAAATAATTATGGTGAAAAAAAAAACTTCGCAGGTCTTTATACTGCAGTAAACCCAAAGACAGTCCCATTTTCAATAAAAGTAATTTGAGACTACTGATAACTCAACAAAACTGGTTCAACTACTGGTTTTGTTTACTGAGATAATTTATTGTGGTACATGTAATTACTATACCTCTAAGAAGTGACTCAACACTTCATGCATCTAGACTGTTCACATTATGAAGAACGCTGACTTTATAAACAAGCTCAGTACCAGCAGACAAACAAGCAAAATGGGATGTGAGATTTGTTGGAAACTGTTCTTTGGTTTTATTAACAGAGATATCGACTTTAGCATTTAAGTGAGAAATAATTCAGGACTTAAGAAAGTGGCAGTTTAATGGAGTGTGGCCGCTTAATGGGTGGCTGCTTAACCCTTTCACTCCCAAGGGGTCTCCATTTGGCGAGTAAAATCGTCTGGCGTTAGACAGAGTAAAATCTATAAAGTCACTCTTGGGAGTGAAAGGGTTAAGGGAGATAGTTTTTAACCCTTTCACTCCCAAGGGGTCTCCATTTGGCGAGTAAAATCGTCTGGCGTTAGACAGAGTAAAATCTATAAAGTCACTCTTGGGAGTGAAAGGGTTAAGGGAGATAGTTTTTAACCCTTTCACTCCCAAGGGGTCTCCATTTGGCGAGTAAAATCGTCTGGCGTTAGACAGAGTAAAATCTATAAAGTCACTCTTGGGAGTGAAAGGGTTAATAGAGGTTGAACCGTACACATGTTGAGAAAATACAGTCACTCACAAATAATTCCAGACAATGTACTACAGTTTTGTTTCAAAGTGGTAAAATGGGTAGTAATTCAGTATGATACCACTTTTTTTCTCCTATCTATCTTTACTGCCATTGTAACAATGCTTTTAACTACCTGAAAGCACATTTTTAGTGCAATTTCACTTTCTTTTCACTTATCAACCTTCCCTAGTTCTGACACCCTCTTCCACTGCACCTACATTGCTGTTTTATTTTGGCTAAATGCCTTACCTCCCCTACATACTTCTGCACTAATTCTGATCCAATCACTCTAATAAAGCAGGCATCTGTTCTGTTAGCCACAGCTCTGGCACACAGTGTTTTTCCTGTTCCTGGTGGACCAAACAGTAGCACTCCTTTGGGTGGTTCTATGCCCAAGTTAACAAACCTCTCCGGCTGTGAAGACAAACAATACTTATTTAACAATTATTTGCCAAAGGTGAAGTGACTCAACTTTGTCTCGGTGAATATTCACCGATAATCACTGAGCCTGAGGCAAATAATTGTTTTAGTATAAACACACAGGTGATTGTTTCAAAAAAAGAAAAGAAAAAGCATTGTATAACACAGAAAAATTTTATTTCATCAAAAGTATGCAAACGACTGGCAGCCATTTCGTTCGTCGAGGTTATTATCGGCTGATAATCTGAGATAGCGAACCAATCAGAGCGTGCAATTTTGTATAATTACCTGAGTATTAATTATATTAATGATCAGTTGTTAGCCTAAGAAATAACTGAATACTTCTAAATTATATTATACACTTAATGTATGGTCCCGAGGGAAACAGTTCTGTTTTCCCAAGAGTCCTGATGTTTCCCTCGACTTCGTCTCGGGAAACATCAGAACTCGAGGGAAAACAAGACTAACTAGTTTCCCGAGGGACCATACATTAAGTGCTTTGTTATATATTTTGACTTTCCCTTAAACAAAATATAGCAAAAACAAACAAACAAACCAAGATGGCACAATTGGCACGTGGGCAACAACTGCGCAATTATATCTCAGTCGGGATACATTTAAATTTGATTGGGGACATGTGACTAAGAATCAACCAATCACAGTGCTCGTTTTGTTGAGTGAAAGTCTAGGTATATAACAAAAGGACTTATTTGAGCATCTGTTCAGGATTAATGTAACAATGCAGTTCTGTCACAATTGGCCCAAATTGCTCTAAATAACAATGTCTTCAACAACTGTTTGATGTCATATGTTGTGGTTCAATTTCACCCTTGGTTTACCTTTTATTTCCATTGTTTTAAACTCATTAGCACACATTACTATACCCTGCCCCCATGAAAAAGAGAAAATAATAATTGTAATCTAAAATTAAATCACAGCATCTACAGTAAGTGAAGAACCACACATTCAAAGTGCAAAAAGTTTCTATTTCCTCAACACATACGAAATCAACGGAATTGAATTATATAATACAGCAGCACTTGCTTACATGTAACAGGGGTGTTTCTACAACTTCTCTGAGTTTCTCAATCTGCTCCTTGCATCCACCAACATCTGAATATGTTACATCTGGCTTTTCCTCAACCTAGAAAGAAAACCCAAATTTACTACTGGTATTTGAACAACACCTTACAAATACTAAATTACTGTGAACACACACTGATCAGTATACAGTAAGGTTCTAAATTTGTCACCTGTGGATCAAACCATGCAGTGTTACCATTTCTTGGGAAGCTACAAAACAGTACTGTACTGTGGTACTGTTTGCTTTACTATACAGTGTGGTTCTACCTTTTTCATCCGTGGATCAAACCATGCTGTGTTACCATTAATTTTTTTCATGAAGCTACAAAACAGAACTGTACTGTGGTACTGTTTGTTTTACTATACAGTGCAGTTCTAACTTTTTCATCTGTGGATCAAACCATGCAGTGTAACCATTCTTTGGATAGCTACTGAACAGTACTGTACTGTGGTACTGTTTGTTTTACTATACAGTATGGTTCTAAATTTTTCATCTGTGGATCAAACCATTCAGTGTTATCATTTTTTGGGAAGCTACTGAACAGTACTGTACTGTATTATGATGTGTGTTTTGATCATTTTGCAAAGAAACTAAAGTGTTGTGAAATTATTACTTATATAGTGACTTACCTGCATCATTGTCACTGTTGGATCAATCTTAGGTGGCAGTGGAATGTGAATTTGATATTTGTTTCTATCAACACTGGACATAAACAAGAAAATATAAAGCAATAAATTAAAAAAAAAACAACTACAACAACAACCAAGGCTTAAAGCTAAGCTAACATGATATGCTAACTATAGGTAAGATACATGTGATTGCCATGTATGTACTTTGTAAGTGCTACCTGGTTTAAAAGTTACTAAACAATAAAATGTTTTCTTTTCAGTATTATTGCCAGATGAAAGGGAGTGCACTTTCCACTGCAGATTTATCATTGCTGAAATTTATCTATACTCAACTATCCATGGTGTATGTTTAGAAAATGTCTTTTTTGTATTGTTATCATCCTGCATTTCATGTAGTGCAATGTAGAGTACAAGGCTTTGATTGTTCAAACCGTATCTGGTTCTGTGTAAACATTGCCTAGTAACAACCCTTTAAAATATGATTAATTAACAACCTACTGCTTCTTATACTTCTGTTCCACTAGGTACATCTCACAGATTGATTGGGGTAAACATCAGTATGGAAACTATCTTATCTTAATGGCAATATTTATTCATCACAATTTGCACTTTTAATACTGTAATACTGCAAGTGAGTAATATAATGGGAAGTTTCCATACCCTACTCGCATTCCTTCTTCAATGTCTGTAGGTGCTACTTGATCTCCCAGATCCACCACAAACTTGGCAAATTGCTTCACATTTATCACATACTTAGCATCATCTGTGTCTGCATTTATTATTTTTGTACATCTTGCAACCTGACAAAGGTGAGTAAGTAAGTAAGTAAGAACTTTATTCAAGTGACGATGTATTCAGCCTACATGGGCTAACTGGGGACACCATAACAGTTTACCATATTATTTACAAATTAGTTTATACCAACTCAGCAACCTTGGCATTTTGAGCAATCTGATTGAACACTCCACCTCTGTATATTTACCCTGCGAACAGGCTCCCAGGGAGGGCGGAAAAAAATTTAGCGAGTGAAAGCGTGATTCCGTGAGCGGAGTGGGAGTCGGAGCATGTCTCTGTGCACTCCCTCATCACCAGACCGCTCTCGGCTCGTCCTGCTCGCCCTACACTACACTCGGCTAGCTCGCTCTAAAACCAACCGGGAGCCTGTTCACAGGCTACTGTATATTCAACATTATCATTTTAAATATCATAAAATACTAACATTACAATAAAAGCCTAATCTAGTTACAACATAAATATGTACTCAAAACAAAACAACAATTAAGGGACAATAATAGACTAAAGTAACCAGGTAAATTAGCTTTTTTGTGGACTGTTTAGGTGCATTTACTGGCTGCACAGATTGCAGCAATTGCTATTGTTATTATCCTGAAAGGTCCAATTTCTTTATTTTATTCTAAAAGTTGCTATGGTTACAAGTTTTTCACATTTTTAAGAAGCTTTGACCACAAAAAAGGACACATGTGTCTAATACATAACACTATCATTAACAACTATCTATTATTAAAGTAAATCTGCTAAACTGGTACATTGCAAATCATTTGACATTGCTTATGTCCTGAGTTGAAAAACACAATATTTGTGAACTTAGGAAGATTAACAAAGAAAGTAACAGAAGTTTTCAACTTCCATATGCATTGGTTTCAGTTCTCAGACTAAGCATCATTCTATTGTAAGTTTGTATTAATATTTTTATCCTAGCTAAGAGGGTTTTTTATGGGTCTTTGATTTTGTTGTGTCAAATACACAGTGATCAACACCAATAAATAGCAATTGTGTCAAGTATTTGCATACCACACTTGAGAAACTGGAAGTCTTGCTGATCAAAACTAAAATGCAAGGAAATTGTCCAAAGACGATACTTAAAAAAAGTCTGAAACTTTGAACCCTTTCAATCTTAAGATCTGCAAAGCAATTCTCCTTTGTGTGTGCTATCCGTTGTACATCTTCTTATGGAGTGAATTTTAGATCGACTCTACATCCCTGAGTTTCTTTACTAATAATATTCTTACCGGTAACTCTCTTCATTTGTTTTATTGACAATATATTGATATGGAAAGGAAAAATTGGATATTGGTCAAAGGTTTTAAGTTAGGTATGAAGATTACACTAAGTGCTGGTACCTGGAGAGGTTGCTCTCCTTGAAGAGTTTGTTTATCCGCTGCTAAATCCCACAGGGCTGGAGGTGCCAAACCTGTATCAGATTCTTTAATACCTATTACAATTAAGAAATAGAAAACATGTACTGTGTTTCGATCGAGTTATAGAAACACGAGTGGAAGTTTGGGAGAACGAGAAATGCTGTGGGAACACGAGCCGCAAACTTTCACGAGTGTTTCTATAACTCGATAGAAACACGAAGAACATGTTTTCTATTTCTTTTAGAAAACACCGCTCGTGCTAGTTTCTATCGAGTTATAGAAACACGAATTCTAACCAATCAGCGCGCGTATTTTCTTAGGACTGTTTTCTAATAATACTTAAAACATTGGAAGAAAGCAAAATCTTATTACTGCCACAGCTAGGATTCAGGGGTTTCATTGAAATTTGGACAAGCCTGAAGGGGAGTATGTGGTTGAGATGACAACCCAGACATCCACTACCCAATATTGCACTTGAAGAAAACAATCATATGCTTTGTTCTGGTGGTTGAGATGTTAAAAGCAACCAGGCAAAGACATCTTCAGAGTCAGCAAATTTGCCCAGTGCCCATAGGACTATATGAAATATCATTTAATTGCTTAAACTGAATAATACTGATACAAAAAAAAATTCAGGCAAAATGGAAACCTCTTCTAAATGACTTTCGATTATATTTGTAACTAAGAAATAAGTACAGTGTTCTCTTCACCAGTCTATAGGTTAACAAAGTGTACAACCTTTTTGTCAATATTTTCTTGTTTCAAGTAGTTAAACAAAAATTTAATGTATATTCTAAGAACATTATCAATTAAATGCTCATTTGAATGTCAAATGTGATTTATGTATAAATAAGTGTATGTAGAGAAATGCAATTTAAAATTCGATGCACTGTAGTGTAAGTAACGGTATTGTGATTCATGTGTGTTTGTTGTTGTAATAATAATAATAATGATAATAATAATAATAATAATAATAGTAATACAATAAAGTCTCAAAAACCTATCCAAATACTCTTAAATCCATTGAAACAAAACTAATCAAAATTCTAGAAACTGGAACCTCATATGTATGTTGAAATAGATACCTTGTAAAAATAATGAAAGATAATATTACTAACTGATAAATAAGTTTAGTCTGTAGGTTTCCTCTATAATTTTTCTCTTAACAATTATTTCTTCTTTAATCAAGACATTGTTTGTTAATGTTTATTTATTCTATAAATATTGTGCACAATCATTCTGTGTAGGTCTGGCTTGGGGCAATTAGCCCTTTGTTATTTGCAAGCCAGCCAATTCATAACTTGAAGTGTCTGCTGTAACAAATAAAAACTTGAAAACTTGAATCCTACTTCAATGGTGTAAGGATGCAGGGCTGGAATTTAATGTTTTAATTTACTGGTCCATTCTGTTATTCAAAATGCTCAGGTCAGAGGCACATCCAAAACAAGGGCCATAGATAAGCATGTCACAGAGCTGACCAGAAGTACATAAAACTGACAAAAGACAACACCAATATCTTTACCAACCTGTTAATTCATTAACTTTCTTTAAAGCACCTTGAATATCATCTTCTACTTTCTTTATTGACCGGCTATATAAACCTGCTCCCTGTCATAAACCAACATAGGGATTACATGTTTTATATGGGATTCAAAAAAGTTAACACATACACCAGACATCTCCATTGAAAGACTTTTATACAAGAATTGAAGTATTAGGGACTGTTTGTTATTTATGGCTAGGGGGGGACCAGTGATTTTTTAACCAACTTAGGCAGATTAATAGCGTACACCTTTCCGAAACTGTGTGTATCCAAAAATTACTGGAATTATTTCCGCACAGGTCCCTAATTATGCATGCTGTAGCCATACTGTTTCATTCTACAATAACAAGAAATGTTTACATGTGCATTACCCCCCACCCCCGAGTTTATGCCACTGGCCCAAAACAAAGCTCAATTTAATGTATCTTCAAAATGACAACAAAAGGGTTGAAACAACGGATTCTAAAAGTTTACCCACCTAAATCCTACTGCATTTGAAAAAACATCCTCCACATTTTCCTTGGTTTTGAAAACTTTATCCCCCCACTGTAAACACCGGTTCCCCTAGCCATAAATAACGAACAGTGCCTTAAGTAAAATCAAGCGCTGCCAAAAAATTCCTTTTTATTCTAATTACTACAATCCTCGCATTGAATGCATCATTTCATGTTTGTGTGGCTTAGTTCCACATACTTACATATGTTTTCAGAATTTCGATATCTCCTTCATCCAGGGCTGAAATACAATAAACGTGGGTCAGGTAAAACTTGACCATGGAAAACTTATTCACAGTCTGAAACCACTACAGAAATGACGTTCTACCTTCAATTGGCTTTTCCTCTTTCGTATCATCGTCTCTGACTTTCCTTTGATCTTTCCCTAAGTAATCTGGCATGTTTCCTTTCTGTAAGTTCTTGTTAAAAGCAGATTATTTAAAATATGGCGATTTGTGAAAGTACTGCGCATGACTTTCTTAGGTGCTTCGTCACTCTCGTTCCCAGAGCCCAAGATTCTTCAGATTGTAAATGGTTTGAACCCAAAAGTATGGCACGCCGTTTGTTTCAATAATACTTCTTTTACATAAATAAACCTTTTCTCCACATAAGTAATACTTGTTCCGTATGAGTAATACTTCCTTGTGAATATATGGTACTTCCTTGCTTTTATAGCAAACTTTCTTTCTATAATAATACTTGGTGTGGTACAACTCTACGGCACGCCGTTTGTTTCAATAATACTTCTTTTACATAAATAAACCTTTTCTCCACATAAGTAATACTTGTTCCGTATGAGTAATACTTCCTTGTGAATATATGGTACTTCCTTGCTTTTATAGCAAACTTTCTTTCTATAATAATACTTAGTGCGGTACAACTCAAACTTATCAGAAAGTAAGACTTCGAGCTACAAATAAAACTTGTAACGCAATCCCTTCGAGCCCAGTTCCTCGCGGTCAACATGTGACAAGACAAATTCAAGATGGTGGACATTGGCATCAATGTTTTCTTTGACGAATTTAAAAGCTGTGTCGAAGATCTGTCCTTCGAGAAGTTACAGACGAATCTGTTTACTGAAGATATCAGTGTTGCAGATGAACTCCTTGGTCTAGCTAAAAATGCTTACCAAGGGTTAGTGTTATTTTTCTGCCTGTTCAAAGAAATTTATGTTTTAACAGTGTCAGTGGATGCTGATTGTATAGAGTTCACAGAAACCCTAGCTGCACTTATCGAGATGTACAGTGACATGACACAAAGGATGAAAGAACGCTGTGATATGCTTGAGGAAAGAAAGACCGATACAGGGTTTAGATGCCATGTTCGTAATGTTGGTGGCCGGGGGAGGCCGCGTTTTGTTGTGTCAAAAAATCAAGTCGAGGGATTAAAGGACTTGGGATTTTCCTGGACGAAAATATCAACAATGATAGGCGTGTCCAGAACAACTTTGCATCGGAGAAGGCAAGAATTAGGGCTCAATAACTGCAATAACTATAGTGAAATTGATAATGACGAACTCGATGTTTTTGTAAGGTTTATATTGGAACAAACACCAGAAGCAGGGGAAGTGATGGTGCGAGGTGCACTTCGGGGACGAGGGATCTCTGTTCAAAGATGGAGGTTGAGAGACTCGATCCAAAGAGTTGATCCTGTGAGGAAGCAATACAGACAAAGACTTAGGATACGAAGGAGGGTATATAATGTGCCTGGGCCCAACAGTCTATGGTATGTTGCATTTTTTGGTTACAAGGGTCAGGTATCAATTTATCTTTTTTTCTGCCAGAACATTTATTTGACCCTTGGTGCGGATTGTTTTTGTTCACTCAATAGAATGGATATTTCATCCAGGGCAGTCAAGTGTATTTGGGCAGGGCTGAACACAAACAAAGTAACAAACTGAATGTACTTTTTGACTGATCCCCTTCAAACTTCAAACAATTGATTGATTGATCGATCAATGAATTGTTTGATTGTAAGTATCACATCTTAAAAAAACAACAGTCCTTGAAAAGCCATCAACAGCACCATGAATCACCATCCTCCATCTAATGAGTTTATGATGACCATCTAAATGCCTATAAAAAATAATGATCATAAATCTTATGCCTTGTTTGCTGTCCCATAATAAAAACTAACTAAATTAGTATTATCAAACAGATGATGAACTAGCCAGGGAAGGCTTGTAGGAAAGGTGAAAAAGCATTATCCACCAAATAAATCCTTATAATGAGTGTTTAACTTTATTCACCCTAAGGCAGGGGTCGCACTGTGGCCTTATTTCTTTTATGTCGCGTCATAAGTTGTCCCACAAATATGTCACGACATTTACACCACGGGAGTCATGGAGGTCGCACGTGCGCGACATAAATGATATTTGAAACCAAACTGTCAACTCTTAAAAAGCCGCAATAGAACTTTTTCATCGTCGAAACTCCATCTCTCCCTTTGATTCGACTTTTTTACTTCTCCTGAGGCTACTGAAGGGACTGTTGATGGCTGGATTGGCTGGGGATGTTCAAAAGCCCGGACAAAAGACGGCTGTGAGGTCGAAGGCTGGGAGTCTTGGGAAAAAATCTGCGAGCCAAAGCCATCCCCATACTGAGAATAATCAGCTGAATAGTGCAAATTTGCAAATTGGTATGGGTTGAAATTCGCCATAAGGACCAGATAAAAGGTTTTTAGAGAAAACCGGTAAATAAAAGTTTGAACGAAAAGCTGTAGCTAGCTGTGCACATGTGTTGTCTTCGCAGAATTGCAAAAATGCAATTTCCGCAGGTATTTCAGATTTGATTGACGTTGCGAAAGAAGATAAACTTCGAGGCAGGACATCAGCTTTTTAGATCTTTAGGTCCTTCGGACATAGTTATGTCTGGTCGCGACAAAAGGGTCGCACTTGTCGCAAGCACGCGATGACAGATTTTATGTCCAATGTAAACACCAAAAGCATAAGTGCGACCCCTGCCTTATTTGTACAACCGCCCCCAGAACTCAAAATTATTTTTTGAATTTCAAATTTTTGGTATTGACAACTTTTTGAAATTCAAGGATAAAAAAAGGATTTGTTATGTATCCCCTGAAAAATACCGGAATTGTTGGTATAGTCTTAACCCTACTAACCCTAGTGGTTTTCTTGTGAATTGATGATGTTATTCCAATTCATATTTTGAAAGAATATTAAAATGTGGAGTTCACCAAGAAAGATCACACAAAGAGAATAGAACCCTACATGTTAAACTACGAAAGATTCAAATTTGAAAACAAGCAGAAATGATATAAAGGCATAATGTCTGAGGCTATAAGGCAGTGCAGATGGGGCTTAAATGCCACACTGTTCTTAGCAACATTTAGGGTACACCAATGAAGGGTGCATTTCTTTTCAATTATCATTATAATTATTATTATTTTTAAATCAATCAATCAAACAATTCATTGATCAATCAGTCAATTGTTTGAAGTTTGAAGGGGATCAGTCAAAACGTACATTCAGTTTGTTACTTTGTTTGTGTTCAGCCCTGCCCAAATACACTTGACTGCCCTGGATGAAATATCCATTCTATTGAGTGAACAAAAACAATCCGCACCAAGGGTCAAATAAATGTTCTGGCAGAAAAAAAGATAAATTGATACCTGACCCTTGTAACCAAAAAATGCAACATACCATAGACTGTTGGGCCCAGGCACATTATATACCCTCCTTCGTATCCTTAGTCTTTGTCTGTATTGCTTCTTCACAGGATCAACTCTTTGGATCGAGTCTCTCAACCTCCATCTTTGAACAGAGATCCCTCGTCCCCGAAGTGCACCTCGCACCATCACTTCCCCTGCTTCTGGTGTTTGTTCCAATATAAACCTTACAAAAACATCGAGTTCGTCATTATCAATTTCACTATAGTTATTGCAGTTATTGAGCCCTAATTCTTGCCTTCTCCGATGCAAAGTTGTTCTGGACACGCCAATCATTGTTGATATTTTCGTCCAGGAAAATCCCAAGTCCTTTAATCCTTCGACTTGATTTTTTGACACAACAAAACGCGGCCTCCCCCGGCCACCAACATTACGAACATGGCACCTAAACCCTGTATCGGTCTTTCTTTCCTCAAGCATGTCACAGCGTTCTTTCATCCTTTGTGTCATGTCACTGTACATCTCGATAAGTGCAGCTAGGGTTTCTGTGAACTCTATACAATCAGCATCCACTGACACTGTTGAAACATAAATTTCTTTGAACAGGCAGAAAAATAACACTAACCCTTGGTAAGCATTTTTAGCTAGACCAAGGAGTTCATCGGCAACACTGATATCTTCAGTAAGCAGATTCGTCTGTAACTTCTCGAAGGAAAGATCTTCGACAAAGCTTTTAAATTCGTCAAAGAAAACATTGATGCCAATGTCCGCCATCTTGAATTTGTCTTGTCACATGTTGACCGCGAGGAACTGGGCTCGAAGGGATTTCGTTACAAGTTTTATTTGTAGCTCGAAGTCAACCTCGTTCCCAGGGCTTTTCCCTAGAAAGAAAAATGGCGGACGCCCGCCATTTTTCTTTCTAGGGAAAAGCCCTGGGAAGGAGGTTGGCTCGAAGTCTTACTTTCTGATAAGTTTGAGTTATACCACACTAAGTATTATTATAGAAAGAAAGTTTGCTATAAAAACAAGTAAGTACCATATATTCACAAGGAAGTATTACTCATACGGAACAAGTATTACTTATGTGGAGAAAAGGTTTATTTATGTAAAAGAAGTATTATTGAAACAAACGGCGTGCCATACAAAAGTCTCAACCCGAGTTGTTTGATGAGTTTGAAAAGTTTGATAGTCCGAGTGAAAGTAGTTTTGAAAAGAACTGTTGTTGTTGAGTGACGTTTCGACAACCTGAGCGGAAGTCGTCATCAGAGTCAAGAGATTTACGTGTCGTCAGGGGGTGGTATTTCTAATCTACCCTCTCCACTAATACCGCCCCAGGGATCTCCAATAACGGCGACATTCCCCGGTCCCGGGCCCCGTCCTCGGAACTGACAATCAAAATTTTACTTTTTTGGATTGCCCGGGACCGGGGAACGTCACCATTAGTGGAGATCCCTTAGTTGTCGAATTACCGAATATCTTCAGCTGGCCCGACCTGCAAAAGCGGCGGGACTATCTAAAGTCTATCTTAGTTTTCAAATCTATTAATGGCTTGGCCCCACAATATCTCATTGGAGAATTTAGGCATGCTAGAGAAATACACAGTTATCATACCAGACATCGAGACCTGCTGCGCATTCCTCTAGCTAAAACTAGTAAATACCAAGGTAGCTTTCGCAAAAATGGAGCACGCACATTTAACACGCTTCCGCTTACTATAAGAAAGAGCATGACTCTTGTAGAGTTTAAAACTAAAGCGAAACGTTTTTTCAAGACTTAGAATGAATTGGGAATACGACTTCAAATTTAATTGTCTTTATATGTAACCTGTAATGTAATTCTTATTTTTTTTTGTATTTTGTAATATTATGTTACACAGGACTCTACTGAAACTAGCTATGCTAAATCGGATGTTCCTGTTAAAATATTGAAATAAAAAAAAAAAAAAAATCCCTGGAGCGGGACTGGGGGAGAGGGTAGATTAGAAATACCATGATCAAATAACCAGGGGATAAAATAGTGCGGCGTCCACACCCAAAAATGGTTTATCAAAGTCATCAAACGATTTTGGCAAGCGTTCCACCATCAGATTTCTGAGTGTGTTGCTGCTTCGAGCGTTAGTCCTTCCTCAGGATGGCGGGGGATACTCTGAGAACAACCTTTGTTTTGGGTCACAAGGGCACATGCTGCAAATTAAAAAAAAGTTGCTGCAAATAAAATAAAGTTGTCGCAAATTAAATAAAGTTGCTGTAAATTAAAAATAGTTGCTGCAAATCTTCAAAACAAGTTGCTGCAAATTCAAAGAATGCTGCTGCAAGTAAAAACATCAAAGTATGCGCAACCTCGTTCCCAGGGCTTTTCAAGAAAAATGGCGTCCGCTGTCACAGCGTTTTGGGCATCCCCGCGTTTTGGGCATCCCCATTCCCATATCCCTAGCGTTTTGGGCATCCCCTTCTCATATTACTGCAGCATTTTGGGCATCCCCCGGTACCCTCCCGGGATGCCCAAATCCCTAGTGTTTTGGTCATCCCCTCCAAAACAATTTGGGATTTCGCGGGAAAATCGAAAACCTTTTAGAGATGGATTCCGCTAAATATACAAATCTGTTCCAGTATCTTAAAAATAAGGTTTATCCGGAAGGCTTTACAAAGCAAGACAAAATAACTCTTAGAAAATTCGCCAAAAAGTTTGAGTATGACTCAAAATTAGAGACTTGTTCTACGTGGCCAAGGAGAAGGATGGCACAGCGCTTCGACGACTTGTTATCGCCGAGGAAGATAAAGCGAGGGTCTTCGAAGAGTGCCACTCTGCTCCTTTTTCTGGACACGCCGGCCGCGATAACACTCTGAGAAAAATCAAAGAGCGATTTTACTGGCCTGATTACTACAAGGACACGATAGAAATGGTTAGTTACAAATTTTATTTATTTGCCAAAGCATCCTCTTGATCGCCTTTTTAAACCCGCGTTGATAATCGAAAACATACGCTAACTTTCTTCTGTTTTCAGTGTTCTTTGAAAGGGTGAGGCATAATTGCATCTTTTGGTAGGTTGTCAAAGGGCATTGTAAACCGGAGTCGTTCTTATAGATCCCGTTTGTTATTATTTTATGTGAAGCCAAAGATCAGAAGTTATATTTCTGAAGGGTCAAGATGACAGATTTTCTGTCAGTTGACCTAAGTGTGGCCTTGAACATCCATTTATGTCACGCCGGCTGTCACGCCCCTGCGCCAAACACAACATCTCTTCACAACATTATTGATGAGGGCTCTCATGGCACGAAATGTCCTGACTTGTCGTGAAATCCTAGGGTGTTATCGGTAAGAGAAATAGGCGGTCAGTCACCTGCAACCGTTATGATAATTCCTGTTCCTGACAATTTGTAAAGTAAGTGTTATTTTTTACTTGTATTGTGCTTAATTTTAGGGGAGAAAGTGGACAAGGAGACGTGAAGATTCTGAAAGAGTTAGAAAAAGAGCCCTCAATAGAGCACACCACAAAGCGGGACATCCGCAAAAGAGAAGCAGTTTAAGTTAAGGCGTCGTTCCCGGATTAAGGTAACTTTCCCTGACCTGTCTGACATCTGAAGTGCATAACGAGCAAATCACATATAGTAAGTAAGGAAGTGAACAATTTATTTAGAGAGGGTAATACTGAATAGCTAAAAGCTAATAATCTTGCGACCCTTCTTTATTTGTTTACAGTGTTTGCCAGTCTCACTACCTTTTTTGTCTTCTGTAGAGAAAATATAAGTCCTCAGAATGGATATTGCCGTACTTTGTGAAAAGAGCCAAGCGGGAAAGTTTGGAGTAAGTTTGGACTGTAGAAATCTGAGGCGATTGTAAGCGTAAAATAGATACATATACATTATAGTGTTCTACGTGTGTAATGTCATTGTATAACGCCCGTGTATTTTTACGCAGTCCTTTCCTCTTTTCCTTTCAGTCGTCGTACCGACGATTTAGAGGAAGAAGAATCAGCGGCGAAGCAAGCAACTGCTATGATCGGCGAGCTACAAAGCAAGGGCATGATGCAGACCATTATCACTCAAGCGTGCGTGGAAGCGGATAAGATGGATTCAGACTTTGGTCGAGGGGGTGCAAGGGGCTTAAAGGCCTTCGTCAGCCTCACCAACGAAACCAACAACGACCAACCAGGAGCAAGCTTCAGAAAGAGCGTTAACGCCCAGATAAACGTCGCTGAAAAGGTTGCATCCGCCCTTGAGCAAGAGCTGACTCGGCGCTTTCCTGAACATTTGCGCTGGAACAGAATGGGCGGACCATCTATAAAAGCAATGGCCAACCGCGTGAACTGGTGAAATTCTGCGCCAGTTTGAAAAGCCAGTTTAAATGTAAAAATAGAGAGAAAATTATTTGTTTGAAGATAGCATTGTTAGATTGGTCGAAGAAATTAATTCTATTTTCCTTTTTTAATGTTCTGTTTTTTTTTTCTTTGCTTTAATACATACTGCCTAAATCCATTGCAGCGTTCAATGATCCCCCACCGGGGATGCCCAAAACGCTAGGAATATGGGAATGGGGATGCCCAAAACGCTAGGGATATGGGAATGGGGATGCCCAAAACGCTAGGGATATGGGAATGGGGATGCCCAAAACGCGAGGATGCCCAAAACGCTGTGACACCGCCACTTTCCTTCTAGGGAAAAGCCCTGGGAACGACGTTGCGCATACTTTGATGTTTTTTGAAGGAAGGAGGAGTGGGTACTAGGATTTTTCTGTTTTTTGAGCGCGAAGCTGTCATATTCTTCTCTTGACCTGTGTGGCTATTCGTACAAGTTTCATAAAATGTTTTACAGTTCGTGCAGTGGGGAATTCCCTTCAACCGCAAATTTCATGTGGTCAGCAACTTAATTTGAGTCAGGAGCAGGACTCAAGGAGAGATGCGGTCGATGATAGTGGAGCTCGTTCCTCGTGTTCCCGGCAGAGTAGCAGATGATCTACAATAATCTTCTCGTAGTTTAAAGCCATGAAAGAGGAAGACAGAAGAGGATACTTTCGTAGTAAACGAGTGGCGAAGAGAACAAAAGCAGCCCATCAAACAGAAAACTCGCATCTGATGATCAATGTACGAATTACGGGTTGATAAAATGTTAACGGGCCTGTGCGACTCCTGATGTTCGCAAATTATCTTGTGTCTTCAGAGCAGAAAGACCTCTTACTAACCGAGCTCGAGGTCCGTACTGTAAGTTACGGACCGAGTTTTTCCCGCTCGGATTTGCGGCCCAATTGGGCCATAAATCCGAGCGGAAAAAACGGGGATCCGTAACTTACAGTACGAACCGAGAAAACGAGGTTTGTAAGATATTTAGTTAGAGTTTTACAGCTGTAAGAACGTCAACTGATGTCCGAAAAAAAAAACTCTAATTTGGCGGATTTAAATCACAACTCCCGGAATTTTCGCTGTGAAAAGGTCTGCTAAGGCATTACCAGGTTATTATGTTACCTTAACTTGCCCTCTCAAAATTCAGAATCTAGTTTTGAATTTTAACAAAAATCCAAGTTGTGACTGCATATCGGGTAGGGTATCTAAGAGCCAGAAAGGTCACATTCATTTTTTTTTCGTAAAAAAATTCAGATTTTTGCTTTTTATTCTAACCAATAAAAAATAATAGTAATAAGCTCTTCTCCTTCATTAACCTCTAAAAACATATAGCTCAAAAAATTGAATTAAAGGTATGATATCTTAGCTCAAAAACAGCCTATTCCCAATGTCCATAGCATGGACGTTTACATGTCCAAAACCTCTACACCTAACAGCCCACAAATGCCATAGAAGGAGATTTCCACTTATCTAGGTACTTAACTTCATGTCCCAATAGCAATAGTGCCTAAAAACTCAAACAAAAAACTTAACCTGGCTTAAAACAAAAAAGGTCTGAAAAAAAACCACAAGTCCGAAAAACAACCACATTGAGATCCAAATATGAACAAATTTAAGAGCCGAAAAATCCAACACCAATAAAGCGCATCATTGCATTCAAGGCTCTAATCACTTATTCAAGCCCATAACTTTTTGTCTTAGTAGAAAAAATGCCGAAAAAGCGTTCAAAAGTATTTTTAACTCAAAGATATAAATTGGGTCCGAAAAAAAATCACAGGTCCAAAAACAAACCACATTGAGGTCCGAAAAAAAAACAAAAAGTGTTGTTTTTTTCGGACATCACAAAAAAATTAGTAAAAAATTCAGATTTTTGCTTTTTATTCTAACCAATAAAAAATAATACTAATAAGCTCATCTACTTTCTTAACCTCGAAAATCATACCTCAACAAATTGAATTAAAGGTATGATATTTTAGCTCAAAAACAGCCTATTCCCAATGTCCATAGCATGGACGTTTACATGTCCAACAACAACTCTACACCAAACAGCCCACCAATGCCATAGAAGGAGATTTCCACTTATCTAGGTACTTAACTTCATGTCCCGATAGCAATAGTGCCTAAAAGCCCAAACAAAACAGTTCACCTGGCTTAAAACAAAAAAGGTCTGAAAAAAAAACCACAAGTCCGAAAAACAACCACATTGAGATCCAAATATGAACAAATTTAAGAGCCGAAAAATCCAACACCAATACAGCGCATCATTGCATTTAAGGCTCTAATCACTTATTCAAGCCCATAGCTTTATGTCTTAGTAGGAAAAATGTCGAAAAAGCGTTCAAAAGTATTTTTAACTCAACGATATAAATTGGGTCCGAAAAAAAATCACAGGTCCGAAAACAAACCACATTGAGGTCCGAAAAAAAAACAAAAAGTGTTGTTTTTTTCGGACATCACAAAATAAATTAGTAAAAAACTCAGTTTTTTGCTTTTTATTCTAACCAATAAAAAATAATACTAATAAGCTCATCTACTTTCTTAACCTCGAAAATCATACCTCAACAAATTGAATTAAAGGTATGATATTTTAGCTCAAAAACAGCCTATTCCCAATGTCCATAGCATGGACGTTTACATGTCCAACAACTCTACACCAAACAGCCCACAAATGCCATAAAAGGAAATTTCCACTTATCTAGGTACTTAACTTCATGTCTCAATAGCAACAGTGCCTAAAATCTCAAATAAAACACTTAACCTGGCTTAAAACAAATCAGGTCCGAAAAAAAACCACAAGTCCGAAAAACAACCACATTGAGATCCAAATATGAACAACTTTAAGAGCCGAAAAATCCAACACCAATAAAGCGCACCATTGCATTTAAGGCTCTAATCACTTATTCGAGCCCATAACTTTATGTCTTAGTAGAAAAAATGCCGAAAAAGCGTTCAAAAGTATTTTTAACTCAACGATATAAATTGGACATTTTAATTATTCAACTTCCTTAGCCTTTTAAGAGAAAGACATAAAATATGGGTTAAAGGTACGATAACTAATTTTAAATAAAGCCTTTTCCCAATATCAGACATCTTAGGTCCCAAAAAGAACCACATGTCCAAAAAAAAAAACAAGAAATGTCCGAAAAAAAGCAAGAGGTCCGAAAAAAACCCAAACTGTTTCAAAAAAACCAAGACGCAAATATGCCCTAACCTTAAGCCTGACACTAACCCTAACCCTAACCCTAACCCTAACCCTAACCCTAACCCTAACCCTAACCCTAACCCTAACCCTAACCCTAACCCTAACCCTAACCCTAACCCTAATTAGCTTCCTTGATCACCAAAAAATGAACCAGGCTTAGGGTAACTTTTGAAAGCATTTAGATTAGGGATAGGGTTAGGGATAGGGTTAGGGTTAGGGTTAGGTTACCCATACAAAATGCTAGGGTTGTGGGATTAGGCTTGAAATGACAACGTCAAATGTAATAAGGGTAAGTTAAAGCCACATCTAAGAGAAATAAGGCGACACTGGTACAAGGGATTAACCCTGTTACCACCTGTTAATCCCTTGTACAACTGTCGCCTTAGTGCACATATGTGTGGCTTCAACTTACCTTTATTACATTTCAACCTTGTCATTTCAAGCCTCATCACACATTGGAAATTGGATTGCATTGGAAAGCTACTGTTTTACTATATGGCGTGGTTCAACCTTGACTTCTTTTATTTTTAAAAAAATTAAACTTTATACAAAGCACTTTTGCGTACAATATAAAACGTTCCGAGGCCCCATTTGGGGTTTTAGGGATACGGGATATTTGCGAAAAAAATTATAGGGATACGGGATATTTCGAGGAAAAGTTATAGGGATACGGGATATTTAGAAAAGAGATAGTGGGATATCGAACGTCAAAGTTTTCTTTTTTGACAGAATAAAACAGGTTAATTGATCAATATGAAAGACACGAAAAGTAAAAACGTACTTGAAAATGCGAATTAATGTATTTCCCAATGAAATATTGACAATGTTGCCACTTCCAACACCCCCCCACCCCCGACATATTTTTACCCAGCAAACCCCTCCAGTGACGTCATCAGTAATAACTTGAATTATAGGGATACAAACTACAGGAATTAATGGGATACGGGATATTCAGACCCCCCCTAATGGGACCTCAGTTCTATCACAAGCGAAAAGGGCATAGGCAAAATCTAATTGCTTTAGAAATAAACGGGACTTTTTTCTTTTGGAAATCGAAAACTTCTTCTATTAAACAACATTCCACGACTTTCATCCTTATTAATTTGACTTATAAAAGAAATACAAGATGGTTGCTTTGCGTTAACAGTCATGTTCGAATGCTAAAGGGAGTCCGAGTCTAGAACGTTATGCATCATTGTCTTAAGGATTTTAAGAGGTTTAAAGAAGGGACAGCAGAAAGAAATTTATTTTTGGAACAAAACGAAAATGTTTTCATCTTTTCTGCTTATACTGATGCATGTTCTCCATCATGGAAAATAGTCGTCGCCTCAAAGAGGCCTTTGATTATACTCATTTGCGTCCCTAATCTTTTCTCGCAAAAGTTACCGTCAGTGTTTGAAGTAGTGACCTTAGCCAGAGGTGGAATTGAATAAATTCTTAGTTGTCTCAATTTCACAATAACTAAAGAATAATGATCGTAACATCTTGGTACCATGCATGCACCTGTTACGAGCAATGTAATCCTTCTCCTAACACAAACATAAATGTCTTTTGATGTGAACTCAGTATGTAGATCAAAAGCCTACTGAAGAAGATATAAAAGGCGGAAGAAATTGAAGATGTCTACAGGTACGTTAACTTAGTTCAATGCACATACCACTTGGGTAGATGAACACAGAATGCGTTAAAAAATCAAGTCCAACGAAGATAAAATTCACACACTGCACTTAGAAATAATTTTATTGATCTGGCTTGATCCTTCCATGCAACTCTCAATGATACATTCCTATACAAAATCTTGACCTACAAAAATTTGGGTTGATAAACCAAACCTTTGTATTTTTGGTTGTTTGTATCCAAATATTTATAAACAATCAAACTTTTTTTCCCAGCTCATGCAAATCATTCATTCAATCAAATTTGGATTAAAAATAAATAGGACAGCAAGATTATCACACAAAAAGTTGATCCTTACAGGAAAAAAGTCATCAAATTATACTTCTACTGCATGCAAAGACAAATCACTGTTTCATGAACCAATTACTACTCAGACTGGATAATATTCTTGGTTCTGAGTACAATAACAATTTATCCACAAAACCCTAGTCAGCAGGCTGAAATTTTGATTCGAGAAGGCATTTCACCCTAAAGTACAGTACCAGCTTCCTTCAAACCTTCATTTAAAAATGCCTACTGATTTAATCAGCCCCTCAAACCTGGAGATCTGGGCAGTAACTCCCTTAGTGAACATAAAGCTCTTCTAAAACAATGTTTCAGGTAATTAAACTATGAAATGATTCACTATTCTCAAAAGGCAATGAGCAAGAACTCAGTCTTGTTCTGAATGACACATTTCACAGTACTAAGATCAACTTGTGCTAGCCAGGGATTACACAGCATCTACAGGATGAAGTTTTAACTACATTACACCCAATCAGCTTTGTAGGTTTCAAGCTAGTGCCCTACTTTAAATCTGACTTGAAAGATGCATTATACTTTGCACAGGTTGACACACCAATATCCACCAGGAAAAGCATTAAAGGATTTGTTATAAGGTGAGGTTTATTTAATTTTTAACCTCTCCTTTATGTCAACGAGACATTATTTTGTTTTTGAACCAGTAACTGCCACCTCTTACTATTTGATGGTCACTGATTTTCCTAACATGTAGTTCTGTTATTATGACCTGCACTGCAATAAAGCTGTTAATTTTCACACATTAGCACTAACTCAAAACATGTGCAGATTTTTATAATAAATACTACAACTGATATTCTAGGATAAAATGTAGTTGGTTGTAGAAGCAATGCTGCTGTTTTATACTGGTCAATTGGAGGAAAATGCATAAATTAACACATTTACAGTAAAGCAAAGCACTGTTAAAACTAGTAATTACTTAAGGTATAGTATATCCACTTAAATGCTTGATTTCAAAGTTATTGATTCATAATATTACTTCACACTGACAATTTTCAGTTATGCAAGTATGCCATAAAAGATATCAACAGAACTTTTTTCAAAAGGCTTCACTGGTGATGACCTAAGGTACAAGGTGCTTCTCATGTAAATAAAATATACAAGAATTATTGGTCTCTTTTGTTTAATGAAATAAGTGCACTAAATTTCCTTCACCTCTCATTTATGTAAACTACAAATGTAACCATATTATTGAAGGCAATCTGACAGTAACAAATAACAAAAAATATTACTCTCAAACAAGATACAAGCCTTAGCATATTATACTTCTAGACATTTTTTAGATGAAGAATCCAGTGTGGTGTACCAAAAGTAACCTGACAACATACCTATCTGCATCCTCATGCCCCTCCCCTACCCCCCCAAAAACAACTTTCCACTCTTACGGTACAATGGAACTGGAACCTTAGCTTTTACCAGGTCACCTTTCCAAGCATCTGTGGTGAAATTAACATGCTTGCACTTAATTGCCAGTACTAGTCTAAACTGCAACAACTTGGTGCAATTTCTCACCATATTACATCAATTCCAGCTTTTCTGGGGATATTTTTTGGACAACTGAAAGTTAGTCCTTTATGAATCAAGGTGGCAAATAAGAGTTTATATTTTTTTTCATCTTGCAGTTTTCCAAGACATCCACTCTCCCTTAAAGCAAAACACACTTTTTTTTCTTGGGTTGTTCAGGAGGTTCCAAAGCTGCTAGGATTGCTTCATCAAACACATTCTTCAGGCCTTTCTGTGTAAGAGCTGAACATTCCACATACTTGACAGCTCTGAGCTCCCGTGCTAATTTCTCCGCTGTCTCAATAGCTATAGGTTTCTGCTTGTTTTTTTGCAGCTTTTCTATAGTACTAGCATCATCGCGCAAGTCTACTTGAGTTCCAACAAGTAAGAATGGTGTTTTAGGACAGTGATGTGTGATCTCTGGAACCCACTAAACAAGAAGAGAACATTAACAAAATGAGCTTCTTCAAGGTAGTAAATAGTTCCTTCATTTATTTTGACCCAGTTTTGCAAATGAGAAATTCACAGTGTTCAATGGAAGCACTTGCTAGGTTGCTATTAACCCTTTCACTCCCAAGAGGGACTTTATAGATTTTACTCTGTCTAATGCCAGACGATTTTACTCATCAAATGGAGACCCCTTGGGAGTGAAAGGGTTTAACAGATGACTCTCTCAAAAGGAAGTCTTGCGTACATTTACACATCAATGGAAAACACAAGCAAAGTGGTAGACACACTTCCTCTTCCAACTGCTGGAAGAAAAGGCACTTAATACTAACATCAGGAGCTATACAAGAACTTTAGAAGCCAAGAAAAACTGATGTCGCAGTCACAATGATTTGTGCAGTTCTATATGCTCCTATCTGTTTGTAGTTATACAGTCTTATTGTTTATATTCCTGTTTGAGGTAAGACGTATTTACAAATTGCAAGAAGATGTGTATTTTGTCCACAATAATACAGGTTTCCCACTGAAACCTGTAACCAGATGGTGCTCTTTAGGTCTACATAATGTGTAAATTCAAACAAACAGTATGAAGGCAGGCCACCACGGTCCCAAATTATTATCTAAGTGTTCAGTTGAGAAGAGCACGTGTAAACCACACCATAACCCTTTAAGTCCCAGTAGTGACCAGCATCCAATTTCTCATTACAAATATTCACTGTTCATCTACCATTCATGATATGAAAATAATGAAAATGATCACCAAAAAAGAGTTATATTGATATTTAAACAAATTCTCTTCATTAGTAACATAACAAATATATGAAAACAGCTAGGAGAAAACGAATATTGATATAGGGGCGTAAAGGGTTAAACTAAGTGAATAACTAAGGCCTCGTCCACACTATGCCGGATAAATTTGAAAATGCAACTTTATTGTTACAGTTAGGCCTTCCGTCCACAATACAAGGCACATATCCCCATAAAAAGATCTGCGAAAACGGAACTTTTTGAATACCCTCTCTAGAGTGGAACAATTTGAAAACGCAACTTTTTGCTTTAGTGTGGACAGAGAATTTTTCGTATCCGGAACTTTTCGAATATGCTTACGTCATTTTGTTGTGTGATTTATCTTCCCAAGTGTCTCTTGGTCATAAATTCAATGCAACATGGCTGACAACATCATGTTTTCTATGTTGCTGACAATAATTTCTTCTTTAATAGTTTATTTAGAGTTAAGTATTGCTTAAGTTCACTTGAATATTGCATGCCAGAGAATCAGTAGTAACTTTAGACAATCATTGTTGTCTACAAACTTGTCGTGAATGTCCTGGTATTTGCATTAACAAGATTCCCAATCGATGTTCTCCATTTCCTTTGTTGTCTTGTAGTCCATTGTACAAGTAGACAACAATTTCACTTTGTCACTGGACCAAGAGAAGGAATATGTCTTATCTTTGGCATTAGTTGTTTGCTTTTTATGTTGTAACATCTTAAGTTTGGATAAATTTAACGAAGCAAAGGGGAACGCAGCGAAACTGTTGTAAACAACAGCAGTTGGCGGGAAAGGGAACTATCGTGGGCTTAATGTTATGCTTTACTGTGAGCATGCTCAAAGCGAGATTAAGCAATTGTGCCACCAATAAAACGCTGTAGTGTGTACGCAGAACATTTTATCTGTTTTCATGTGTGGATGGAAAACTCTTGTTCCATTTTTGCAATTGAAGTTGCATTTTCAAATTTATCCGGCATAGTGTGGACGAGGCCTAACTCTTAAATATGTTGGAAGTGCAGAAGATCAGCTATTCAGTACCTTTTCCTTCACATTTTCAAATGACGAAGGCGAAACTACAGAAAAACACACAAGGAAAACATCTGTCTGTGGATATGATAAAGGTCTCAGTCTGTCATAATCTTCTTGACCTGAAAAGGACAAAGAAATGGGAGCTTTTAAAATGTACGAATTAGGGATTCTACAAGCAACAGCAGCAAACACCTGGTTGCTCAAAAACAATATATATATGTTAATTACCCGGGAGAAGGTCCTCAAGACCTTGGGCACAGTTTTTTCCCATACGGACTGACCTAACCCAGTAAATAACTTGTTTCTTTATTGGGATGTCTTCTTTTCAAAGAAAGAAAAGAGATAGGAAATTGCTACAGCCAGGAAAAAATCCAGACTGTGGGCCATATCCTAAAAGGTTGGACCAGTCATGCGTACATGATTAGCCAATCAAATATGAGGATTCAGGATTCTGGCCTCCTCAGATGCTTGAGAAAAAAAAATACAAGTTATTATGACACAGGAGATGTAATCAAGTATTGCTCAGTTTTCTTTACTGGAGAAACGCGAGAAAGACATTTCAACAATAATCCTATAGGAGGTGGAGTGGGGGGCACTTTTGAAATGGATGGAACAGTTAACGCAGCATTTACCCAAAAAAGGAAAGGAACCTGGACTGGAGAAAATCAAATTTCTTCTTCTAATTATTGTACCGCTACATCACAAGGGAAAATATTTGAAATTACAATAATGTATAGTTCTTTAGACAAGCAGACATGCCAAAATAGCACAATGACAAATTGTAATTATATACAAAAAATAGATCCCATCTTCTCAGTTGAACACTCACCAGCTGTGTCAAACAACCCTAATGTAAAAGGTTCCCCACCAATCATTACTGTTACAGCATAATTGTCAAACACCTAGAAAAAGAAAGGAAAGTAACTAACTAAAATGAAAGAATGGACACTATCTATCAAAAATACATGTATAATACAACATTGCCATATCAGTTCTTAGGGTTCTTTTGTCTTGTTCACATTTGAATGAACAAGTTATACGGATTACTAGTGCAAAAGAAAGTTCTGATACTGCACAAATGTATGAAAGCTACACAGCCATCAAAAATAGGATCTACAACTTTCACCTGAGTTTGCCTTAGCTCTGGCTAGTTGACAATTCCCATATGAGCAAAACTAAAGAGCAAAGGCTGGTATGTTTGTGCAACTGACAAGGATGGTAACAAACTTGGTGACCACTTTAGAAATTTTTAAGGACCTGGTGTCTGCTAGATTTCCATACCATGCCTTAATTCATTATGCATGCCATAGCTGTCTCGTCTTGGATGATGCATGTCCACACTTTTCCAGTGTCCGCACCAGACTGCGCCATTGTGGGATTCCCACAAATTCAAAACAAATGACCCAATAAAATGATATAAAAGGGCCATCAGGGTGCAAAGAACAACAACAAAAGCTAATAATTAACAATTATTCGCCGAAGGCGAAGTGATTATCGGTGAATATTCACCGAGACGAAGTCGAGGTGAATATTCATCGATAATCACTGAGCCTGAGGCGAATAATTGTTTTAGTATAAATACATAGGTGATTATTTCAAAAAAAGAAAAAAAAGCATTGTACATCACGAAAAAATTATATTTCATCAAAAGCGCGCGAACGACTGGCAGCCATTTTGTTCGTCGAGGTGATTATCGGCTGATAATCCGAGATAGCGAACCAATCAGAGCGCGCGGTTTTGTATAACCACCTGAGTATTTATACTAAAATGATTTTAAAGGAAACTGCTGTAAAGAGAAAATCTGATGCCTAAAGACCAGACAAAAATAACTGGAGGTTCGATGAAGCAAAGAAATTATAGTTCGAATTTGCGATGCGTATTATACACGGAACCCATTGTTTAGAAACATTCATATCAGCATACTCTAAACAACAAAACAAAAGCTTCAATGTAATTGTTTGTTAATGGCCACAATTCAAGTTACGACGACTAAAACGTTTTCCATTTTGGTCTGTAAAGGAATTTAAATGACTTGAAATGAAACATTTAACAAGAACAACAAAACAAAATGTCTATCTCGAGCAATCAAAAGTTTAAGGAATGAGAAGAACCAATTAAGTGACAGCGGGTGGTGTGCTGCGAAGACGGACAGCTCAATAATTTCTAACCAAAATCCGTAAGGCCTGCTTTTTTGTTACACATTCCAGGCAATCGCAACAATGTTGATCAAACCAGATCGTTGATCAGCCGCCATCTTGGAAGATATTACATAGAGTGGATTGGGATGAGCACTATTTCTAACATGGTGGCCCAGCACGATCAAACTTTATTACAAGCACTAGTATTCGTACACCACAAACGCCTGCTCTACAGACTATGTTCAAATAAGAAAGCAAGCCATTTTTCTTTCAATACATCATTTAACAAAGATCGACTACTGGTTTTGTTGGCGCAAAACTTTTTTTTCCAAATAATGGTTGAAAATATAGGGTGCGTATTATACATGGACGCGCATTATACATGGGTAAATACGGTAAGGCAAGAAACATCAATCATTCCTATAAGAGACATTATGATTGGCTGGGTGTGCGGGCACATATATGCTAATGAGTGGTGTTGTTGCATTCGATAACACGTGTGCTTGAATTGCCCGTGATATCTGTTCATGAATATTTGGGTGGGCAGGCATCTTGTACATTTATGAAAAACAGAAAAAAACAAGGCATTCTGGATTTGTTTTTCTGTAGTATGGTTAGACTGCAGTTAAAAAAATTGTTATTAAGCTGTGTATCACTTATATATGCATTCGGATTTCATTCGGAGCGAATGGTTATCTTCTCGTCATGTTTAACGCCTGGCCGAGTCAAAGGCTTATTGTAGAACCGCCAGCGCCGTTACAAGCAAATCACACTTTTCTTTAATGTACCTTCGTTACACACATGCAGATTCATCTCACACACTCCTTGAATACATTATATATATGTGTCATCGACTCATACATAATCAACGAGCCTCGACACTACATTCTCTCCTTTTCTCAAACAAAAACCTAAACAAAGAACACTTTGAACGTCTAAAACACAGTCTCTAGGTTCTGACACTTTAAGTCACTCGGCAAAGTCTTTTGGTCTTTCAGACACTCTTAGTTCAAAACATAATCTTGAAAATGCACAGGCTTCCTGACTACTCTTGAAGACTTCCGAATACTCCTCTGATCTGACGATGACGACACACGACCTTCCGGCTGTACCATTTCATTTCCCGACACACTCTCGGGTACTGCTTGGGTACTGCTTCCAGACACACTCTCGGGTACTGCTTGGACTGGACTTGACGACTCGACTAGACTCCTTCCAGACAGTTCTGAAGTCGGTAGTACATCTCTAACACTATCACCTGGATCATTGTACCTCTTCACAAAAGCCGTGTTACGTTTAAATTCCACACCAGCTCCGTTTCTGACTGTAACCTCGCTTCCCGTTTTCTCAATCACTTTGAAAGGACTCGAACGGAAGTTGGTTGAGAACTTATTCGACTTTTCTGCTTTCAGCAAAACCGCGTCTCCAACACGAATAGACTTAGGCGTGGCACCCCTTTTTGCATCTGCATAAGCTTTGCCTTTCAACTTATTCGACCAATCACGATCACGAACCTCCTCCCTTGGTACCTGGACAGTCTCTCTCCTCAACTCCGGCAACTTTGACCTCATCTCCCGACCGAACATAAGGTAATATGGCATGGCGCCTGTGGTTGCCTGCGGAGTGGACCTGTACGCTGTCAACCAGGTAACCAACTCGGTTCGCCAATTCTTTCCTTCCAAATTTGCAATCTGAAGACACTTGAGCAAGGAACGATTCTGGCGTTCGACCTCGCCGTTAGCTTGAGGCCACAGAGGCGTCGTCCTTCGGTGTTCAACACCATGGGCTTGCAGGAACGATTCAAATTCCTCGGAAACGAACTGGGGACCATTATCTGTTCTCAAAGAGAACGGTACACCAAATCTGGCAAACATAGGAGAGATTGCTTCAATAATCTTTGCACTTGTAGTAGACTTCAAAATGGCAACCTCCACAAATCTGCTGAAATAATCGACCACCACCAGGATGTTCTCTCCTGTGGGCAGGGGTCCCAACAGGTCTGCACTGCAATCTTGCCAAGGAGCATTTGGAGGCAAAACACGAGACATAGGATCAGGTGGGTCGCAACCTGAAGTAACCTGACAACCATGGCAAACCTTGCATACTTTCTCAACATCCTTGTCCATACCCGGCCACCAGACCTTACTGCGAAGCCGATACTTTGTCTTTACGATACCCTGATGCCCCTCTTGTGCTAATTTTAGCACCTTGTCTCGCAAAACTCTGGGAATCACTATCCTTGTGCCACGAAGTAAAAACTCGCCATAGGTGCACAGTTCGTCCTTGACATGTGCATACGAAGTAAGCGTACACCGTTCCCAGTTCCCAGACCTCACACAGTTTTTCACTAGGCACAGTTCCTCATCATTATAAGATGCCTCTTCAATTTCGTTCGGTGTTAACGCTACAGGCACACAGCTCTCCACGACAGCCCTGACAAAGTCATACTCCTCTCCATGATCCACCTGCTCTACCGAGTTTAAGCGGGAAAGGGCATCAGCGATGTTCGTCTTGCCAGGTCGGTACACCACTTTAAAATTGAAGCCTTGTAGCCGCAAAACCCATCTCTCAATTCGGGCGCAGGGCTTTGACGTGCGCGAATAAATGCGTTCCAAGGGTTTGTGATCCGTTTCAAGCTCAAAACTTAACCCAGCTACGTACATGTTAAAACGCTCGCACGCCCAGACCAAAGCCAATGCCTCTTTCTCTGTCTGACTGTAGCGTCTCTCCACGTCAGTCAAACTCCTCGACGCATACGAGATAACTCTCCACGTCTCTCCATGCTGCTGGGTTAGAACGGCTCCTAAACCCACGGGTGACGCGTCTGCAACAATTCTGGTCCTACAATCGGTTCTGAAGTAGGCTATTGTCTCTGATCGAGAGATTAAACGCTTCAGCTCCTGGAAAGCCATTTGCTGCTCCTCACCCCAGTTAAAGGCTACGCCCTGTCTAGTCAACTCTTGAATAGGCTTGGCAACAGATGCTACGTCTGGCATGAACTTCGCTGAGTACTGGACCAAACCCATAAAAGACCGTACTTCAGTTGCGTCTTTAGGAGGCCGTGCATCTCTAATGGCAGCAACTTTCTCTTCACTTGGGTTTATGCCATCGCTGGTCAGTTCATGACCAAAGAACGTGAGTTTTGACAATCGAAACTGGCACTTCTCTCTATTCACCGTCAATCCCACTTCATTCAGTCTATCCAACACTGCAAAAAGACAACGGTCATGTTCGACTACATCCTTGCCATGAATAATGAGACCATCCGCAATGTTCGCAACCCCGGCGCAACCTCTCAACACATCTCTGACAATTTGCTGGTATTTCTCCGGCGCCGAGGTCACACCAAACATTAGCCGCTTATAACGATACAGGCCTTGGTGCGTGACAAAAGTTGTGATGTGTCGACTTTCCTCGCAGAGTAAAATCTGATGGAAACCCCACTTGAGGTCAATTTTGCTGAACACGGTGCTGCCGTTCAAGTCCTGCAAAAGTTCTTCCACGGTAGGAATTGGGTGTCTTTCACGAATAATTGCTTCGTTCGCACGACGCATGTCCACACACACCCTTACGTCTCCATCGCCCTTGGGAACAACCACCAAAGGAGAAATCCATCCTGACGGACCCTCTGGTACTTCTTCAATAATGCCAAGCTCCAGCAGCTCGTCGAGCTTTTTGTCAACCTTCTCACGCAAGCCAAACGGTATTCTGCGTACATGTTGGGCCACAGGCTTCACAGACTCATCAATATGGAGTTTAAGCTCGTAATCCCTTAAAAGACCAACACCAGAAAACAAGCACTTGTATCTCTCTTGGATATCGCTCTCCAGTTGTCCACTAGTAACATGGTTCGCTTGTGAGGGTCCAACGCGCAAAAGACTTAGTACCTCAGCAGTTTCACGACCCAGTAGCGTTCGACCGTTTCCCTTGATTACCACGAAGTCAGCCCCGCAACGAACGTTGCATCCAGCCAACCTCACATCTGCGGTAAACGTTCCAAGAGTTTGTAACGGTTCCGTACTACCATAAGCAAACAGATCTTTGGCTGACTTACGAGACTCGCATTTAATTCCTTTCAGTTTCAACAAATTCCAGGTCTGCTGGCCCATCACATTACAAGTAGCTCCAGAATCAATAAGAACATCAGGCACGTCCACGCCTCCGACAACCAGGGTAACCAAGCCACCACCTAGTGTCCCATGGCCAGAAGAGTGTTCCATTGAAAATGCAAAATCGGGGCTATATTGAACAAATCCGGGAGGTTCTCCACCTTCATTTCCACCAGCCACAAGATTTGTCTCTCGGTTCGCTCCACGTTCACGTCTGCCTCCACTGCCACCTCTGTTACCACCACCCCTCCTGCCTCTACCAGTGGCACCCTTCTTGTCCGGAACCTTTGCCCTGGATCCTAATTTGCCACCGCTGCGTTGTTGAACCTGGGGGCATTTAACTTTAAAGTGTCCAATACCGCCGCACTTTCTACAAGCTCGTCCACGAGCCGGGCACCTCTTGTCTCCACTGAAATGTCCTTCTTGACCACAACCAAAACAAATCTTTGCTTTCCGACCATACGACTTGCCACCCACTGCATTTACTTGGTCATTCTTTGGATTGTTTCCTTGGTCATTCCCTTGATTGTTCATTTGGTCCGCACTGAACTGTTTCAACTGTCGATCGACCGCTTCTTGTGACCTTGCAATCCTTAACAAATCATCCAATGTTAGTGCTCCCTCCTTTTCCAGGAACTTTCGACGCAAGTGGTTCGAATAACACTTGTCAATAACTTGATCACGGATGTAATCGTCCTCGCCAGCGCCAAACTAACAACTAATCGCCCGTTGACGAAGCCTACAGACAAACTGATCGACCGTTTCTCCACTTTCCTGCGCAATCTGTCTGAATAAATGTCTTTCAAACGGAACGTTCGTCTTCGGTGCGAAATAATCATCAAGTACTTTAACCGTCGCTGCGAAGCCGCTTGCATCCTCACCAGCCAAAGTGAAATAAATTTCCTGCACGTCCATTCCGGCAACATGTAGAAATAAAGCTCTTTTCTGTGCGTCGTCCGAAACTCCTTTCCCCATTACGTATAAATTGAACGCTCTTTTCCATCTTTTCCATCGTTGATTTAAATTCTGTGGCTCTACCTTTGGATTAAACGGCTCCAAACAACCGACATCTAAAACGACCAAAGTGCTTCCCGCGCTTCCAGAAGTGCTCGAACCGCTTGAGTTTTCTGTCCCGCCTCTTTCCATCAGTGAGACCAATTATTATCGAAAATGTCGATGAAATCCTCGACGAAAACTTCCAAAATTTACCTCGTCGCCAATGTAGAACCGCCTGCGCCGTTACAAGCAAATCACACTTTTCTTTAATGTACCTTCGTTACACACATGCAGATTCATCTCACACACTCCTTGAATACATTATATATATGTGTCATCGACTCATACATAATCAATGAGCCTCGACACTACACTTATGAAATTCAGTCTCCAAGTTGGCCACTGTCATAACTGGAGACATTCAAACTCCTTTTGATTTTAGTCAGAGTCCTAATCATCCTGTTAAGCTACAAAATCACCACAAACTCTGGCACCGGCACGATACACTTTCAGCGTGAACTTTGATAAGTAGACTTCGGTAACGACAATTGTCATCTTTATATCGGTTCTCCCGAGTTCTATCCGACTAATTACGAACAGTGTCTACACCGGAGTGAGTGAGTAACAATTTGCATATCGGAGTCCCCACAAAAACCCGCAAATACGCTTCGTGTATCCACGAGTTAAAAATGAACATGGGAAAGCACAAAAAGTCTAGTTTCAGCAGCTTTTGGTTGGTATATCCAAATTCATAAAGACAATACAACAATGATGACATTTGAACCAATCCCAAAAGTATACATTACCATCCAACTGATATAAAGATATTTAAATACAAAATAGTAAATTATTTACAAAATCAACAAGGCTATGGCTGACTGGAAATTCGCAAAGGATTTTCAGTGATATTGAATAAAAAAAATTATCCTAACGCATGTAATCATTAAAGAGTATTTTATGTTGCAGGAACCAGAGGAGGATAAGCATTTGTTTATGTTAAATATGTTGCAATCACGCCAGATGTAAACAGGTCCTTTGATGCACCAGGTCTACTCATTTAACTGAAGCAATGGTGCAATTCCCCCACTAAAACTCAAAATTGTTCAAAAAACGTGTACCAATAAGTGCTTCAGCCATTAACATCTCCATGTACACGTTTACTGCTTCAGGCATGGAAAGAAGCTGCCAACGGCTGTCACAGGGCATTAACATAAAAGACAATTGAGGGCTCCATTTATTGTAGTTCCACAAACATCTGGTTTTCAGAGAGACTGGTAATTTCTCGTTACGGATGACTTCGCTAATAATTACTGTATTCCACGACGACACTATAAAACCATGTTACACGATAATGATAAACACACAAACAACAAGATTGCTCCAGAAATATCACGAAGTGACAAATTGACAAAAACAAACAATCGACCAAAAAATAGAACCAAATTTTAGGTCACGAAAAAAATTTCCATTGTGACCTGTACAGAGGAAACGTTTTGGGTATCTATGAGCCTAGAGAAATTCGTGCTTTGACCCAGAGATTGTAATCTTTATTTTACCATTTTATTGTTTTCTTCCTTGCGTTGTAAAGGTGACCAAATGGTTGCATTTATGCTCAACAAATTCAGGTCTATTCTCTGAAATTTTAGCTAGGAAAGGACGACGTTCAAAGATTATCAGCATATCAGCATGCGAATCTTTGGTCTATAAATTTGAGTAAAGTCATGCTCGTAACACCTGAACAGAAAAAAAGCAAATGGCTTTCGAAGTTAAAACCATTGAAGCATTAGTATGAGTGAAACATATCTAGTAGGTCTCTCCAACAATTATAACATAAACGTGAAGAATGACTAAGTACAGTTGTCTTACCGTTGGTACGTATTCGCTGGGAAATTTATTTGTTGTGTAAGATATCAATAAACAGGTTTTTCCAACTGCTCCATCTCCAACTACAACACACTTGATGGTCTGCATATTGCTAAGATTTTAAACGTCTGAGGCAAGAACACGAGGTATATCTTCTAGATGTGGAACGCCTGTGAACGTAAAGTTTTCCATAGAGAATAATCCATCGTGTGTAAAAACAAAACAGTAAAAATATCCTGCTCTAACATGTTTTCGCGACACATTTTGATCAACCATCAAGCAGTAATTCCTTTTTAAACGTGAACAACTATAGCTGAACAAAACTGCCTGAGTACTAAAGTGCAGTGGAGAACAGAGGACGAAATTTTACTCAAGTGAGCAAAAGAAAGTGCAAATATATAAAATAAAGGTATTCTTCGAACGATCGCGCATAGAACTGAATACTACTTAGAAGCCTAAAAAGCAAATCAACAAAGGTTGGTACGCAGTTTTTGGTTCCCTTTGTATATGGGAAAGTAACGTAAGGACGTAGAGTCAATGAAGTTCTATAACTTCAAGATTGTGACGATGTATCGGTATAGATCAGCATGAGAATTCGATGGAATGATGGATGCTATAACCATCCATTAACCTTTCAACAGTATTCTTTACCACGGCAAGCCTCCGAAGAATTTGGTTTACGTTGCTTTTACGAACAGGGCACATTATATCGCCAAAATTACATGAAAGAATGCCATGATTAAAAGGAAGTGCCCGCATTGGTACTTAGCTTATGGAGGACAAATCGCATTCAAACACTACCTTTTTGTCCGCTTCGACCAAAACTAAGCAGCTAAGATAGGTTTGATGAGTTATTACCCATGAATACTAACCGGTAATGGGTTGAACACGCTTTGAATATCCTAGAGAGCTCAGTAAATCCAGCAAATGATAATACTCTGCCGTTTATTCTCGAAGATTCCACTATCGCAACGAGATGTCCGGCTTTCCAGGGGCGTTGGTTGGTGAGTTTGCGGGGGGCAAAAGGCTCACAGTAACGAGGCTGATATGCTAAGATTCTATCATTGGGTTTCATTGGTCAATGCCTTAGTCTGCTAGGAATTATCCAATAGAACGACTCGATAAATGTCTTTGATGTCAATGCTAAAATTAACAGGAAATATAAAATGGAACACGAGAGACGAAGTATTCGATACAGTTCCATGCTTTTCAGTGGTGGTGAGGAGGTATCGAAACAGAAGGTATGCCACACAGAGATAAATGAGTCGTTTGATGAATTGTCCCTCCTTAGAAATCAGGTGTTATCGACTGATAGGGCAATTTCGAATAAAAGTTTGATATGTTCTCGTAATAATACATTACAAATGGTTTTATTTCCTGGGTACCTCCCTGAGAGTCAAGACTCTCAAAAATTTATTGGTGTAGAGAAATATTGATGAGTTGGTTTACTTGGCGGCAAATCTAGAACAATAACTATGACGCAAGTTAATTGTGAACAATAGCATTAACACAAAGGTGCAGATTTTTGCGCTATTATCATTATTACAATAAACCACCAAATATCGAAGTCATGTAGGTAACTGCAGTTCCTTAGGGCTGGTTCACACTTTGACATAAGCATAAGCATAAGCATAAACATAAGCATAAAAAAATATGTGTGAACCGGGGTTACGTAAGCATAAGCAGAAGCATAAGGAAATGGAAAACGTTCCATTCCTTGTGCTTATGCTTGTGCTTATGCTTATGTAACCCCGGTTCACACATATTTTTCTTATGCTTATGTTTATGCTTATGCTTATGTCAAAGTGTGAACCAGCCCTTACCAATATCTTTGTAAGGTGCCACACTCAAATTCATATATAAATGTAGTGGTTCAATTTTATCCCTTGGTTCAAATTTTATTTGCGTTTGTTAATTTCAAAGTCATTATCATTAAATTACCATAAGCTAAACAAAAGAAAACCAAATTTGAACCAAGGATAAAATTGAACCGCAACATATACATGCACGTTTTTCTTGCAGTGAGTGAAATTTGTTTATTGTATTGGATGAAGTTAACAGACATAATTCAGTTAAATTAGGATAATCAAACAAGTTGATAAAGTAAGAATATACCACTGTCAGGTCTTTGCGCTGACGAGGGGGTTATGCTTGAAACACTAGCACTCCCCTTTTTGTTTTACCTTACTAATATACATGAAAAAATTACTGAATTCTGATTGGCTGAGAGCAGTGCACTTCAAATTAAAATTGTAACTCCAGTGGAAATTACATATCAAAATTCTGGATTTATGATTAGCTGAAAGATAATAGGAAATTTTCTAAGCCAATGATATCACATAACATGATGATAATTTTGTGCAGTACCTTTGAAAAAACTTTAAATAACTAGAAATAAACTATAAATAACTCTCAGAAATCTATATCTTTAAAAATATATTGCTAAAACTTATGGGTCACCTGTAGCCTACTATCTCTTTCTCTCTAGGATTTTAAGCTACAAAAGTGTGATGAAATTTTGACTGATTTATTTTGAATGCCTAGAGACTGGTAGGTTTTCTAGGTGAAGTTGGGCCTTTTAAGATCCCTTGTTGAAAGAAAATACGAACAAGCTTGACCTTTAAAACAGCCCACTGATCAATCTATCCAAGTATAGAAACAACATTTCTTATTTATTTTACACAAGTTTTATATATGTTCTATTTTGTACAGTGATTTCAGTGCAAGGTGTAAAATCCATCAGTCAGTTCACTGATAGGCTTTTGTAATTTATCCTTTTGTTTTCCCACTAAAATGCTCCACCTTAATGCTCCATTTTTCCCACTAAAATGCTCAGTCTCCCCCAAAAAAGTCACTAAAATGCTCAGATAATGCTCATCTATGAGGCTAAGTACAGAAAGTACTTGATTCTTAATTCTTGCAAGGTAAAACCGCTGACTTGTCCTCAGTCTCCACTTAGCTGTATTAGGTTTTTTAGTTTTAGTCTTCATTTTCATTAAAAACGACAGGAGCCCATGGGCATGGGCTCCTGAAGAAAGTTAATTTGCATTTTATTTTCTCGCAAAAGATTAATTTTCCAGGAAAATGCCACTAAAATGCTTGAATAATGCTCAATGCTTTTGTCTCACTAAAATGCTCGAAAAAATGCTAGCATAATGTACAAAAGCCTATTCCTTGATCATAATAGACCTCCTCTCAGTAGCCAATCAGATGTTTGTTTTCTGGCAACAATTATATAATCACATGTAGACTGTGCCAGCAACTGAGTTGAGTTCTCTACAGTTTTAATGTGTAGTCATCAATCAGTTTCCTGGGAACTGGGAAAGTATTGAAAGTTTGATATCTCAAATATTATAGTCTGCTGACTGTTTAGAATTTAGAAGGTAGATAAATGCAGGTATTAGACCATGGTAAAATAGTTATGTACTACTGAAGCAAACAGTATTGCCATCCTTAACATATATAGGATATTACATGGTGGCATAAAGATATGATTTTTTTTTTAAGTGGTGAAAACAATATTTTACAAGCGAGCACCGTGAGCGAGTAAAATGTTGTTTTTCATACGAGAAAATAAAATTCATATCTTCAAGTCACCATGTAATGTTCTTTTTATTATATAAATAAGAAACAAGCAGGAAAATTTTGTTAGGACGTATGCGTAAATCCGGGACAATTTATGGTACACAACTTTTTCATATCTTCATTGAGTGAAAATATGGAAAAGTCAAGTGTTTTAGTTTCCGGTAAAACACTATTATACATATAATAAAATTGTATATTGTTTGTGTAGTATTTTTTTAGTTAAATCAGAACTAACATGAATTCTGCAATAAAATATATTACGTAAAAACTACTAAACAGATGACAGGATGTATACAGAGATGGAAGCAAAAATTTGCTCATTTTAAAAAAAAGTTATTGTGTAAGGTGAATTTGAGGGTCTTAGATGTAAGTGAGATTGATCTGAATGGCCAGTTTCTGTTCACAAAATAATATTCTCTAACTTTAGACTTCCTTTCCTCTTTCTCAACCACATCAATAATGAGAAAATTCAATATAGATATCCCCATTAAAAAACACATTAATTAAACAGGAAGAGTTTCCACTGAGTTTTGTTCCATGAATTTTCTGAAGTTGTCATTTTCAAAGGCAGTCATCACTTTGTTCAGAGCGTAAATCTGTGAATGAAAATTAATGTAAGTGTTACAGAAGGTGTCAATACCAGATCGTGTACGTCCTAACCTACTAGAAACATAACAGACTTAAAAGTCTTAAGTCTTAATCATAAAACACTTCTGAATTACAGGGTTTTCAAAAGGAGCTGGTGAATGGCAATATCACTAGCTACATTTTCATGTTTTTGCTGGCTGCAGTTCTTTGGATTTGGCACCTCCCCAAGAAATGGAGACAAAGAAATAAGGGAACAGAAATAATTCTGCCCCTTGTGCCATCTACCCCTGCATTTGCCTGCTATGCGGCTCTGACAGTCCTGGGAATTAGTATAGGTTTTTCTCTAAACCATGCCAATTGAGTGTTAACATTAAGAAAAAACAACAACCACTAATTTTTTCTAGCTTTTAGGGTGATGCAAATGTTAGAAATGTTCAATACAAAGTTGTAAAAAGTTGCAGGTGTATTGAATTTTGTTATCTTGGTGCTCATGTCGAGTTGTTAATATTTGAATTGATACCTCAGCACGTTGTCGTTGCTTGAGCAGTAGCAGAGCACCATAAGCTCGTTTCTGCTCTTCTTTAATGGCTTTTTCTTTCTTCTGTTGTTCTTCTGCCTTCATCTTATTTTCTGGAAACCAAAAATCAATCCTTTTCATCCCAATTGACTTGTGAAAGAACCCAAGAAAAAGTTGCATTGTCAATATGTGTATGTTGTCTATTTGTACCTTAATATAGAAATAGCCAATATGTTACTGAACTAGCCTGTTGGTGTTGAGAAAGCCAGATCCAGAGAAAGCAAGGGAACATTGGAGGGAGCTTGGAAGTCCCTGTTGCGCATGCTGAGAATTAAGGAAGTTCAATTCTGGTGACATCTTTTAAAAAACGTGGACAATGCATGGTCTGCCAAAATTATTCTGTCATTAAGTTGAAATATAAATTGTATTTACCAAGGGTTATCAGTTTTGCTTTCACTGTTCTTTGGCTCTGAAAAAAAAATTATCACTGCTATTAATGATATTTAGTTGACATCACTTGCTGTTGACATAGTTATCTGTACTACTGAGTAACTTTGAAACATTTATGAAAGTCAAAACGTGACTTAAAATATATATGTCAATACGTACCTTAACATCAGTTAGTGAAAGGATATATTCTGTGTTCTTCAGTTGATCTGAGGACAAAAATAGTTAATACTATAATTAAATAAGGTTAAAGACTGTTAGTACAGGGTCTGGAAGGGGGGGGTCTGGATCACGAATCACGGGCTAAAATTCCGTACATTCACGAATCACATAATTTTTTTTACGATTTTTTTACGATTTACGTCACGGTGAATATATAATAAACGAATCACGGCTGTATTTCATGAGTTTTCCCGATTCATGCTCTGTTTTTTGGTCAATTCACGGATCACGCGAAACCCCTTCCAGACCCTGTTAGTAATGCTGGGGTAAAGGATTAACATTGACATTAATGTACAGTGGATCCCCCAAAATGAACCCCGATATGACAAAGACCTGTTATATCAACAAGATCTGAAAGCCCAGCAGAATTACAGTGAAATGCATGGAAACGAACGCCGCTACAGTGAACCCCACTATAATGAAATCCCCACTATAACAAACAGATTTTGACTGTCCCAATGCACATTTTACCCTGCTATAATGAATATTTTGTCCGGTCACTCGCAGGAGTCAGTAAAGACACCAGATTTGATCAGATTAATTGGTCACAGTTTGGTTGTTAAAAGTGCAGTTTTTGAATTTTATGTCTTGAATGAGCCAAAAGCCCCTGAGAGACATTTCTAGGCTTCTTGTGATGTTTAAAGACTGTCTAAATTTAGAGATGTTTTTATTACCTGGAATAATTTGATCTGTTCGAACAGATAGTATCTTAGCTGAAAACTGAAGTGTGAAAATTTCAGAAAATGTTAATTATCTTCATTTCATAAATTGCTAGCCGGACAGTGCATTCTAAAATCTTTCTAATGTGCTAATTAAGTACGTTGTATTTTTGCTGTAAAAATGGTTGTTTGTATTAAGTGTGACTGTCAATAAAAAAAATCCTCCCAACAAACCATTTGCTCATGCGAAATTGCTAGGTGATGCATGAAAAAAATCTGAGGGCCTGAGTGTTTGATTTTCGAAAATTCTAGCTCAGCTTGCTTCTGAGGAGATTTTTACTGAAAATAGTTGTTGGATGACTTGACAGTATTAAATGAATAAAAAAATGTTCTCTACCTACATTTACAGTATCAAATTTTTGATAATTGTTATTAATTAACTTATCCCGCTATGACAAAAATTGTTTTTGCTGTTAACCAGATAATTTGTTATAATGGGGTCTTGAACATAAATATTTTAATGAAGGCCCAGTTATAACAAACAATTTCTTTGGTACCATGGCCCTTCGTTATAGCGGCGATCCACTGTAACACCAACTTAACAATACAGTGAGTCTGAAAAGCTTAATCACTCAGAACATACCAACTGTAGGTGTATTGGGCGGCACACATGGTACTCCTGATATCATTCCAGATTGCGTCTCTGATAAGTAAACTTTTCTCAGTTTTTCATCGCCAGCAGTGTTAATATCAAGTCCTCTATGTAGAGGCTGTAGTGGTGATGAAACACTTTGAACATTCTTTAATTCTACTTGTTGTTTTCTAGGGGATAGAATACTAGTCCTGTTTGTTCGTTCTTTTCTTAAGCTAGAATGTGAGCTGACCTTGGGAAAAAGGACAACTGAGTTCTTGTTTGAATTTTTCTTTGGTGCGTAAGCTGCACAAACTTTCTGTATATCAAGGTAGTTAGTCACAGAGTTGTTTGCTGAACTTGGATGAACTTCTGATTTTGATAATTGTTGTTTTGTACCAGCTGTAAGGAACAAAAAAGAAGCCAGAATGTCATATTTCTGTTGGTGCATGGTCTTAAATTTATCATAGTAATTGTAGTTGTCAATTTTTTGGTGTTAATTACTGAGATGACTTGTTGGTCTTTTGCCAATTAATTCAGTGCATTCTCCAGAAGTTAGTTTTCCTCTTAATTTTATACATTCAAGAAATGTAACAATTTTTATGCCAACATGGCGATCCTTGAGGAACCAGAAGATTTTATTTTCTTTGTCCAGATCAAGAGTACATCAATGTGTACAAAACTCTGTACTATGACTAATTTTCCCGTCTGAAATAATTGATTATACTATAGCTATATATATAATTCATGAAAATATGATCTAAAATTTAACTAGACTGTGAGCATTCTGTCTTATAATGCCTCAGATCCTCTACGTGGATGTTACGTGAAATAATTATGTACAGTATATCTGCATTTCTCTTAACCACTTGTCACATGTACCATACTTCATTGATCCATGCACAAAAAATTAGGCAGAAAAAAAGAGACTGTTCACGGTCTAGAATTACACTGTCTTTTCCATAGAATTAATTGGTACCCTGTGAAGGATAAGGTGTGCCAAATGTTTTACCTTAAATTTAGATATCTTTTGTACATACCCAATGATACGTTCTTCTTCTTTCCACATGAGTGAACAAGTCTTGAAAAAACTCCTCCCATTCCTTGAGTTCTTTTCACAGAATCATTTTTTTTCTTGGACATTTTCTTCAGTTTGTTTGATTTTTTGTTAATTCTTTTTGTCAACTGTTTAGATGGAACTTGGATGACATCCACTTTGGGATCTCCCATACGATTTCCAGATATGTTTTCAATTCTTTCTCCATTAGTTGTTGTTGTTTCTAGTAAGAAAAAAATAATTATTTCAATATTTATCAAAAATATCCAGTAAGCATAAGGCTTTAATGCTTACACATCAGTTTACATGTAGCAGACATTATTTGCTAGTACATTTTGTTTTCCCAATACAGATCATGTGATAATCGATACTCAGGAAATTTGATCCTTTGTCTTGTTCATTAAAAAGAGTGCATGCAAGCATGAATATGTCTGCCTTCACTTTTTTCAATGAACAAGACACAGGACCAAATCTCCTAAGTATCGATCATCACATCAGATCTGTATTGGGAAAACAAAATGAACAAGCAAATAATGTCTATTCCCATTATATCAAACCTTACCCTGTCTCCACCCTGATGGGGCTAAGGCAAATTCTACTCAAGGGGGATGTACCAGGAATTTTGAATGATAGTCTGAATTGATTGATAGTGATATATATTAATATATATGTTATTTACCAGGCAGATCTATATATAAGGTCTGTATGGGAAAAAACCGCTGAGGTCTTGAGTATGGCTGCACTCAAGACCAAGGGCACAGTTTTTTCCTATACGGACTGACATAGCCTGTGAATACTGCCTCAGGGACCCTTAACATTAAATGCCCCGGGCATTTATTACACCATTTACATGTAACTAAAGTACTAGTTTACAAGAGGTATTAGAAAAAGTAATTAATGTGATAATAAATGAGACTCTTTCGGAAAGTACCGGTAGATGGAAAGTTGCAAGGTAGCAATGATTAAATTAATATATATACTATTAATATATAATAGTGTAATATATATTAATTATAGTTTAATTACTAATGCAATGATTAAAGTCTATATCTTTCATGAGTCCTATATGTACTCACACCATACTCATACAGGTTGAATAAAATGCAAGTACCTCACTCATCTATCCCTATCCCATTTTACCCCCCTCCCCCCCCCACCTCCCCCTAATAAGTGAAGGATGTAATCTTCAAGTACATACCAAGTCTTTCCTCTTTGACAGGGGCTTGATCAGTTTTAGCTGATGAGATTGCACCTTCAATTCTTGCATTTCCAGCACATTCCATGGAAGGGGTTGGTAGTAGACCTGGAGTCTGATTATCACATAATAACAAAGAGTGTGAAGAATGTTGACGCGCAGGTTTTCGATCTCCTTTCATTTGATATACATCAAGTTGTTCAGATAACGATTCCTTGCATTCCGTCTTAATTCCATGCAGGCTTCGTAAAGATGATGCGGAGCTGTTTCTCCTTTTGTGTCTACTACTCAAAAGTCGAAGAATAGGCGAGGAAACTTCTGTTGGACCATTATACCTGACAGCAATGATCGGAGGTTTGACAATTGTAAGAGGAAAGTCGACACCTGTTGTCCTTGCAGAAGACACTCGAGGTAGAAAAACCGTCGCACTGTCCAAAGGTATCATTATTTGTTATAATTTTAACGTTCGCGTAAATTTTGGTCTGTATTCCATTAAATTATACTCAAACAAACGAGCTACTCGCTTGACGGAGTAACAGAGAGGGAAGCCATGATTATTGTTTTTGTAACGTTGCTACGATACTGCAAGGTAGCCTGGCTACTAAGGCCTCAACCAACCCGCTGGCAATGTTCTTGATCGAACGCGGGATCAGTTCGCTGTCGCTCCACGTGAAAACGAATCGCACTGGAACAGACGAATTATGAGACCTTTGACGGAGGAAGAAACCCGTATTGCTTTTGAAAAATTAGTAAAATAGTAAGCGTAGGGCTTTACTGGTGAATTGTAACTGTTCGATCAAATTTGTGAACTGTTAATGATACTTAATGTTCTTTCCTTTGAACTTTGAAATTATACACAGTATCGGCGACAATATCAAACTTCTCATAGACAGACCAGATGGGAACTACTGCTTCAGACTTCATGATGAGCGAGTCTACTACGTAAGGTAAGCCTTCTACGTCATGCACCATGTTGTAGTAATATGTGTTACCGTAAACGTAACTGATAATTGGGTTTTGTTGCCTAGTGTTGGGTCAAGAACCTCACAAAGCTTGCTTAGTATATGTGAGAAGAAATATGAGGGTATCTTTCGCTATTGGTTGTGACCCACTACATACTTATAGTTATTTGATCATCAACGAATAATTATCGTAGTTTACTGTAATCAAAAGCACCTCTTCTCCATACGTTTTCAGTTCTCTCTTTCTTCATATTTCTCTCGCGCCGCTTTGCAACTCGTTTGCTGCCGATGAGTGGGAAAAAGGCCATGAAATTAGAGAGGGCTATTAAATAGTTATTGGTACCAGACAATTCGCGGAGCAACTTTAGAATACCCCGCCACTTCATTTACATGTGTTGGTTTCTTTTGAAGAACGAGGCATATTACAATAGACTCTATTTTTACTCATCAGTATGTTAATGAAGTGGCGGGATATTCTGAAATTTAGGCCAATTCGCGTGGGGGAGCGATTTCAGGGCAAGATTTCAGAATACCCGTCCACTTCATTTACATGTGTCGCAGGCTTCTGAAGAACGAGACTCTCTTGTTATTCATCAGTATGTAAATAAGTGGATGAGTCACCCTGAGGGTTACTATGTATCATGTCTATCATTATATTTTTATAGTGAGGAGATTATGAGAAAAGCTACCAACATAGCCAGGGAGAACCTAATAAGTATTGGAACATGCATTGGCAAATTTACGAAGTCCAAACGTTTTCGGCTGCATATAACTGCACTGGACTTTATGGCACCTTATGCTAAGGTAAGAGATCGTAGGAAACACCTAGACTAGATCTCCATTTCAGTCCCCATACTTCACTGTGCATGCTGCAGCTGTGCTTTTTTGTTGTATGAAAACAAGAAATGTTTGCATGTGCTTTACCCTAGGCAATTCAACAACAGCATGCTTAGTATGGAGTGATATGGAAATCAAGCCAACATCTCTGCTTGTATTGTTTTAATTGAAGTTGGTTTTGCTACTCATTAATTGTCAATGAATAGAGAGAACCTACCACAACACAAGATTTATGACAGTGGTTGCTGCCAAATTATAGTAAAATCAGCAGATCACCTTATTGGGCCTCAGTGCCTCAACTCCTGATATTACCGTAATAAGGCAATTTGTAAAAGAAAACTGATTACTCGTGTACTCTGATTGTTTTGTTACCTGTGTTTGCTCTTTACCCAGCTCCAACTTCCTTCCTTATCCCTTCCACTCCCAAGATGTGAAGACCAATTCTCCTTAACAAGTGCCATACCGTCGCTATTAAATAGTTTTGAGAATTTGTTATTATTATCCTTACGTTGATCTCTAGCTCGATTATCATCATTCATTTTCTTGGTAATGTATTGATATTGAAAGTAGAAGTTGTATACTAGAGGTTGGTAATGGTACCTCCAAAATCTTGAGTCTCACAAAATGTTCATTCAATCTCTAAGTCTTGGCAGCATAATTGCAAAGAGTCTTGAAGTTTTGTTTTATTTCGGTCTCAAAGTCTCAGATTTTTTCCCCAAGGTCTCAAAGTCTCATATTTGTTATTATAGCTAATCCATAACAAAACATGTTACCAGGTGACTGTTGCTGGTTCAAGTTAATGACAGTAGCACTTGATTATCAAGTCTTGGGCTCGATTTCTTCTTGGCACAGAGTCTTGGGCTCTGATTTTTGAAAATTGTTTAGTCTTGGTCTCAGAGTTTTAAACAAGGGTCTTGGCATATGGGCAAGTCTTGGATTTTACCATTTGCAACCCTAAATATACTGATCATCTCTAGAAGTCATAGGGTTAAAGAACTTGAAACCCTCTTATACCTATACAGGCCTTCTGATATTACGCGATGGTGCGATTTCGCACAATCGACCTCAAATCGCATCAGATCGCACAATTCACGAAAAATCGCATAATTCAAAAAATAACGTACAATGTTCATAAAATAAAGCATAAATCAACAAGTTTCTTTGGAATTCCTGCAAAAATACGCCATTTTCAAGATGATTTACCTTGGAAAAAGACTAACAAGACTTTTTCACCTTCAATTTCGTATTCATTCGAAGTTAAGGCGTTATTTTGAATGTCAAGTACCTGGTACGAGTCTCATTCTTAAAGAGTCGCCTATTGGTGTAACACAAACACGCCCCTTGTTCAGATTAGCCAATCTGAATGGCTGTAATTTCCGGCCGTTTACCCGCAAGGTGGACTACCCCCACGGGTGATTTTTGCCAAAAGGAAAAAGGGAATCGTCAGAACACGCACTTGCAGATAACCCGCACACAAAAATAAAAGAAAGTTATGCAAAACAGTTAGAGAACTCACAAAATTTGAAGCGATGGAGCGCTTTGAAAATTGCTCTGAGCCTTTCAGCCATTTTTTAATTGAGCTCGTATTTCTCGTAATTGAGTCGTGGAAACACTTATCGTATTGTATTAGAATCGAAGAAAACTTTACTCCTTGTTTTTTGCTTAACAAAATACTTTTCAGCATGCTATTAGCAAGTTTTCAGAACCACTGAAAACTAATGAGAATTGAACAAACTTGTAAAATTCGGTTCGCAATTTCCTCAAGAAACAATATCTCGGGATCTTCCGGGTCTTAGAAATTGCTTGAAACGGGATGCATCGAGTATTTTGGTATTATTTCTATCCTTGCAGGAGCCCATTACCTCGATCCTGGGCTCCTGATCCTTATAAGTGTTTTGTTTACATGCGTGCCGACAATTACATTTTTATCGCCTTGAACTAATTATGCGGCGCTATGAATTGAACAGATCACTAAAACATTTATTTATCTCAGGTTCTACTTAGTCTAAAAAATCACTTGAAACGGGAATATACTCCACAACGTAACTCGCTTGGAAATTGTTGCTCGAAATTGGGCCAGATTTAATGTCCAGCTGTCAGCAGTCCTCTTTTTAAAAATCTCGCGCGGTCATTTTTCTTACGTGCGATGGGCGAAAATAGGCAGGCGGTTTTGAGGGGGAACTGGCCCTAGTAAACAACTTTTTACCGCCAGATCCGAAATCCTCGAAGAAAAAGCTTTCATTTGATGCCTCATTTGTAGCAATACACCCTGTTTTTGAAGAATAAGGCGTTTCTCACGAAGCGCTTCGAAACCAACTTAATCCTAGTAAAATTTCAGTTCCAGTGTGGTTTGCAAAAAGATTTATTTGAGTTCCTTGGGGCCGATTTTTGGAAAAGTAAAACCATAGTTCCCTAGAAAAGGTATTGATCTTTCGTTTTTGTCAAAAATATAGTCAAAACTTGGAGCGCGAGAGTTTGAATTTTTGTATTAAACATAGCAAAGATCTTTGCATTCCATTTTAGGTCAGGAACCGTATATCCTATTCTGGATGCATGGGAAGCAAAAAGAACAACCCTCCACGGAGATCTCCGAAGTGTTCATCAAAAAGTCGGTTTCCACTCGGTGAATTGTCAAGACAAAAAGCTAACCTCCGTGATGAATATTTATCAAAAAGTAAGAAGCTTTGTGCGTTGAAAAAACAAATTAAGCGGCTCCAAGAGAGGAGTGAAAAAGTGCAAGAATGCATCAATCAGCTTGAAATAACACCAGTTCAACCACGATCCAGTGTATTTCAAATTTCAAAAAATGCGTCTACCAGTCGTAAAAAGGACCCCTCTGAACTTTCCGATGTTGGTAACCTGAAGTTACCTCGACGAAGTGCTCAGAGGAGGCAGTTAGAAACCTTAATGGCTGCTACAGAGATCAATGGAGGCACTGTAGAGAACAGAGCTCCTGCTCTAGATGGTATGATCTCTACTGTCCTAAAGTATGGCAAAATAAATGATTTTTCCAAATATTTCTGCTCATCCAAAAAGATGAAAAAAGCAGCACTAGTGAAAATAAAGTTGGAGGCACAAGATTATGAAAAAAGTCAGGAAAATTTTGTCCGCTCACTCTCATTGCTCTATGCAGGAGGGGTTATTGGAAAAGTGAAGTATGAGCAAGGGAGGTCTGCGCTTGTTATGAAGCACACGGGAAAGAGCACTAAAAAAGGGACCCCTTCAAAGCAGCGGATCACATTTGGTTTTGGGATACCTATTCCAAGACCACTTGCCTACAAAGAATTAATGCACAGCATTGCACAAATTGACATTGGAGAGCTCATTTCTGTAAGAGACACTCTGTGTGCTACCTTACCACCAGAACAGAGAGTTGCTGGTGTATACAGAGAGTTAGAAGCAATGCTTCTTGCCCTAAGCAAATTTTATCTTGAAACAGATCTCAAAAGAAAGGAAAGTGAAAGACTGATTTGGTTTGGTGAGAAGGGAGCTTTCAAAGTAGCAATTGGTGGCGACGGTGCCCCCTTTGGCAAGTGGGATGAATCCATGTCTTGGTTGGTTAGTTTCCTTAATGTGGGTGCAAGAGTTGCAAGCCCAAATGACAATTTCCTGCTGTTTGGTGCCAATTGTAAGGAAGATCACCCTGCTGTAAGATTATTTACCAAGCAATTAGCCTCCCAAATTGAAGGAATTGAAAAGACGTCCTACACTGTCTTAGGGGTGCAAGTAACTTTTTCATTTGAACTGGTTCCTTCTGACATGAAATTTTTATGTTTCATCAATGGGGAACTTAACAATGCTGCCAATTATTTTTCAAGCTTTGCCAATGTATCAAAGGCAGATTGCACCACATTAAATGGCAAATTTGGAACAACCCCAGATTGCAAATGGAAACCTTGGCCATATCAACAAAGACTGAACATGGCTAAGCAGGTTTCAAGGTTCAAAGATAAGATTCCCCTCAAACTTGCAAAGTCCACACAGAGAAGTAGAGTTACACAGTTCATTGCAAACAAGAAGTCAAGACAAGAATTTGACCCTTTAATTGGTAACCTGTGTGATAAAGAAGTTGTTGAGCCACTCCATTTGAAAAATAATGGAGTGCAACATCTACATTCAATGCTGTTGGACTTGGCAATTTCGTCGAGTAACATCCCAGACAAAATCAGCAGCTTGGCAGATCTACCCCCATCAAGTGCAATTTCCAGGTACCTGAAAGCATTAGAGTCTGATGTGAAAGCTGGGCGCCTAAAGAAACAACTGGGAAAGTGGATTCTAGAAGACAGATCAAGAGACAAGGACTTTTCCTACAGACTAACTGGGAAAGACTCCAAACTTGTCCTGCATGGTTTCATGTTTCTGGTAGATGCAATCAAGGGGGATTCAGAGAACCCTACATTACTCATGAAGCTCATTTGCATAGTTTTCATAGCAATCAAGTTGAGAGACTGTGCTTCAAGGTTTTCAATGTATCATATCACCCCTCCAGTTGTTCAAGAGCTGCAAGAAATAAGCCATGATTACTTTACAGCAATTGTCCTTTTCACTGGCAAAGTTTCAGGCACAGTCTGGAGTATTGGGCATCTAGCTCCAGTTCATACACAGTGGATGTTTGACAGATATGGAACTGGTCTTGGTATAAACTCAATGCAAGGAAGAGGGGCGAAGCACGTCCACATCGCTAGTTATGCGAAAAACAGTCTTTTCAAAGAGCGCTGGCCACAAGTGTTCCGACATGACTACATCAGTAAACTTTGGCTCCCTACTCAACAGCCCTCCCTCTTGACCTATCACCAGGCAAAGGACAGCCTCATCCCCAGTCGTGTGACAACCGATCCACAACATTACTGTTATTGTGGTTTTCCTAAAGTTGAATGCAATGAAAAGTGCTACTACTGTAGTCATCCATTTATGGCTGAAGTAACAGGGTCAGTTAAGGAGGGAAAGCCCACCAAGAAGTGCCTAAAGTATATGTCATGAGTTTTCAAATCCTCAGAACATTGAGTGCATTTTGAAAAGCATTCTAAGCTTACTCTTGACTTAAGTTGAACCTCAGCTACTTAAGGATTAACAAAATAACTTTCATTTCTTATGCTTGATATTTCTCATGACCAGAAGAGAGTTGAGGAAAATATCACTTTGTTAACTGTAACTGTAAATAGTGTAACTCAAGTTTTCTGTTTACATATTGCTCATAACATAGAGGTCAGGTTTATTGCTTGCAATAGTTGTTTGATGAACTTATAACAATGTGGAGGCAAAGCATTCAGAAATAGCTATGAAAATTTAATGTATAAATAACTTGATTGCATAATCATATTTGATATTATTTTACTAACATGGTGTCTACAACTTGAGTCAGCATGACACATCCAGCCAATTTTTTACTCTGTGTTAGTTAGAGCTGACACCATTTCCATGGAACAGCAACAAATTCAGGCTAGGCCGGGGGGTTGTGGGATTGTGTATTTTTAAGGTAACCCTTGGTATCTCATGGGAAAGAAATGGGGTACATTAATGGTGCCAAACATAAAAAAATTATTGTAATACAGAAATTATCCATATTTTTGGCAAATAAAATACTGAAGAGACCTCAAGCCCCTGACATGGTTGGACCCGAATGTTTTGTTTAACTAATTTCAAAATACATGTCAATTAAGATGCATGCTAACTTTCCTTACATTAATCATCAGCTTATTAAATGTTACTTATGACTATTTTAGACTGCATGCATCAATTAATGGAGCCATTAAGTTTCTCTCAACTGACAACAGTTAGGCAATCTCAATTGTTGAAATAATCCAGTGAATTTCAGTATTCAGTGTTGGCTAATACCAAACGAATTCCAGTAGCCATAATGGAATTTTGCTTGCAAGCACTCTGTCTTTTCATTGTAGGTCATCACTCCTTTCTTATCTTCACTGACAATGAGCTTGGCATGTCCCTTTTTTTCGCCAAGCTGCTTGGTAAATCCACCACAGTCCTCAGATTGGTCAAATAAATGACATAGTCTTCTCAGACTGAAAAAAGTAATTGTAACAGAACCTGGTTTCTCTTCCACTTGCACACCATATCGTGTTCTGCCGAGAACCTCATTTTGTAATAAGCTAAATACCTCTCGTGCCATAGGCAGATCGAAAACAACCATCCACGGGTGCAATTTGCTCATCCTAGGATACAGCCAGCGATCAATGGCAGATTTCGCCCGAATCATACAACGTTGCAGCATTGGATATAGTTCACCAAGTTTATGTTTAGGTCGTTCTCGAATCCCCCCAAAGTTTCCTTTCACAACTAGCTCAGCAACCTGGTTTAGGTGGTGGAATGTCATATCTAGATCCCTTAATTTATGCACATTCGAAATTCTTCGTTCAAATGCTGACTTCTCATGCTTAAGAGCCTCTTTAATTGACAATATGAGTTCTCCCTCGCTGGGTTCAGAGCGATCCGCCATCTTGGATTTAGTTAAACTTGACCCCAGGTTGCGCTCGGCCAAATTGAAAGTTGGCCCAATTTCGAGCAACAATTTCCAAGCGTGTAAGGCAGTGCTAGCTAGGAATATTTCGCTGATGCGTTGAGTATTCTTACATTATTTTTTTATCACAGACAATGTTAGGTTTGCACTGCACGTGTGTTGACAGACGTCAGCATCATGTTTCAGTTTAGCTCCACCTCTTTCCCAGGGTTCTCTCCTACTCGGGGGCCAAGTGGGAGAGGACCCTGGGAAAGAGGTTGAGTTTAGCTTTGTGTTTTACACAACAAAATTGTTTCATATAAAGCAGAAACGCATTCAAAATGTCTTAAGAGCAGCAAAAAAGTGTTTTTCTTATCCTGAAACCTTATAAAACAAGCTTAAAATTGCTCAGAAAAAAATCGCACAATCTTCATTATTTATCGCATAATTGGCCTCTGTAATCGCATAATCTGCCCTGCAAATTTTGCATAATTTGCATTTTTTTATCGCACCCTATCAGAAGGCCTGCCTATATCAGCTATTGTGAAAATGCACAGCTGTGTTATTATTTTGAATCCCAAATTCAAAAGTATTTTCCAACAGAGAATAACAAAAGATTTACCCCCTTCTATCACATAATATTAGACAGAGAGATATTCATTTAATTTTTTTTTGTTTATCAGTATAAAATCTGGGTCAAACCATCAGGAGAGCAGTCCTTTTTGTATGGCAATCATGTTTTGAAGTCTGGCCTTGGCAGAATAACAGAGAACACACCTCAGTATCAGGGTGTTATTGTTTATTCCATGAGTGATGTACCATTGGTAAGCGATAATGTCCCTTAATTGTATTTATAACAGTTACTCTTAGACCACATCCCAGTATGAAGTTTTCACGAAAGGAAATAGGAAACAAACTCTGCAACGAATTCATAACTTCACACTGACTCCACCTTATATTCTAACACATCAACTTCCAAAGAGATGAATTATTTTTGAGGGATTGAAAGCTGATTTTTGTTTCGAAGAACATGATGAGGCGCATCTCAGCCAAAGCTGACGGATGATTGGTGAGGAATACCTCAGAGATAACAAAGTTCTCATAATGACAAGCAATCTCTCTAAATGTGGTATTATTTTACCCTAATAATGGCTTTTGTTATTTGCATCATCTTGAAGGGTTTTGGTGCTACAGCACGTTCAACACAGGATTGTCGCCGAGCTAATCCTACAGATATTGTGTGCTTCCATCAGGCTGATGTAGGAGAGTACTTGAGATCAGAAGATACACTCACTTGACAATAAATAAATTATTATGAAATAAAATCTGTATTTATGGGGAATTCTTGTCTAGGTATAAAATGCTTCACTTCCTAGATGACCTTGTCAGTGCAGTATAGCAATACTCTTATTGGTAATGGTTTGGTTACCAGGCAGAAATTAATTCCTCACTTAAAAGACACCTAGTGTTTCTCAAAACGAAAAAAACACTTCAACTTTTATGGTACAAGGGTAAATAAATAAATAAATATATTAATGTAGCATAACCATTTCAGTTACAAAAACTGCTATCAACATGGGTCCTTCATAAAACAAATAATATAAATAATAAAATACATACAAAACGGGATAAAAGGACTGAAACTAGATTCATATACAATAATATTAAAAATATATGCCCCATTATAAAAATTAAAAAAAAACGCTCTTTTAATTTAGTCAATTCTAATTTAACCCTATTAATAAATAATTTCTTCTTATTCTACTGTCATAATCATGAATATCATGTCTTCTGAGGTGAAAGTATTTGGAAAAATAACCTGGGGCTGTTGAAACACTTTTCAACAAGTTTAACAATGTTGAACAACTTGTAACTATCTGTTCACTGGACAAATTGGCAGTATTAAAGACTATTCTACCACCTAGTCTTTGTAGGTGTTCCAGATCTTCTTCATTCCCTTTACCACAGCCATGGAAAACAGCACCACAATAATCCAAAGTTGGAAGAATCATCAATTTAAACAAAATGTTTGCTGATTCAATTGTTCTTTATGGTAGAAAAATCCCCAGCATTTTAGAAACATTAACATAATTGTTGATTCAAAGAGAGGCTGCTGTCCAATATATATGACGCCAAGATATTGTAATGTGTCATAATGCTTGACAGATTCTCCTCCCAATGTTATATTGATCCCATTGATGCCCAAGCTGACAGATGATATAGTCTTGCACACTAAAAATGATGGACTTGGTCTTTTTCAAATTCAAGAGAAGTTTGTTTCCAAGGTTCCAAGGAGCCACTTTGATAGACTACTGAGTTCCATATTTAAATCAAGCTCCAATTCCATCAACTGTACAGAGGAAAAAAATATAACTGTGTCATCAGCATACATGATAACATTGGAGAAATTAATGCATAATGGTAGATCATTGATATAGGTTGACTGTCATTTTGATGTTAAATCACTTCAATTAGAGAACCTTTAAGACTTCTACTATTCTGAAATACTGGCAAGATTTTGATAGTTCAGCTGTAGTCAATGAAAATCTTTCAATAAATGATGAAATAATCTGGAATATTCTGTAGCACATGGTTCAAGAAAAGTATTATATGTATCCACAATTTGGTAGATGAGAATGATAACTTAATTTCTTTCCTTAGCTGGAATACAAGGAAAATATAATTGTATCATATGTTTACTATATATTGTGGCATAATTAAAGCTATATAATAAAACCAAAAGTAAAAGAATAATATATAAAACTTAGTCAACTACAATACAAGTGTCATGACCTCAAGCTCAAATACCACCCTGCTCACTTAACCCATGCAGCATACACTTTTCTTTTGAATGAGATAATGATTTCTCTAACTTGTGAAAAAAGGATCTTAAGTTGTGGGTTTAACAAACAGAATATTCATGAGTATACATGCTATCATTTAAAGTCACTAAACAAACAAAGTTTATGTCTCTCCAATATAAAGTAGAATACATATTTTGCCTAAACAAGTTGATCTGTTTTACTCAGGAATACTGGTAGTTGAAAGCGAGATCTGCATGTCCACTTTGTAAACCTGAAAAACAAGCCATTGCTCATATGTTGTTCAATTGCACAAGGTTGACTGCTTTTTGGGATTCCTTTGTCAAATGGTGGCAACAGAAATTAAAACAAAAGATTAATTTAAACGAATCCATAATCTCACACGGCTGGCATAACACACCGTGCAATTTTTTTATTGAACGACTCAGTTCTAATTGCAAAATACCATATTCGCACCACCAGCGTATGCAATGGTCATTTGGACTTTGAAGGTTTTTTAATAAGATTGAAAAATGATATAAGTATTCTCAAAGGAATTTTGTCTCAAAACAAATCTCTTGATAAATTCAATTACACATGGGCATGTCTACGGAAATGTATGTACATGTTTTGTTGTGTTAATGTTGCTTGTTATGCGTATGCAATGCCATGTTCATACGATCTCATAGTATATAAGTAGTAGTGTAATGCAATTTTACGTTTTGTAAGTATATAGTCATAATGTTCTTACTGTTGTAAGTAGTAATATGTCATGTAAACAATTTCCGAAAAAAAAAGAGTTATGTCCACAAAGCCAAATTGTTCCATTTTAGAAATAAGACCTTTATGAGGCACAGTATCGAAGGCCTTAATTCTTGGGATCTGCAAATATTAATAAGGCACCAGTTAACCTTCCAGCATCCGCATTTCTTCTGATGTCATCAGTGAAATGAATTACCACACTTTCCGTTGAATGATTGTCTGAATCCTGATTGAGCTGGACTATAAGAAGATCAAACTTCTTTAGATACTGCTGTAGTTGGAAGTTTACAACCTTCTCCAGAACTTTTTATAGTACTGGCAGTATGAAGATTGGTTTATAGTTGTCCATGTTTTCACAGCCACCCAATTCTCACACGGTTCATGAAAGGGTGAGGGGGAGGGGTACCAATCTCATTTCTCTGCCCATTTTTTTTCTTTTTGAAATCTCACTTCCCATTGCTCAAATCCCATTCCCACTGGCAGAATTTGGAAAAAAAATTCCCATTCCAAGTGACCAAATTCTAGTCCCAGTGTCTTAAATCCCATTTTCCCAGGGAAAATCTGGCCAATCCCAATTCCCATTTTACCCCTTCAGGACCCTATTGTTTTTTAGGAATAACATGGGCCTTTATCTTCTGATTACCTTCCATTTCAGTGAATTGTGTCCTGTTGTGAACTGTTCATTTAAAAGCCAATGCACCTAGGCCTTGAAATACCTAAACAGCATTATCATGACAAACTGCAAAAGAGGCAAATCCTGAGTTTTGATTGGCTTGGGCCATGGGCTACGACCATATTTGTTTGTGTGGAATTTTGAGAGCGCGCATGTTAAAACAAACCGCACACAAGGGAAAAAAAGATCCGATAAGACAAGTTCCATTGGTTCTAGTGAACTGGTAATCGTGCACAGGACTGTAACACTACTTCAGGGTTGAGTTGGACCGTCAGTTGGATCATACTAACCATGGTCAACTATGGTTGGATCAATAGTCGTCCCTAGAGCCCGCGCTCTGCTTTGATGAAGAACGCGGTCGCGATTCTTAGCGCATGCCAACAAGGACATCTGAGCACGAGGTCACACTAACCTCGTCCCCAGGGGTCCCTTTTGTCATGCGCGAATAGTCGCGTAACGACCAAAGACGAGCGGACTCTGGGGACGAGATTGGAGGTCACGTGGAGAAGAACAACTTCAGACGACCTTGTGAACGTAAAATCTGCTTGTGGTCATACGTGTCGCTTCAAATTTCAACACAAACCTACAGTAGCTAGTGGCAAAAGGAGAGTGTTTAGCTTGGTGTCATTGTGTCATGGCTTCAAACCATCTTCAAGAATCGAACCCCTCTCAAGATTATTGTGAGTACCATATATGTACATTTTTAGCTTAAAAACAGAGAAAGCAGTCAAAAGTCTGTTTAGGTCCTTCGTTCACAGACTTGACGGTAAGATTTCCACACAGGTCCCTACTTCATTATGCATGCTGTAGCGGTATTGTCTTTGGCATTGTACGCGTAAACTTTACATATTTTGGAGGAACGAAATAGTATATCTACAGCATGCATAATGAAGTAGGGACCTGTGCGGAAATCTTACCACAAGAGGCAACAATCGAAGAAGAAGTGGCCGATGCAACCAGGTGTACAATCAGACATAGTTTGCATGCTACTCTTGTTTGAAATATAATGAATGTAACTCAAAAAATTACAATCCACCTACCCGGCGTTTCGATACTCCTGTCTAGTGTCTTCTTCAGGGCTGAAGCTCCTTTTAATATACCCGCAATTAATGGTGTTGTTTAATGACAAGGTGCAAATAAGCATTGGCCGGTAATAACCCGCCATCCTCGCGGCTCAGTCGAATGTGGCGCTATATTGATATGCCAAACTTCTAAGCAACGACTTTGACGGTAGTGGCGGTTAGTAGTGATGATTCGAGAATTGTACCACACAGTGGCATGGTTGGTTAGGCACGCGTGTTCCGCTAGGGCAGAGTTTTCAGTTTTATCCTCGTGTACGGGTACACAAGAGCCGATACAATGGTTATTCCCTTGTGTACCGGTATACGAGGACAGAACTGAGTTTTGTTTTTTGAACCATACAAGGAAACACATTAGGCAACTTTGTCTAAGTGGAGTTATCACTACCAACCATGAGAAAATATTAGACTCGTCCTCAAAGTATTATAAAAGTCTGTATGAACCAGGAAAATTAATACAGTGCAGCCGAATGTGTTGGAACAAATTGTCTGAGAAGGAAGAACTGGTCCAGGGGAAACGGCAGCGAATCATATAATTGTGGTTTAAATTATTCGATCTAAAAGAAAGGTAATACATTTCCGTTCATGAAATCTTGCTTAAACTGTGGTTAAAAATGAGCGAATACAGATTGTCAGTAATTCCAACACTTACTTCTGTGATGATATCCAGTCAGGTTACAAACATAACCTTCTTATAAACACAGGTAAGCAAACAGGTCAGCTAGAAGAAAGGTCTTCTCAGTAAAGCGTGTCATCCGAATTAAAGATATATAGAAACTTAAGTCATTAACTTACTTATGTAATCAATTTTGGCTGTCAATCAATAAACAGAACCAAATAATTTGTCCATTTTATTAAAGAAACACTTTCCGCCCCGATAACCTCTTGTTGGTTATGACAGTCGACCCCTTCTGTAGGGTAGATTACGGTGATTGGGTGGCTGTATACTCCTGCGGACATCTTGACCTTAACATTTCTCTTTCCTCCGTCTGGCCCTGGGTGGGCTTCCAATATCTTACCTATGGCCCACTTGCCTCAGATTGCGTTAGCTCTACTACTGTTAAGACATTGTTTACTCTTGCGTTTCCTTGCTCAACTTGCCACTGTTTCCTTGGTACTAGTAACGAAAATACATCCCTGCTCCAGCACTTCCAGAAGGAGTCAGCAATCTTCTGAATGAATTCTACTCTGTGGCGCAGGCTGTCTGTTTTTCGGAATGGTCCTTGTGAGACTTCCGGTGATGCATGTCCCAAGAGTATGTCATTTGGGAATATGTACCCTCTGTCATCTGGGTCGTTGGGGATCCTACCAATGGGTCGCTGATTGACAAGATTTGAAGGATTGACAAGATTTAGGAGGGTGTAAAACTTGTGGTGTGAGCATTTGATTTCCAGTAGCTTTCTTTAATGCTTTCTTGCAGCTCTTTACAAGCCCCTCTGCACATCCCTTCTGCTCGGGAACTGCAGGTGTTGTAAACTTCCAGTGCATGCTTTTCTCCGCACAGAACTCTTCAAGTTTTTCTTGATCCAAATCTCTCACCATTCGATGCAGCTCCTTCTCAACACCGACAAACTGGGAGCCGTTATCACTCATTGTGACAACTGGTTTTCCCTCTTATGGCAGAGAATCTGGTCATGTTAATTATATCATGGGAACTCTTCTGAATTTCACTCTGGTGCATATGCAATTGAAAACAACCATAGATTGAATCAATATTTGATTACACAACGACCCCAAAATTTGCGGTACACAATTGACCCATGGCAAAGTTTTCATGTGATGGTTCAGTAATGTCACAAACTGAACTGCTTAGACATGAATACATCTTAGGTAATACCTACGGTAATTTCACCAGGGAATTGTGCATGACCTCTTTTTTCTTCAAGAGAGGTGGTGTTTGGCTTAATAAATTTCGTCTTCTAGGGAGGGGCAGCTTATTAGAGGGAGCAGCTGATTTTAAGAGGATGGCTCAATTGGGTGTTTATGGTAGTCTGCACAGTAACCTTAAAGATTCAACATTGTTCAGAGTGGTGACCCAAAAAGATAGGATGATAGTAGAGCAAAAAGGGGGAAAAATCACCTCAAATCCTAAAGTGAGGAACTGGAGTTGACCACCTCCAAAATCAGGGGCCTTGGCTTTCTTGTCATCTAGTACTTAAATATCATTTTTCTTTTAGGGAATTGAGGCAATTCTCAACCATTCCATCATTTACTATTGTATGTAATTTTCTGCAGTTCTGGCTTCGTGGATCTGGTTTGATTTTTCAACTTTTCCAATTTAACTCACAACTTTGACATTCGAATATTACGTACGTTTTGGGTTTCCCATCATCAGGGAGTGTTTGCCACATTGCTTGGTAACAGTGAAAATGACGGCTTTTGTGTGTTTTGCTTCAAAACTGTTTTCTGATTCTGGCCTCCTGGAGAGAGTATAAGTCGCTGATTTTATTCAAGGATAGGAATTGGTAACAATTTATGTAAAAACACATTGAACAAAAATTGTTATCTTGAGAACTGGCTTTGTAAAGATCGATCTGCTTTTTGAAATAAATTATTGTCCTGATACTCTAGGCTTCCAATATGTTTTCCAAGAAATTCCCTGGTCTCTTAAAGAAAGAATCGTCCAGCAAGTAGAGAAAAGTGGTCATGATATCTGGATAAGAGAACTTCTTTTTGGACATGTGGAAGGGTTGAAGATGTTAGTCCTTAAAGTCCAGAGACCTGATTTAGGGGAGATCATCGATCAGTACCAAACTAAAATGTGGCCTATGTCCTGTGTTGTAGGTAAGTGTTTGACAAAGTATCCTGGTATTGTCTCTGATTTTGCATCTTAAGCAACATTCCCTTGCCTTGTAATAATTTTAATTTATTACAGTGTAATGTTAGTGTTAGGATTATGGTAATTGTAATAATAAGTGTACATATCATACAGCCTGACACAGTGATTTCTTCCTTGATTAAAAGTTATCCATGTGCTGTTTGGTTTGATTTTTGCTGTTTTGGATTTTTGCTTCTTTGTTTGAATTTTGCCTATGTATATTTTAGCATGTGGGTTATTAAAGTTATTGCCCAAGCACAAGGTCAAGTTAGTTATCTGATTGACCAAATACAAGGGCAATACTGGGAGAATATAGGCCTTAGGACCAATATTGAGGGTTGTACAGGGGCATTTTGGTGATTCGTGAATAAATATATGTTATTTACCGGGCGGGAGGTCTGTATGGGAAAAAACTGTGCCCGAGGTCTTGAGTACGGCCTGAGGCCGAAGGCCGAGGGCCGTACTCAAGACCAAGGGCACAGTTTTTTTCCATACGGACCGACCTAGACCGGTAAATAACTTATTTATTTTTTGTTTGTTTGCTTTTTTTTCAATTTGCCGCGAATAGCGCGGATAAAAATCCGGACCGTGGTCCGTATCGTAAAAAGCTGGACCGGTTACGAGCGCGCGATTAGCCAATCAGATTCGAGGATTTGGGATTCCGGCCCGCTGAGATGCTTCAGAAAAAAATAACTGATTTTATTTTCTGTGAAATGTGAATTTAATAAATTATTCTCCGTGATCAGTGATCTGAAGGTTTTGCATGACCCATGAAGAACTTGTATTGTGTCAACGAAGGAGATGCTTCCTAATTAAGTCGTTGGCTGTTCTCTGTGTTTGTGGGTATCCTGTCCATGTTCCAAGCGTGAGAAACTGAGAAAAGAGGTTGTCGGTATGTCAGTTCCAAATCTGCACCATCTTGAAACAATAGCATCCATCCGGCATCCTGATTGTGCCAAGATTAAGGTGCTTTATGGAAACCAATACAACTCCCTAGGACCCTAAGGCCACATACTTTAATCTGCAATTACTGCTAGTTAACCAATGTTCATGATTTCACCACTCTTTTGGCGTGATTTTGAGATGCGCTTACCTATCATGGACTATCATGGATCAGATGTCGACTCCTATGGTCCCTTATGTCATATACCTCTTATGGGAGGTCAAGGGCCAGTGATCCTAAACATCGAAACATCTGAGACATGGAGGTGATGGAGGGGACGAGTACATGTAGTATGATGAAGATTGAATGTATTATATTTTACATGGACCCAAAAACTGTGGGCTCGCTTAATTTTAGCCTATGCGTAGCCGCACCCTCCCCCCAACAAAGGAACAATGGAGTGAGGGAGCTCTATTGTTACTTTGTTGGGGGGAGGGTGCAGCTACACGTAGGTCGGCTTAATTTTCTTGACGAACAAGTTCACTTTTCAATTACAGATGACCATTCATCTTTGGTAGTTTTTACCAAAACATTCACGGAATTTGCCGGATTAAAGGCAGAATTAAACTTAAATTTTGTCATCTTGAAAAGGGAAAAGATGGCAGTAAGGCCTTTGTGATAAATACACAAGAGCAAAACTATCCGGAAACACATCTTCATTACAAGGTAGGAATTTATTTCATATTAAATGACTTCGAGGACCGTTCTGAAAGATAAGGGCTGACTTTTTACTAATGTAATAAGTTCTCAAAGTTAAAAGAAGAACCAGAGAATAAGGCAACTATGTCAAACACTCTTTCTAGTGTAAGAGAAGTTTATTAAAACAAGTACCTCACTTGTTTATTTTCGTGATTCAGGAAAATGAAATTTTCATATCCACGATCCATGATTTGCCGTTTTTTTCTCTTCGTGAACCGTGCGAGAGAATCCCCTGTACGACCCTCAATATTCTCTTATTTAAGGTCAGAGGTCTTTGACATCAGGCATACATTGTCAGGGCGCAAAGTTACTCCAGGGTGGCAATGCTTTTTCTCAATTTTATTTTCAGTTTAGACAAGAATTTCATACAGTTTGGAAGCACTTTCCGTTGGAGGTTGAATTTTTTGGTATTAACTCTCTGTTGGCTAAAGAAAGTGCTTCTTGTCCTTTAAAGAAATAGACCACAGGGCTGGGAGGTTTGCCTCTGAAATACATGTAATGTTTGATCTGTTGCAACTTCAGGAGATGTTTCTGAGCAGAGGGACCATCTGGAATCTGATGTTTCATCAGTCAATCTACCAAGTTACCCCCATAGCCTACAGGTTGGTTATAAACATGATAACATTTCCTGAATTTATATCTTGAAGTGCATACATAGGGTAGAAACCTTCACCATAAAGTTATTGCTAGGGATAAGAAAGTCCAGTCAACCATGTTAGCAATTTTTCCTGTACGGGCCATGGCCATGGCAACCAACAACCTTGGACGTCATGGCACAATGGAAGCAGTGTCTTGCGGCATTCTAGATGGATGCCAATCTTAAACTGTGTCATATGGCATATGGAAATTGCACAATAAAAGGATAAAATCATTAAAAATGAAAAATATCAGGCAACAAGTAATCTGGAACCCCTGACCCAATGGGGCAGAAAAATGAGTTAGGGCTCGAGAACATCTTTTTAGCTCACTAGCCTATTGGCTAGTAACAGTTCTAATTTTACTAGCCAAAACGCAATTTGCACTGGTGCAACTTGTCAGGTGCAATTTCAGTGATTTCTTTTATGAGTGGTCAAGCTCAGGCATACCTTTCTAAGTCTAAAAATTATTATGAAAAGAATTCCAATGCTTTCAAACAAAACGTCCACTTTTATTAAACATTCTCATATTGTAGGCATGAATCAGAGAGTTTATAAATGCTTTCTAGCTAATGATGTATGCTTCATGCCCTAAGTAGAGAACACAATAATAATTTGTCTGTTATGGTTGTGAAATCTGGCAAATGTTTGTTACCAACTTTGTTACATAATCAAAGGGACACAACCATAAAATTCAGCACAGCCAGAATTTCTTAGAGTGATGATTGCAAACAGAAAGAAGACGCCTTTTGTGAGGACTTGAATTAAGAATAAGATTGATATAATCCTTTCGTCTGTCAACACTCTGTGTTCCTCTAAGTTCTTGACAACTTGCCTGGCTTTGTTTTGTTAAATTGCTTTTTATTATTAATGCTTCAGACTGAAAATGACATGCCATCACTGTTGGATGGATATGGAAGTGGTGATGAACAAAACATTGGAGAAACTGCAGGGTAAGGTTGCAAGATTCTTTCAAGTACAATTATGTAATTATTGATATTGTAATTAATATGATACAGTATACATGTTAACCTGACTATGGTTAAATATCCTGCTTTCTAAGTATTCCTAATTAAGTTACTGGTCAATAGCACAATCGAGGGGTACATTTGCATATGTGAACACTGAAATGGAATATCTTGAAAACGCCACGCTACAAAAAGCTGAAAGTTTTTAGAAAGATTCCCAGGTTAATAAATATTTTTCACAGTGGACTATTTTGAGAAAATCAAAAAACATGCAATTTATATTTTTTTTTTCGACCAGTGAAAAAACCGCCATTTTGGAATGTAACGCGTAACATAATTTTAGAAAACAGTCCTACGAAAGTACGCACGCTGATTGGTTAGAAATCGTGTTTCTAGAACTCGATAGAAACACAGAGCTAGCTCGAGCTGTTGACGTAATGATGACGCGAGCAAAGAGAATTTACATTTTGATAATCAAAGCAAACAAGTTGCTTTTCTTTTTTTCGTCGCGGTGTTTTCTAAAAGAAATAGAAAACATGTTCTTCGTGTTTCTATTGAGTTATAGAAACACTCGTGAAAGTTTGGGAGAACTCGAAAAAGCTGTGGAAACACTCGCCTGCAGCTCGTGTTCCCACAGCATTTCTCGTTCTCCCAAACTTTCACTCGTGTTTCTATTAAACAATTAGATTATGAGCTCGAGATTTCTATCGCGCGATAGTTGACGAGGGCGCAGCCCGAGTCAACTATCATGCAGAGAAATCGAGAGCGAATAATCTAATTGTTTTAGTATAAATCTACTAGTTGTTCAAAACTTTGTCTTTTCTGGAACAGCCTTGACCAGTAAACTGTCTAAATCTCCTTCACGGACACTTCGAAAACGTGAAGAAGCGGCCGCCATTACGCTACTCACTATCTATCACAGAACAGATAGTGGGTAGCGTAGCCAATCAGAGCACGGCATTTGTGATAGAACGCTAGTAGATTTATGCTAAAACTCGATAGAAACACGGTACATGTTTTCTATTTCTTAAATACCGCTTTGCAAACTTTACGCCACTGTTACACTTAAATCAAGTAGAAACTTCAAATGCTGTTAAAAACATCTTAAATAATGTCCAAGGTTATTGTCAAAGTACAAATAAAGTTAGTAGCAGCTCTCTAAGGAATAAAATCTATATAATTACAGCAGCAAATCTCATGTAACGCAGTTTAGTTTTGCAGTTACAGCAACACATTCTCATGCTAAAATTTCATCAATGAAATGTACTTTAGCTCTCGGAAAAATACTGAACAATTCTCATAACACGCAGATTACATGCAAGTAATTTCAACACCATTGTTTGAGCCGCTCCAGCAATAACTAAAAAAATATTCATCCCCGAACACGTTGTAACATGCTCAAATTCCTCCAAAATTCACCTTACTTGTTCATTTCTTTTCTTTCTCCCCGAGAGGTTAAACGTTCCACGGCCTTGAAACTTTGCACGAACAATTCTCATAAGCTGATAGGCATAGCTGTACAAGCTGCTTCCATTTTCTTTGCTTTGAATGGGCAATATTTCCATTTTGCTTGAACCCTGAACACAAGTGAATGATCCTCCGTTGTGTAACATGAACCACACAAGAAGAAAATCTTGCTTCAACTCGAAGCAAAATCCCTCCATTTTTCAATGCTTTGCCTTCGAAAACATTGAGCCATATCTGGGGGGGCCTAATAGAGACTACAGGGCTGAAACAATAGAATTAAGCCACGTGGATTTTCGAGAAATATTACCAGTTGTGTGACAGAGTCTTTGACGATCGGAAATGGAGGGAAACACTGATAAATATTCAATAGGTAATGTATTTTCTCGGATTTTTTGGTATTTACAACAAAAAAAACCCCTAAAAATTGTGTCCGGAGCATTTCAGTAGTTCAGGAAAGGCGTTTTAAGCCATGTAAAAGTAATATAAAAAATGATCATTTTTAGCCTATGTTATGCCTTTGTACCCCTTGATTGTGCTATTGACCTACTGTAGTTTTCAAGTAACTCTTATTGTCCTCATCTACTGTCTATCCCCCTTTTTTGGATGATTCATAGTTGTACATTATCATGGGTTAGGTAATGATTTACATAGAAATAAGTTGGGGGGCAAACAAGACTTGCCATTAACATGCAGAGTTTGACTACAACTGCTTAAAGAATCAGGGGTGTCTTTGTAGAACAGGTTACATCAAACTGCCTTAAGTAGCTTAATATAGTCACTTAATTTTGAGTCATGAATAAAAGCCCTCAGCCGACATCTGTACATTGCCAAAATTTCCTAACTTTTTGTAAGGTTTCGTTTAACATCTTTGAACAATGGTGAAAATAAAGGACTGAATATCCTATCTTTTGCAAAGCTTCCCAGCTTTCTTTTGCATCCCCAGCATTGATGGCATTGGTGGTATCGAGCCTGCATTTATTCAACGTCATTCAGTGGATGGAAGTTTAAAACACTTCCTTGACAATGGTGGAAACTCCCAGGAATGGTCTAGCCAGCAACACCTACCTCATATGAAACTCCCAGTTGAATCTGAGACAAGTGGAAGTCTTGGTGAATTGAACCCATCTTTACCAGGACAAGTGAACCAACAATGCCTGGCCCCATTACAGAGCATTGAGCTTGAAGTTCAAAAACTTTCAAAACAGAGTTCCAGGAATTTTGAGGTAAGAGAAAATGGAAAGTAAGAACATTACAAAGTCAGGTTCTTTAACAAACAGGATTTTAAAATTAAAGGACATTGCAAGAGTTACTAGCATCTTAATTAACAATTATTTGCTGAAGGGTACATACATAGGGTAGAAACCTTCACCATAAAGTTATTGCTAGGGATAAGAAAGTCCAGTCAACCATGTTAGCAATTTTTCCTGTACGGGCCATGGCCATGGCAACCAACAACCTTGGACGTCATGGCACAATGGAAGCAGTGTCTTGCGGCATTCTAGATGGATGCCAATCTTAAACTGTGTCATATGGCATATGGAAATTGCACAATAAAAGGATAAAATCATTAAAAATGAAAAATATCAGGCAACAAGTAATCTGGAACCCCTGACCCAATGGGGCAGAAAAATGAGTTAGGGCTCGAGAACATCTTTTTAGCTCACTAGCCTATTGGCTAGTAACAGTTCTAATTTTACTAGCCAAAACGCAATTTGCACTGGTGCAACTTGTCAGGTGCAATTTCAGTGATTTCTTTTATGAGTGGTCAAGCTCAGGCATACCTTTCTAAGTCTAAAAATTATTATGAAAAGAATTCCAATGCTTTCAAACAAAACGTCCACTTTTATTAAACATTCTCATATTGTAGGCATGAATCAGAGAGTTTATAAATGCTTTCTAGCTAATGATGTATGCTTCATGCCCTAAGTAGAGAACACAATAATAATTTGTCTGTTATGGTTGTGAAATCTGGCAAATGTTTGTTACCAACTTTGTTACATAATCAAAGGGACACAACCATAAAATTCAGCACAGCCAGAATTTCTTAGAGTGATGATTGCAAACAGAAAGAAGACGCCTTTTGTGAGGACTTGAATTAAGAATAAGATTGATATAATCCTTTTGTCTGTCAACACTCTGTGTTCCTCTAAGTTCTTGACAACTTGCCTGGCTTTGTTTTGTTAAATTGCTTTTTATTATTAATGCTTCAGACTGAAAATGACATGCCATCACTGTTGGATGGATATGGAAGTGGTGATGAACAAAACATTGGAGAAACTGCAGGGTAAGGTTGCAAGATTCTTTCAAGTACAATTATGTAATTATTGATATTGTAATTAATATGATACAGTATACATGTTAACCTGACTATGGTTAAATATCCTGCTTTCTAAGTATTCCTAATTAAGTTACTGGTCAATAGCACAATCGAGGGGTACATTTGCATATGTGACCACTGAAATGGAATATCTTGAAAACGCCACGCTACAAAAAGCTGAAAGTTTTTAGAAAGATTCCCAGGTTAATAAATATTTTTCACAGTGGACTATTTTGAGAAAATCAAAAAACATGCAATTTATATTTTTTTTTCGACCAGTGAAAAAACCGCCATTTTGGAATGTAACGCGTAACATAATTTTAGAAAACAGTCCTACGAAAGTACGCGCGCTGATTGGTTAGAAATCGTGTTTCTAGAACTCGATAGAAACACAGAGCTAGCTCGAGCTGTTGACGTAATGATGACGCGAGCAAAGAGAATTTACATTTTGATAATCAAAGCAAACAAGTTGCTTTTCTTTTTTTCGTCGCGGTGTTTTCTAAAAGAAATAGAAAACATGTTCTTCGTGTTTCTATTGAGTTATAGAAACACTCGTGAAAGTTTGGGAGAACTCGAAAAAGCTGTGGAAACACTCGCCTGCAGCTCGTGTTCCCACAGCATTTCTCGTTCTCCCAAACTTTCACTCGTGTTTCTATTAAACAATTAGATTATGAGCTCGAGATTTCTATCGCGCGATAGTTGACGAGGGCGCAGCCCGAGTCAACTATCATGCAGAGAAATCGAGAGCGAATAATCTAATTGTTTTAGTATAAATCTACTAGTTGTTCAAAACTTTGTCTTTTCTGGAACAGCCTTGACCAGTAAACTGTCTAAATCTCCTTCACGGACACTTCGAAAACGTGAAGAAGCGGCCGCCATTACGCTACTCACTATCTATCACAGAACAGATAGTGGGTAGCGTAGCCAATCAGAGCACGGCATTTGTGATAGAACGCTAGTAGATTTATGCTAAAACTCGATAGAAACACGGTACATGTTTTCTATTTCTTAAATACCGCTTTGCAAACTTTACGCCACTGTTACACTTAAATCAAGTAGAAACTTCAAATGCTGTTAAAAACATCTTAAATAATGTCCAAGGTTATTGTCAAAGTACAAATAAAGTTAGTAGCAGCTCTCTAAGGAATAAAATCTATATAATTACAGCAGCAAATCTCATGTAACGCAGTTTAGTTTTGCAGTTACAGCAACACATTCTCATGCTAAAATTTCATCAATGAAATGTACTTTAGCTCTCGGAAAAATACTGAACAATTCTCATAACACGCAGATTACATGCAAGTAATTTCAACACCATTGTTTGAGCCGCTCCAGCAATAACTAAAAAAATATTCATCCCCGAACACGTTGTAACATGCTCAAATTCCTCCAAAATTCACCTTACTTGTTCATTTCTTTTCTTTCTCCCCGAGAGGTTAAACGTTCCACGGCCTTGAAACTTTGCACGAACAATTCTCATAAGCTGATAGGCATAGCTGTACAAGCTGCTTCCATTTTCTTTGCTTTGAATGGGCAATATTTCCATTTTGCTTGAACCCTGAACACAAGTGAATGATCCTCCGTTGTGTAACATGAACCACACAAGAAGAAAATCTTGCTTCAACTCGAAGCAAAATCCCTCCATTTTTCAATGCTTTGCCTTCGAAAACATTGAGCCATATCTGGGGGGGCCTAATAGAGACTACAGGGCTGAAACAATAGAATTAAGCCACGTGGATTTTCGAGAAATATTACCAGTTGTGTGACAGAGTCTTTGACGATCGGAAATGGAGGGAAACACTGATAAATATTCAATAGGTAATGTATTTTCTCGGATTTTTTGGTATTTACAACAAAAAAAACCCCTAAAAATTGTGTCCGGAGCATTTCAGTAGTTCAGGAAAGGCGTTTTAAGCCATGTAAAAGTAATATAAAAAATGATCATTTTTAGCCTATGTTATGCCTTTGTACCCCTTGATTGTGCTATTGACCTACTGTAGTTTTCAAGTAACTCTTATTGTCCTCATCTACTGTCTATCCCCCTTTTTTGGATGATTCATAGTTGTACATTATCATGGGTTAGGTAATGATTTACATAGAAATAAGTTGGGGGGCAAACAAGACTTGCCATTAACATGCAGAGTTTGACTACAACTGCTTAAAGAATCAGGGGTGTCTTTGTAGAACAGGTTACATCAAACTGCCTTAAGTAGCTTAATATAGTCACTTAATTTTGAGTCATGAATAAAAGCCCTCAGCCGACATCTGTACATTGCCAAAATTTCCTAACTTTTTGTAAGGTTTCGTTTAACATCTTTGAACAATGGTGAAAATAAAGGACTGAATATCCTATCTTTTGCAAAGCTTCCCAGCTTTCTTTTGCATCCCCAGCATTGATGGCATTGGTGGTATCGAGCCTGCATTTATTCAACGTCATTCAGTGGATGGAAGTTTAAAACACTTCCTTGACAATGGTGGAAACTCCCAGGAATGGTCTAGCCAGCAACACCTACCTCATATGAAACTCCCAGTTGAATCTGAGACAAGTGGAAGTCTTGGTGAATTGAACCCATCTTTACCAGGACAAGTGAACCAACAATGCCTGGCCCCATTACAGAGCATTGAGCTTGAAGTTCAAAAACTTTCAAAACAGAGTTCCAGGAATTTTGAGGTAAGAGAAAATGGAAAGTAAGAACATTACAAAGTCAGGTTCTTTAACAAACAGGATTTTAAAATTAAAGGACATTGCAAGAGTTACTAGCATCTTAATTAACAATTATTTGCTGAAGGGTACATACATAGGGTAGAAACCTTCACCATAAAGTTATTGCTAGGGATAAGAAAGTCCAGTCAACCATGTTAGCAATTTTTCCTGTACGGGCCATGGCCATGGCAACCAACAACCTTGGACGTCATGGCACAATGGAAGCAGTGTCTTGCGGCATTCTAGATGGATGCCAATCTTAAACTGTGTCATATGGCATATGGAAATTGCACAATAAAAGGATAAAATCATTAAAAATGAAAAATATCAGGCAACAAGTAATCTGGAACCCCTGACCCAATGGGGCAGAAAAATGAGTTAGGGCTCGAGAACATCTTTTTAGCTCACTAGCCTATTGGCTAGTAACAGTTCTAATTTTACTAGCCAAAACGCAATTTGCACTGGTGCAACTTGTCAGGTGCAATTTCAGTGATTTCTTTTATGAGTGGTCAAGCTCAGGCATACCTTTCTAAGTCTAAAAATTATTATGAAAAGAATTCCAATGCTTTCAAACAAAACGTCCACTTTTATTAAACATTCTCATATTGTAGGCATGAATCAGAGAGTTTATAAATGCTTTCTAGCTAATGATGTATGCTTCATGCCCTAAGTAGAGAACACAATAATAATTTGTCTGTTATGGTTGTGAAATCTGGCAAATGTTTGTTACCAACTTTGTTACATAATCAAAGGGACACAACCATAAAATTCAGCACAGCCAGAATTTCTTAGAGTGATGATTGCAAACAGAAAGAAGACGCCTTTTGTGAGGACTTGAATTAAGAATAAGATTGATATAATCCTTTTGTCTGTCAACACTCTGTGTTCCTCTAAGTTCTTGACAACTTGCCTGGCTTTGTTTTGTTAAATTGCTTTTTATTATTAATGCTTCAGACTGAAAATGACATGCCATCACTGTTGGATGGATATGGAAGTGGTGATGAACAAAACATTGGAGAAACTGCAGGGTAAGGTTGCAAGATTCTTTCAAGTACAATTATGTAATTATTGATATTGTAATTAATATGATACAGTATACATGTTAACCTGACTATGGTTAAATATCCTGCTTTCTAAGTATTCCTAATTAAGTTACTGGTCAATAGCACAATCGAGGGGTACATTTGCATATGTGACCACTGAAATGGAATATCTTGAAAACGCCACGCTACAAAAAGCTGAAAGTTTTTAGAAAGATTCCCAGGTTAATAAATATTTTTCACAGTGGACTATTTTGAGAAAATCAAAAAACATGCAATTTATATTTTTTTTTCGACCAGTGAAAAAACCGCCATTTTGGAATGTAACGCGTAACATAATTTTAGAAAACAGTCCTACGAAAGTACGCGCGCTGATTGGTTAGAAATCGTGTTTCTAGAACTCGATAGAAACACAGAGCTAGCTCGAGCTGTTGACGTAATGATGACGCGAGCAAAGAGAATTTACATTTTGATAATCAAAGCAAACAAGTTGCTTTTCTTTTTTTCGTCGCGGTGTTTTCTAAAAGAAATAGAAAACATGTTCTTCGTGTTTCTATTGAGTTATAGAAACACTCGTGAAAGTTTGGGAGAACTCGAAAAAGCTGTGGAAACACTCGCCTGCAGCTCGTGTTCCCACAGCATTTCTCGTTCTCCCAAACTTTCACTCGTGTTTCTATTAAACAATTAGATTATGAGCTCGAGATTTCTATCGCGCGATAGTTGACGAGGGCGCAGCCCGAGTCAACTATCATGCAGAGAAATCGAGAGCGAATAATCAAATTGTTTTAGTATAAATCTACTAGTTGTTCAAAACTTTGTCTTTTCTGGAACAGCCTTGACCAGTAAACTGTCTAAATCTCCTTCACGGACACTTCGAAAACGTGAAGAAGCGGCCGCCATTACGCTACTCACTATCTATCACAGAACAGATAGTGGGTAGCGTAGCCAATCAGAGCACGGCATTTCTGATAGAACGCTAGTAGATTTATGCTAAAACTCGATAGAAACACGGTACATGTTTTCTATTTCTTAAATACCGCTTTGCAAACTTTACGCCACTGTTACACTTAAATCAAGTAGAAACTTCAAATGCTGTTAAAAACATCTTAAATAATGTCCAAGGTTATTGTCAAAGTACAAATAAAGTTAGTAGCAGCTCTCTAAGGAATAAAATCTATATAATTACAGCAGCAAATCTCATGTAACGCAGTTTAGTTTTGCAGTTACAGCAACACATTCTCATGCTAAAATTTCATCAATGAAATGTACTTTAGCTCTCGGAAAAATACTGAACAATTCTCATAACACGCAGATTACATGCAAGTAATTTCAACACCATTGTTTGAGCCGCTCCAGCAATAACTAAAAAAATATTCATCCCCGAACACGTTGTAACATGCTCAAATTCCTCCAAAATTCACCTTACTTGTTCATTTCTTTTCTTTCTCCCCGAGAGGTTAAACGTTCCACGGCCTTGAAACTTTGCACGAACAATTCTCATAAGCTGATAGGCATAGCTGTACAAGCTGCTTCCATTTTCTTTGCTTTGAATGGGCAATATTTCCATTTTGCTTGAACCCTGAACACAAGTGAATGATCCTCCGTTGTGTAACATGAACCACACAAGAAGAAAATCTTGCTTCAACTCGAAGCAAAATCCCTCCATTTTTCAATGCTTTGCCTTCGAAAACATTGAGCCATATCTGGGGGGGCCTAATAGAGACTACAGGGCTGAAACAATAGAATTAAGCCACGTGGATTTTCGAGAAATATTACCAGTTGTGTGACAGAGTCTTTGACGATCGGAAATGGAGGGAAACACTGATAAATATTCAATAGGTAATGTATTTTCTCGGATTTTTTGGTATTTACAACAAAAAAAACCCCTAAAAATTGTGTCCGGAGCATTTCAGTAGTTCAGGAAAGGCGTTTTAAGCCATGTAAAAGTAATATAAAAAATGATCATTTTTAGCCTATGTTATGCCTTTGTACCCCTTGATTGTGCTATTGACCTACTGTAGTTTTCAAGTAACTCTTATTGTCCTCATCTACTGTCTATCCCCCTTTTTTGGATGATTCATAGTTGTACATTATCATGGGTTAGGTAATGATTTACATAGAAATAAGTTGGGGGGCAAACAAGACTTGCCATTAACATGCAGAGTTTGACTACAACTGCTTAAAGAATCAGGGGTGTCTTTGTAGAACAGGTTACATCAAACTGCCTTAAGTAGCTTAATATAGTCACTTAATTTTGAGTCATGAATAAAAGCCCTCAGCCGACATCTGTACATTGCCAAAATTTCCTAACTTTTTGTAAGGTTTCGTTTAACATCTTTGAACAATGGTGAAAATAAAGGACTGAATATCCTATCTTTTGCAAAGCTTCCCAGCTTTCTTTTGCATCCCCAGCATTGATGGCATTGGTGGTATCGAGCCTGCATTTATTCAACGTCATTCAGTGGATGGAAGTTTAAAACACTTCCTTGACAATGGTGGAAACTCCCAGGAATGGTCTAGCCAGCAACACCTACCTCATATGAAACTCCCAGTTGAATCTGAGACAAGTGGAAGTCTTGGTGAATTGAACCCATCTTTACCAGGACAAGTGAACCAACAATGCCTGGCCCCATTACAGAGCATTGAGCTTGAAGTTCAAAAACTTTCAAAACAGAGTTCCAGGAATTTTGAGGTAAGAGAAAATGGAAAGTAAGAACATTACAAAGTCAGGTTCTTTAACAAACAGGATTTTAAAATTAAAGGACATTGCAAGAGTTACTAGCATCTTAATTAACAATTATTTGCTGAAGGGTACATACATAGGGTAGAAACCTTCACCATAAAGTTATTGCTAGGGATAAGAAAGTCCAGTCAACCATGTTAGCAATTTTTCCTGTACGGGCCATGGCCATGGCAACCAACAACCTTGGACGTCATGGCACAATGGAAGCAGTGTCTTGCGGCATTCTAGATGGATGCCAATCTTAAACTGTGTCATATGGCATATGGAAATTGCACAATAAAAGGATAAAATCATTAAAAATGAAAAATATCAGGCAACAAGTAATCTGGAACCCCTGACCCAATGGGGCAGAAAAATGAGTTAGGGCTCGAGAACATCTTTTTAGCTCACTAGCCTATTGGCTAGTAACAGTTCTAATTTTACTAGCCAAAACGCAATTTGCACTGGTGCAACTTGTCAGGTGCAATTTCAGTGATTTCTTTTATGAGTGGTCAAGCTCAGGCATACCTTTCTAAGTCTAAAAATTATTATGAAAAGAATTCCAATGCTTTCAAACAAAACGTCCACTTTTATTAAACATTCTCATATTGTAGGCATGAATCAGAGAGTTTATAAATGCTTTCTAGCTAATGATGTATGCTTCATGCCCTAAGTAGAGAACACAATAATAATTTGTCTGTTATGGTTGTGAAATCTGGCAAATGTTTGTTACCAACTTTGTTACATAATCAAAGGGACACAACCATAAAATTCAGCACAGCCAGAATTTCTTAGAGTGATGATTGCAAACAGAAAGAAGACGCCTTTTGTGAGGACTTGAATTAAGAATAAGATTGATATAATCCTTTTGTCTGTCAACACTCTGTGTTCCTCTAAGTTCTTGACAACTTGCCTGGCTTTGTTTTGTTAAATTGCTTTTTATTATTAATGCTTCAGACTGAAAATGACATGCCATCACTGTTGGATGGATATGGAAGTGGTGATGAACAAAACATTGGAGAAACTGCAGGGTAAGGTTGCAAGATTCTTTCAAGTACAATTATGTAATTATTGATATTGTAATTAATATGATACAGTATACATGTTAACCTGACTATGGTTAAATATCCTGCTTTCTAAGTATTCCTAATTAAGTTACTGGTCAATAGCACAATCGAGGGGTACATTTGCATATGTGACCACTGAAATGGAATATCTTGAAAACGCCACGCTACAAAAAGCTGAAAGTTTTTAGAAAGATTCCCAGGTTAATAAATATTTTTCACAGTGGACTATTTTGAGAAAATCAAAAAACATGCAATTTATATTTTTTTTTCGACCAGTGAAAAAACCGCCATTTTGGAATGTAACGCGTAACATAATTTTAGAAAACAGTCCTACGAAAGTACGCGCGCTGATTGGTTAGAAATCGTGTTTCTAGAACTCGATAGAAACACAGAGCTAGCTCGAGCTGTTGACGTAATGATGACGCGAGCAAAGAGAATTTACATTTTGATAATCAAAGCAAACAAGTTGCTTTTCTTTTTTTCGTCGCGGTGTTTTCTAAAAGAAATAGAAAACATGTTCTTCGTGTTTCTATTGAGTTATAGAAACACTCGTGAAAGTTTGGGAGAACTCGAAAAAGCTGTGGAAACACTCGCCTGCAGCTCGTGTTCCCACAGCATTTCTCGTTCTCCCAAACTTTCACTCGTGTTTCTATTAAACAATTAGATTATGAGCTCGAGATTTCTATCGCGCGATAGTTGACGAGGGCGCAGCCCGAGTCAACTATCATGCAGAGAAATCGAGAGCGAATAATCAAATTGTTTTAGTATAAATCTACTAGTTGTTCAAAACTTTGTCTTTTCTGGAACAGCCTTGACCAGTAAACTGTCTAAATCTCCTTCACGGACACTTCGAAAACGTGAAGAAGCGGCCGCCATTACGCTACTCACTATCTATCACAGAACAGATAGTGGGTAGCGTAGCCAATCAGAGCACGGCATTTGTGATAGAACGCTAGTAGATTTATGCTAAAACTCGATAGAAACACGGTACATGTTTTCTATTTCTTAAATACCGCTTTGCAAACTTTACGCCACTGTTACACTTAAATCAAGTAGAAACTTCAAATGCTGTTAAAAACATCTTAAATAATGTCCAAGGTTATTGTCAAAGTACAAATAAAGTTAGTAGCAGCTCTCTAAGGAATAAAATCTATATAATTACAGCAGCAAATCTCATGTAACGCAGTTTAGTTTTGCAGTTACAGCAACACATTCTCATGCTAAAATTTCATCAATGAAATGTACTTTAGCTCTCGGAAAAATACTGAACAATTCTCATAACACGCAGATTACATGCAAGTAATTTCAACACCATTGTTTGAGCCGCTCCAGCAATAACTAAAAAAATATTCATCCCCGAACACGTTGTAACATGCTCAAATTCCTCCAAAATTCACCTTACTTGTTCATTTCTTTTCTTTCTCCCCGAGAGGTTAAACGTTCCACGGCCTTGAAACTTTGCACGAACAATTCTCATAAGCTGATAGGCATAGCTGTACAAGCTGCTTCCATTTTCTTTGCTTTGAATGGGCAATATTTCCATTTTGCTTGAACCCTGAACACAAGTGAATGATCCTCCGTTGTGTAACATGAACCACACAAGAAGAAAATCTTGCTTCAACTCGAAGCAAAATCCCTCCATTTTTCAATGCTTTGCCTTCGAAAACATTGAGCCATATCTGGGGGGGCCTAATAGAGACTACAGGGCTGAAACAATAGAATTAAGCCACGTGGATTTTCGAGAAATATTACCAGTTGTGTGACAGAGTCTTTGACGATCGGAAATGGAGGGAAACACTGATAAATATTCAATAGGTAATGTATTTTCTCGGATTTTTTGGTATTTACAACAAAAAAAACCCCTAAAAATTGTGTCCGGAGCATTTCAGTAGTTCAGGAAAGGCGTTTTAAGCCATGTAAAAGTAATATAAAAAATGATCATTTTTAGCCTATGTTATGCCTTTGTACCCCTTGATTGTGCTATTGACCTACTGTAGTTTTCAAGTAACTCTTATTGTCCTCATCTACTGTCTATCCCCCTTTTTTGGATGATTCATAGTTGTACATTATCATGGGTTAGGTAATGATTTACATAGAAATAAGTTGGGGGGCAAACAAGACTTGCCATTAACATGCAGAGTTTGACTACAACTGCTTAAAGAATCAGGGGTGTCTTTGTAGAACAGGTTACATCAAACTGCCTTAAGTAGCTTAATATAGTCACTTAATTTTGAGTCATGAATAAAAGCCCTCAGCCGACATCTGTACATTGCCAAAATTTCCTAACTTTTTGTAAGGTTTCGTTTAACATCTTTGAACAATGGTGAAAATAAAGGACTGAATATCCTATCTTTTGCAAAGCTTCCCAGCTTTCTTTTGCATCCCCAGCATTGATGGCATTGGTGGTATCGAGCCTGCATTTATTCAACGTCATTCAGTGGATGGAAGTTTAAAACACTTCCTTGACAATGGTGGAAACTCCCAGGAATGGTCTAGCCAGCAACACCTACCTCATATGAAACTCCCAGTTGAATCTGAGACAAGTGGAAGTCTTGGTGAATTGAACCCATCTTTACCAGGACAAGTGAACCAACAATGCCTGGCCCCATTACAGAGCATTGAGCTTGAAGTTCAAAAACTTTCAAAACAGAGTTCCAGGAATTTTGAGGTAAGAGAAAATGGAAAGTAAGAACATTACAAAGTCAGGTTCTTTAACAAACAGGATTTTAAAATTAAAGGACATTGCAAGAGTTACTAGCATCTTAATTAACAATTATTTGCTGAAGGCGAAGTGATTATCAGTGAATACTCACCGAGACGAGGTCTAGGTGACTATTCAACGATAATCACTGAGCCTGAGGCGAATAATTATTTTAGTATAAATACACAGGTGATTATTTCAAAAAAAAAAAAAGAAAAGAAAAAGCATTGTACAACATGAAAAAATTTTATTTCATCAAAAGCTCGTGAAGGACTGGGAGCCATGTTGTTTGTCAAGGTGATTATCGGCTGGTAATAGCGAACCAATCAGAGCACGCAATTTTGTATAATCACCTGAGTATTTATACAAATAATTGTTAATTGTAAATTCATGCGTTTCTTCCTCAAATACTTGAAAAATCTGACTGATTATTCGTAACCATGGTCTCTATTGAAGAAATTCAAGTCTTGTGACAATCTGACTTTGCCAAGGGGCAAACACTGCAAATTGGTTGGAGAAAATGTATAATGAAAAGTTGTTTCCACGTCATAGAAAACGATTTTGGAGATAGATCAACACTTGTTCACCGTTGTTTTATCAGAAACAGGTCTGGGCAATGTTGATACGTGGAAAGTGTAAGTTTTTTTGTGTTTAAATAACCATGACATACATGATAGTCTACCTGTAAACTTCGTGGCTTGCATAAGGTTTATTATGAAATTGACATCGCTTAATGGTCTCAAAATATTACAAAATTAGGTATAAATCGTGAGCAAATAACTAAATGAAGCCTTTTCAGTTGCATTTACGCATGTACAGGCTGCTTTTGGATTATTTCTAGGCTCATAAATACAAATAATTTTGGAAATATGCCCATAGGCAGGCCTTCTGGTATTATACGATGGTGCGATTTCGCACAATTGACCTCAAATCACATCCGATTGCACAATTCACGAAAAAGTGCATAATTAAAAAATAACGCACAACATTCATAAAATTAAACATGAATCAACAAGTTTCTTTGGAATTCCTGCATAAATGCATCATTTTTGAGATGACTTACCTTGTAAAAAGGCTAACAAGACTTTTTCACCTTCAATTTCGTATTCATTCGAAGTTTAAGCGCAAAATAACGCCTGGCGTTATTTTGAATGTCAAGGACCTGGTACGAGTCTCATTCTTAAAGAGTCACCTATTGGTGTAACACAAACATGCCCCTTGTTCAGATTAGCTAATTTGAATGGCTGTAATTTCCGGCCATTTACCCGCACGGCAGATTACCCTCACCAGTAATTTGTGCCAAAAGAAGAAATAAGAATAGTCAGATTACACACACTTGCAGATAACTCGCACTTAAAAACAAAAAGAAAGTTATGCAAAATAGTTAGGTAATTAAGTCACAAAATTTGAAGTGGTGAAGCGATTTGAAAATTGCTCTGAGCCTTTCGGGCATTTTTTAATTGAACTTGTTCTTAATTGTACTCATAATTGACTCGTGGAAACACTTGTCGTAAGCGATAGATCTTTTTAAAACTTATTGAGTCAGTGAGCCTTCTATAATTATTAGAATTGAAGAAAACTTTATTCATTGTTTTTGTGTAACAAAATACTTTTCAGCGGGAGGCCCCCTTTTTCATTTATCCCAACTAATGTCGATCAAGATGCATAATTACTGTCCCCTTGTGTTCAAAATGTCGTTAGAGCAGCAAAAAAGTGTTTTTCTTATCCTGAATCCCTGTAAAACAGGCTTAAAATTGCTCAGAAAAAAATTGCATAAACTTCATTATTTATCACATAATTGGCCTCTCTATTTTTGCATAATTTGCATTTTTTATTGCACCCTATCAGAAGGCCTGCACAGGCAATCATTGTGCTGTGTGCGATTGTGACAATGATTGAAGGTACCTAGAAAAACAAAAGCTTCTTCCTCAAATAATTGGTATATTAAGATGCTACTCACCCAAGAATAAGAGAGAGATTTTGGTGTAGGCCAGAGCTATTCATCATGATCACCTTAAGCCTACAAGTGCTGTGTCGGTGGGGAATTGAAACGCAAGAAATTGGGATGATCAGACGAATTGAAAACGTCCGTTATACCACCGTAAGGTAAAAGGGAGTTGCTGACGTTTCAAGCATTGGCTGTTCCTCGGAGATCATGTTTAAACATATGGTCTTCATCTCCACGCTGTTTTAAACAGAAATTTTATGGATCAACGCCAGAAATCATTTACTTGCTCCTTAACCAGTACAGGTTCGGTCGAAAGGAGTTTTAATAATAAACCATGTGGCAGATTTCAGCTATAATGAGGTATTGTTGTCTATTCTCGATTGGGACACCTGTGCTGCTTTCAACAAAACAGTTGATAACACTTACACCTTCACCTCTTTATACCTGGAATTGCCGCATTGTTTGACTCCATGGCATGGCTGTAGTCCTATTCCTAGAGTGGATGAGCCCCAGACAAATGACGATTACTGACCTATCTCTACCTTACCTGTATTATCTAAGGTTTATCAGAAATTAACTCTCCGCCAAATCACTGATTTTCTCATGGAGAAGTATGCCATCTGACAATCCTAACATCAGTTCATATCAGAATTGTCACTCCACTACAACCACAATGTTGGTGATAAGGTATGATATTCTGAAGGCCATGAAAAGGGATGAAATCACACTGGCCATAATGGCAGACCTCTCTAAGGCTTTCGATACTGTTGCTTTCAAGAAAATCGTGTCTAAACTGCACCTAATGGGTTTCTCAAGGTGTGCCCTGCAGTGGATAGCAAGTTATTTAACACGCTGGAAATGGTTTTTGCAAATAGCTGACCACTATCAGCACAAATCAGTACTACTCACAGGGTTCCTCAGGGATCAATTCTAGGACCCATCTTGTTCAATATTCTTTATGTGAACAACCTATCTTCTGCTCTTTCATCTGACGTTGTGTGTCATCAGTATGCGGATGACACAACGATGTACACTCACTTCAGGCCATCTGATTTTGAAGTTGGCCGGTCGGTGATCCAAGATGCGCTAACCAAGCTGTCAGACTGGTCCTTAGAATGCAACCTGGCTCTGAATCCAAAGAAAACAAAGGTGATGATGCTGTTATCGGCTCAGATGTCAAGGGCGCTTCGACTTGAGACCTGTTCACTTTATCACACAGTTAACGGGAATAGGCTTTAGCATGTCTCAAACTTTCGCCTGCTAGTGACCCAAGTCAATCAACATCTCAACTGGAAGGAGATTAACTCGAAGATCTGCAGCTGCTATGCTACACTAGCTGTAATTAGAAAGGAACTAGCGGAATGCCTGATTTTATAGAAAATTGACTATAATAACATTGTCAGTAATCCCATCCCAGAATACCTAATTAAGCACCTGCAACACGTGCAGTTAGCTGTCACAGGTTTCGTTTTCGGACGCTATGTGCATATGCAAGAAATAATCAAACTACGATGGCTACCAATAAAGGAATGCAGAGAGAATCAATTACTAACGTCGTTTTTAGGGCCTTAATAATAATAATAATAATGATAATAATAATAATAATAATGAACTTTATTTGAGTGTCAACTGTATCTAGCACTGACGCACTAATTGGGGACACTGTAAAGCACAAATCAAATCAAATGTTGGTTTTTGTGGAGAGGGGAAAACCGGAGTACCCGGAGAAAAACCTCTCGGAGCAGAGTAGAGAACCAACAAACTCAGCCCACATATGACACTGGGCCGGGAATCGCATTATGATGACTGGCCATCGTGTCTTAAGCTAGATATTCATAATCCAACTCAGACGCTGAGGTCTTCAAAAGACACGACGCTAAAAGTACCTCTTGAGTTGGGTACTTTCCAGGACAGTGTCTCCAATGTTTTAATTCATTACCCTCCGCTACAAGGAACTCCATAGTTTGTAGTGATTTTAAAATTCTATTTATGAAGTATTTGATAAATAGATCAAATATTCGTTTGATTTCTCAACTTGGGTATATTTTACTGTACTCCAATTTTTGTATATATTTTAGTTTTTCCCCAACTTTCGTCAGTCGCATCCCTAATATTGTATATTGTTAGACCTCTTTATTGACTTTACTATTATTATTAATGTAAATTTTACAGATGAGGAGCCACTCTTTTCAATGGAAATACGTTAACAAAGTCATTATTATTATCATCATCATCATCATCATCATCATTATTACATTAATTAGTGTTTCTAGATTTTTTAGGTCACAAGATGAGGCAAATACATTTGTATTGTCTGTAAATACCCTGAACACTCACTGACACAGCCACCAAATTCTTTGTCTTGGCAATACCTTGCTCTTGTGGGTTGTTACATAGTTGCATGCTAATGTCACTAACTTGTCATCAATCATTTTTCACCAGTTCATTAGATCTCCATTCTTTCTTTGCCACCTCGTTCCATAGCCAATCATTTGTAATTGTTTAGAATAACTTTATCACAAGTCATTTCAGAATATATTACGTCCAATAATATAAATACTCGCTGTAATTTTCAAGACACACTCTCCCTCTCCCTTTCACATCATTTAGTTGGATACGTTTTGTGTAGTTGAAAGTAAGTCTGTTCCGTTATTGCTGTAGGTAGAAATTATTTATCTTAGAAAATAAAACAACTCCAGGAGAAGTAGTTAACATGGTGTCAGGAGTGGGATTCAAACCCACGCCTCCATTTGGAGACCAGAACTTGAGTCTGGTCTAAATAAACTAAATGATGTGAAAGGGAGAGGGAGAGTGTGTCTTGAAAATTACAGCGGGTATTTATATTATTGGACGTAATATATTCTGAAATGACTTGTGATAAAGTTATTTTAAAATATATTACGTCCAATAATATAAATACCCGCTGTAATTTTCAAGACACACTCTCCCTCTCCCTTTCACATCATTTAGTTGGATACGTTTTGTGTAGTTGAAAGTAAGTCTGTTCCGTTATTGCTGTAGGTAGAAATTATTTATCTTAGAAAATAAAACAACTCCAGGAGAAGTAGTTAACATGGTGTCAGGAGTGGGATTCAAACCCACGCCTCCATTTGGAGACCAGAACTTGAGTCTGGTCTAAATAAACTAAATGATGTGAAAGGGAGAGGGAGAGTGTGTCTTGAAAATTACAGCGGGTATTTATATTATTGGACGTAATATATTCTGAAATGACTTGTGATAAAGGTTTTTTAAAATATATTACGTCCAATAATATAAATACCCGCTGTAATTTTCAAGACACACTCTCCCTCTCCCTTTCACATCATTTAGTTGGATACGTTTTGTGTAGTTGAAAGTAAGTCTGTTCCGTTATTGCTGTAGGTAGAAATTATTTATCTTAGAAAATAAAACAACTCCAGGAGAAGTAGTTAACATGGTGTCAGGAGCCTACAAACCCAGCCAGTGTTGACGCCGTGGATCAATTGAAGATGTCTGAGCTTGGACATTTACCATCGCCGCAACCAGATTTTACTCCGGGTCCCGACTGTTACCAGAAATGTATCGACTGGGTTGAGGAGTGCGAACTTCTTTTAAACGGTCCGTTAGCGTCAAAGAGCAAAGCTGTCAAGGCGAACTACGTTCTTATATGGGCAGGCAAAACTGGACGGATGCACATAAAGTCGTTAAATCTTTCCACAGAACAAAAAGGAGACCCAAGCGTTCTTCTAAGAAAGTTCGTTGAGTGGACAAAGCCGACATCAAACGCACTAGCAGCTGCAGCAAATTTTCGTCGCCTGGAGCAAGATGATTTAAGCCTTTCAGAGTACATTGACAAGGCCACTATTCTGTGTGACCAATGTGAGTACCCACAAGAAGCCCGTAACAGACTACTTCGAGATGCGATAGTGATGGGATTACGTTCGAAAGATGCCTATTACAAGTGTATTGAGAGAGGATCATCCTTGACCTTAGAAGAAGCAATAACAATTGCACAGAGTCAGGACGCCACTGCCAACCAGGTTACCTATATGCGACCGGAATTTAAAAGCAATCCTGCACAAATGGAAGTCCACAAGCTTCACACTAAGGATGGAACACGAACCGTAGGAGCCAAGAAAGGTAAAGTACAGTTGCAAAAAAACTTTACAGACGACAAACAAAAGAAATCAAGACGAGAATCCTGCTTCAATTGTGGAAGCAAGCCTTCGCACCCCCGAAGTGAATGCCCTGCGAAGAAAGCGAAATGCTTCAAATGTGGCAAAGAAGGTCATTTTTCCTCCATATGCAAGTCAAAGACAAGAGATGCTCGTGTTAATGAAGTCCATGCCCAAGCTGCAACAGCGTCCCCATTGGTTGATTGTGTGCCAGATGAATATGTGCCAATTTATGTCAATGCGCCTATCCATCACCTCATGACAGTAGCAGTAAAAAGCCTCAATCATCCAGCCTCAGAGTCTCACATTCGCCCGCTATGGATCAGCCAGGAATCTACTTCACAAGTCTACCAAATCTCCTGTGAGGTTGATACTGGAGCAAGTTGTAATATTTTACCACTTTATAAGGCCAAGGCTCTCTTTGGAGACGATCTTAAACTCGGAAAGGCAACAGTTAACCTTAGAGGCTACAATGACAGTCCGGTCAAGAACCTCGGATCTTGTGTTGTCTATCTTCACCATGGTGACAAGAAGTACAGAGTTCTAACCCAGGTTGCAGATAGCAAAGGTCACATGATACTTGGAAGGAACCAGGCACTACTAATGGGATATGTCACTTTCCCTAGAATCCAAGAACCAGCTGTTCAAGCGAAAGTAGACATGACTGTTAAGAAGGTCACAGATGAAACACCAAAGATCCAAAAGCAGATCAACCCTATTGTTCCAGTAATTCAAGAATGTACTGATGACAAGATAACAATCAATGGCAAAACACATCGATTGCCCACAACTAAGGAGTACCTGTTGCAGGAGTATTCAGATGTATTCCAAGGCATAGGAACTTTACCGGGTGAACCATATCACATTCAGCTGAAAGATGACTACAAACCTGTGCAACACCCACCCCGCCAAATTGCAGTTAGCTTAAAAGAAGCCTATAAAGCAGAATTAGAGAAATTAGTACAGCTTAGAGTTATTCAAGAAGTAAAAGAGCACACAGAGTGGATCAATTCAATTGTCCCAGTGAAGAAACCAGATGGCTCTATTTGGCTATGTCTCGATCCCAAAGACCTCAATAAAGCCATTAAAAGAAATCGTTGGTACAGCAGAATAATCGACGATATCTTACCAGAGCTAACAGGTTCAAAGTATTTCAGTTTACTAGACGCAAAGTCAGGATATTGCCATGTTCCTTTGGACAGAGACAGCAGTTTTCTCACAACCTTTAACACTCCATGGGGAAAATACAGATGGCTACGTTTACCTTTTGGCTTGAAGGTGGCAGCTGATGTTTTCCAGGAGAGAGTTGATAGAGTGCTGAGGAGTGTCTCAAACACAACCGGAATTGCTGATGATGTCCTTTGCCATGGCAGTAAAGAAGCTACCCATGATGCCACAGTCATAACGCTTCTAGAAACAGCTAGAGCTAATAGCCTCACATTCAATGCAAAGAAATTTGCATTCAAGTCCCAAGATTGCAAATTCTTTGGAGGAAATCTTACACCGTCTGGGTACAAGGTGGATCCCGAGAAAGTACAAGCTATCACGGAGATGAAACCACCTCAAAATCTCCAGGAGTTAAAAAGTTTCCTTGGTTTGGTGAATTACCTCAATCGCTTTAGTCCTACTAACCCTTTTTGCTTGGGAGAGTGCACAACAGGCAGCATTCGAATCTATCAAAAAAGAAATTACAAGCGCACCCGTGTTGGCGTACTTTGATAAGTCCAAGACCAGTATCATCCAGTCAGATGCATCCAAGAAAGGATTAGGTGCAGTTATCCTTCAAGATGGCAAACCTGTGGTCTACTCGTCAAGAAGTCTCACAGAAACGGAACAACGCTATTCAAATATTGAGCGAGAACTGCTGAGTGTCGTTTTTGCTCTTGAAAGATTTCATCATTATGTGTATGGGTACACAGTGACTGTACAAACAGATCACAAACCCTTGGTCAGCGTATGGAAGAAATCTATAGCGTCTAATTCGCCTCGTTTACAGAGATTGTTACTTCGCTTATCACAATACGATGTCAACATCGACTATCTGAAAGGAAAGGACAACGTAGTGGCTGATGCACTATCCAGGTTGTCCCCCCAGCCAACCAGAGAGAGCGAAGTGGAAGAAGATTACATCCCAGTTCACATGCTCACAGATGAAATTCCCGCCGACTCTACAAGAATTGCGGATTTCAGACGTTTTACCGCTGAGGATACCACATCCAGTTTGTTGATGGAAGTAGTATCAAATGGTTGGCCAGAATCAAAAAGAGACTGCCACCCCTTACTAGCTGATTATTGGACGTATAGAGAGGAGATTAGTGCAGAAAATGGTCTACTTTTCAAGGGACATCGGCTCATCGTTCCTGAGAAACTGCGAAACAAAGTTCTCCAAACGATCCATGAAGGTCACTTTGGTATTGAAAAGATGCAGTTAAGAGCCGGAGAAGCTGTGTATTGGCCAGGGATTACAACAGACATACTTCAGATTGCCCAAGACTGTGAAGCGTACCGCATTTTTTCAAGAAGCCAGCAACGCGAGACACTGATGCCCCATGAAGTTCCTCAAGGACCTTGGGAGAAGTTAGGAGTTGACTTTTTTCAGTTCCAATCTACTAACTACCTCCTGATAGCAGATTACTACAGTAGGTTTCCAGTCATAAGGAAAGTGTGTAGCACCACCGCTAGAGCTACCATTGACACCTTGAAGCAAGTATTCAGTGAATATGGAGTCCCGAAAACCGTCATTTCCGACAATGGTCCACCGTTTTCGTCAAAAGAATTTGAGAGTTTTACTATCAAGTACTGCTTTGACCACATCACCTCAAGTCCTCGTTATCCACAAAGCAATGGCATGATAGAGCGTATGGTGCAAACTGTCAAACAGTGCATGAAGAAATGCTCATCTGTAGGACACAATCAATACTTAGCTATGTTGATCTACAGAGCCACACCTCTGACCAGCAAGATACCGTCGCCAGCAGAGCTTCTGAATGGACGAAGGTACAGAGCATTGCTCCTAGAAAGATCTCTTCGGCAGAATGCCCATGACCAGCTTGTTCGAGAGCAGATGGTGGAAGATAAAAACAAAGCAAGTACACAATACAACAAAACTGCTAAAGATCTACCTTCAATATTACAAGAAGACAAAGTATATATCCAAGTTGACCCTCACTACAACAGATGGACAAAAGGAACGATTACGAAAACCCCATCAACATCGAAGCCGAGATCATACGAAGTGGAGATTGCAAATGGTGCCCGCCTTATTAGAAATCGTCGTTTCATCGCAAAAGCTGAACAGCCAACTCAACTGACCGCTAGTTCACCTGATGTGACAAATAGCCACAGCAGATTCAGCGAGAGACCAAAGCGTGTCATTAAAAAACCTGAGAGACTCATAGAAACCATTTAGTCGATCCTTGTGTAATTCGCAAATTAAATTTTAATAAGGGGGAGATGTTACATAGTTGCATGCTAATGTCACTAACTTGTCATCAATCATTTTTCACCAGTTCATTAGATCTCCATTCTTTCTTTGCCACCTCGTTCCATAGCAAATCATTTGTAATTGTTTAGAATAACTTTATCACAAGTCATTTCAGAATATATTACGTCCAATAATATAAATACTCGCTGTAATTTTCAAGACACACTCTCCCTCTCCCTTTCACATCATTTAGTTGGATACGTTTTGTGTAGTTGAAAGTAAGTCTGTTCCGTTATTGCTGTAGGTAGAAATTATTTATCTTAGAAAATAAAACAACTCCAGGAGAAGAAGTTAACATGGGTCTTGATAAAATTTTGCAGAATATGTTTTGGATTTGAAGAAAAAAAAAGATTTTGGTAAAAACTAACATTAGTTTGCATGCAGCATATACACTGTAAACTTATGTAGCTGAAGCACTTCTGGCCTGTAATACGTACATGTATGACATCACCCAATTGGTGGATCCAATGGATCCATTCTGATATTCCATAAAGTATCAGTGCTAGACTAAGTTTGAATGTTTTGTGTTTAAAAGTGTATTGAAAGCTTATCAATTGAGAATACATTAGAGATGTTCATAAATGTTTGTTGTTTTTTTAGAGTTCATCTTGCTCTAGACAAGATAAGAAGTTGACGAACAAATCTCCAAAGGTACAAAAAGTTTGCCTGTTGAGGAGTGATCGTTGGATGTAGAATACAAAAATGAGCTTTTGTGAGAAATTTAAAACTGTGGATTCACTGACCACTGAAATTCAATAATTTTTCTTTGGAATGGGAAGAAAGTATAGAGTAAAGTTTTCAATTCTGGTTGCAGTGGTTTGTGGAGTTACCGGTAATTAGAAATGTTAACCCTTGTTTTGGTTTTTTAAATTTCTCATTAGATTGGTGCAGTAATTATGTGGTATGCACTGTTTTCTCTGCCAGAACTATAATATTAAAAAAAATGTGTCAAATTATCCTCAGGTAAACCAGCAGTAGTTACACTCAAGCAAAAATAAAAATCAAACAATAAACATAATAAAACAAAACTGAAAGCATGAAAAAAAAATTAAAAACATCAAAGTCCACAGTTTGTTTTTCATTGGCATACTAGTACGTCTCCATAGTTGGTGGAATGGAGTAAAACCTCAATTTATCAAGTTCTTTGCAAGCAACCGCATATTCTCTAGGTTTTAATGTTGAGAAACTTCCCCTCCCCCCATACAAAGCCCTATTATTTCACCATTAAGGTCAAGAAAGACCATAGAGCTTGGGCTACCTGTGGTAGCTAGGTAAATTAAATTGAGTTGTTAATAAGCTGTTGATTAACATTGCTGATACATGCATATCATGTGTTTTGTAACCTTCATTTCTATTTTTTTTCTCTTCACCTATTTGTTTTATTTATCCTTTCGCAAAGAAATGACATGTTATTCATATCAATAAAATCACAATATTAAAAAGCTTGCTTCTAAAATGTAGTCTACCACCAAAACTGTTAGGCAGTAATAGGCTCTACATGTAGTTTTGATAATAATATCTGACTTGAGGAAAATGTATCTTCTTTTCAATCCTGTACAGGTCATATGGACTGTTCCTCCAAGAAATGTGTCCACCCAGACAGAACTCCCAGTTGAGTCTGGGACAAATGATACTGGGAATACTTTGGACCCTTCTTTACCAGGAAAAGATAGCCAATTATGGTTGGCCCAACTTCAGGGTGTTGAGCTTGAGTATGCCAGGAAATTGAAGGTAACAAAAAAGAGAAAGCAAAAACATCGCAAAGTCAGATTCTTTAACGAACAGGATTTTAGAATTAAAGCAAATTGTAAGAATTACTAAAATTTTAATAATTATTTATTGTAAATTCATGTGTTTCTTTCTCTACACTTTTCAAAGCTCTGACTGATTATTCCTAATTAATGACATGTAAAGCAACTCTCTGTAAACCTTGGTACCTATTTACACTGCGGACTCTCTAACCGTGAACGCGAGAGCCTTTTTCAGCCATTTGTCTTTTGAAAGCATTTTGTCTTTTGAAAGCAGCCAATGAAGGGTTAGATCAGTATTAAGGCAAAGGCACACACAAGACCTAAGGCCCACATGGCCAGAGCTTATCCGATTTCAGTAACCATTTAAACATATGGGTGGAGAGATCAGTATGAAGGCTCTGGCATTATTTTGATATTTTTCTGACATTCTATTATTTTGATATTTTTCTGACATTCTTCGGATGCTTTTTAGAGCTGGTTTTGGAAGGTCTATGAGTACTTGTAACTAAGCACTTTGAATCAGATGAATAGAAGTGCTGTGCTCAACGCAACAGAAATATTTTATTCACAGGTTACATTTACTGATATCTTGACCTGTGCAGGAGTTTTCGATGGTTGCGGTAAAGACTTATTCTGTTCATATTGTATGATAACTTTGTTGACAAAACCAAAGCTAACACAGACATCCTCTGCTATTTCCCTCTGTGTTGGGGAGAAAAATGCTCAACTCAATCGCTGGGGTGGATTTTATAGTAACAAGAAAGCCTTACCTCAGATCAACCGAGAGAGAATACTCGACCTTCACCACCAGGGGAATTGCGGTCATTTCGCCAACGTCATAGGTCGATTCGCCAACGTCTTAAGTCGTTTCGCCAACGTCTAAGTCGTTTCGCCAACGTCCTACTGGTCAATTCGCCAACGTCTAGATAAACGTTTACCTTCACTTGTGTGCGTTGTCATTTATTTCATTCCCTTACCTAGAGTTATTATCCATGCAAGAGCACCTCATTATTTACGACGACAGTTCTCTGCTACGCTACCCCTCCGCTAAGATTTTTTTGTATGAATACTAACGGGGGGAGGAAGCGCAACAGATTTATAACAATCAATATAGCTTGAATGTTACTAAAACTTCGAGTCAAAAGTCCTCGGCAAAAATCTAAACAGTATTCAGCATTCGTTTATCACGCGCATGTGCAATTAATTATTGTGCAATTAACCTTTCTTTTCCTATTTAAAAAAAATAATCAAAAGTTTCGCTATTGTTTAGAATATGTGAAAAAGTCACAAGTCAAACTACAATTGACACTAATTAGCGTCGCTTTTTAATCAGTGTCGTCTATGTGGTTTTTGTTTTTAGGCTTATTAAAAGATAAATGTTTCCCGTTAACCAATCAGAACTGTAAATTTATCACACTTACCTTTCTGATCCGATACCATAAGTCTAAAAGGCCCCCCAAAAATATTGGATCTTCATTCGAGGTTTAGAGTAACTGAATTCAGTTCGATCAACTTAACGTCATCAATGTCTTTAACGTGTGTAACTTCTCCGTTCGCCTGCACCAGGAAGGCCTCTAATGTTAAGGCTGCTACCGATGGCAACATCGTACCTGGGATACTGGGATATCCCCAGCCCAGTACCGGTACTGCGCCGCTGTACAGTCTGGAGAGGGAATCGACTGGACTTGCCCGGTGTGCAAGGAGACACCGACGGAGAACCGCCAATAGTTACGGAGCCGGTAACTTTCCAGATGGCGCAGCATCTGTCTATAGTTCCTCTTGCCGGGAAGAACTGACTGAAACCCCGTGTGCAGCCCTGCCCAAACCGGAATACATCGCAAGACACCAACCGTCAACGTCAAAAACTCCTCCCAGAACACCCACGAGATCTCGACTTCGAGCTGGTTGACGAATGTCTACCCGATGGTTTCCTCCGTGCTGACCTCGAAGTAAAGGATAGGCGCCACCTACTATTTGCAAGACAGGAGCAGCTCAACACCCTGGCCCGTGCTAACACCTGGCACATCGATGGAACGTTCAAGCTTGTTCGTCACCCTTTCAAGCAGCTCTCAACAGTGAATGCGTTTGTTAGATCTGTTGAGTATGCAAAGCAGGTGCCCCTAGCATACGTACTCATGTCCAGTAGAGAGGGGAAAGGACTTTAAAAAGGTATGTTCACTTTGCTTTAAAGTGATATATATCACGAGAAGATAACTTATTTCTCTTATAGACATCATTTCTATTTTACTATCATTTCTACTGTTGCATTATTTTTAGGTGCTCCAGAAGCTAATCCAACTTATGCCCGAGCTCACCGCCGTCAGGCGAGTCACCGTGGACTCCGAGAAGGCGCTGTGGTCGGCACTCCGAGCAGTCCTACCGACAGTCAAAATCCAAGGATGCGTTTTTCACTGGACACAAGCCGTCTGGAGGAAGGTGTGTATTGCGTTTTAATTGTTGGCCAAAAAGCCACGAAAGTAAATAGTAATCCCCAATTCAGTTGCGAACACTAAACGACTAAACTGAGATAAAATTATATCAAGCAAGTATGACAAGATAGTCCAAACTTGAAACATAAAAGGAGAGACAACACGATTAGTTTCTGATGTCATCTGATACCGTAGCAACTGTTAAAGCATTATCGTTTATACTTTTTTGAGTACCCTTTTTAATTTTTTACTTTAAGTTACAAGAGCTTGGCCTTCAGATGGCTTACTCTGGTGACGATGCGGTGTACAAGTATATCAGAAAGATAATGGCCCTACCATTCCTTCCGTACCGAGAGATCCTGCCGATGTTAGTTCGACTTGACGCCCAGGCCCAGACAGAGCCGCTGAGGAGTCTCGTCGACTACGTCAGGCGACAATGGATCGAAAGCGAGGCGTTTACTCCGAGAAACTGTGCGTCTACAAACAGCCGATCCGGACCAATAATGATCTTGAAGGTTGGCATAACGCACTCAGTCGCCGAGCGGGGAGCAATGCGGTTTGCCGTTGTATTTATTAATCGAGTTGCTTGATAGGGAGGCAAAACTATTAAACAGCCGTGACAATCAGGCTTGTAGTCACTAGGAATATCCAGGCTAACCTATTTGCAAACTGGGAAAAGTACGAGAACAACGAAAAGACTGCCGCCCAACTAACAGCTCGTGCGAACTAGAACTTCTCTGTAAATAGGATAAATTAATTGGTTTCAGATAAATATAGGTTTCAATCAGGTTTTGTAAATAGGTTTCATAGGATTTTTGTGCTTGTAAATATTTGATACTATATACTGTAATAAAATTGCTGTTTTTTTTTTTTTTTTACTCGACTATTACTGCGATTTTCATAATTCTGCGAACTCCCGCGTTCAATTTCCAACCGCCAACTGGCGTCTTTGCTTCCGTCAATCAAACTTCGGATGTCGCTCGAATGGCAGTCGAACAGTTTCCGAAGCACTGACTGCGCCCAGCTGGATCAACACACGTGTGACGGCGAAGATGGCGGATTCTCTTGATGTCAGTTCTAGTTTGGCCGATTCAGAGTCTTTTGATGATGTAGCGATTGAAGTACCACACATAGAAGATACACAAATCATAGATCAAACTGATGACCAGGTAAGAAATTAAAAATTGATATTGTATGTTGAAGTAAAAGTGAAAAGATCTCGACTGTTGTCTTGTCGCATCGGTTTGCGATTTCTTGGTTTCCCCCGCTATGTGCGGTCTCCTTTACTTTTTGTACAAATGTTTTGCCCAGGGATAAAATATCGCAAATATCACTAGGAGAGACACGGTGGGTAATATTCAGGCGAATAATTCGCCATCGAAGAGAAGAGCCGAACTTACGTGGCATTTTCTTTCAATGGCGGATGGTCGACCTGGACTCGGAAAATGTGCGGAAGTTTGATTGACGGAAGCAAAGACGCCAGTTGGCGGTTGGAAATTGAACGCGGGAGTTCGCAGAATTATGAAAATCGCAGTAAAGACTGGAAAATGAAAACAAACTCTGTTTGCTTTTGAAAAAGGAAAAGATATAATGTTAATTGACATCGTAGTGCATTATCCGCGAATTGGAAGCCATCAAACGTTTGGAGGCCATCGGACTTTGGTATTCAACAGTCGATTTTCACCGTGAAGATTACCGCGATGTAGCGCCCACGAGCCGGCTTGTGAAACCATCAAAAACATGCAAATTGATCTAAAGCCAGTCAAGCGAAACTCTGGCAGGGACTTAAAATTTGTTGACCCAAGGATCAGGATTGCATTCCAGACGTCAATAAGCAGCTTTTTTTTTTGTTAGTACTGGATATATGACGTTGGCGAATTGACCAGTAGGACGTTGGCGAAACGAGTATTCTCTCTCGGTTGATCTGAGGTAAGGCTTTCCTGTTACTATAAAATCCACCCCAGCGATTGACTTAGCATTTTTCTCCCCAACACATTCTCACATTCAGTATGTGTAAAAGCCATTGAGTAGTATGTATGCAGTCTTTATAAGTTCCCTTTCTTCCTCGCTATAATAATCAACAAAATACGTAAAAATATATATGTACAGGGTTTAAATTTCCCTTTCTTCCTCGCTATAATAATCAACAAAATACGTAAAAATATACCTCTCTTCCAACCTAATGAACTTATAGGTCCCTTTTTTGCTCGCTATAATACTCAACAAAATAAACTCTCTCTTTCTCTCCCAACCTAAGGTTTTCCTCGTGTTAAATCACTTTGTAGACCATCCAAAACCGATTTTGAAAAAAGCCGAATAATGTCAGAAAAATGTCAAAATAATGCCCGAGACTTCAAACCGAGCTAACCCCTCATTGGCTGCTTTTGAAAGAATGCAGAAAAAAGGCTGACAGAGACTCTAGTGTTCATAGTTCGAGTGTCTGCACTGTAAGTATTTATTTGAGGTGGCATTGTGGCTGTAATATAATATTAATAATATACATGAAAAAATTACTCGATTCTGATTGGCTGAGAGCAGTGCAGTTCAAGTGTAACACCAGTGCAAAAAGTGTAATACCAGTGCAAAAAGTGTAACACCAGTGCAAATTACACATCAATTTTCTGGATTATGATATTCTTTATTTTTAAACGAACCGCTTTGAGTTCGTAGCGTTATCAGTTCATCTTCATCAGCCAATCAGTAAATAAAGTGTCAAATCCGCGTCAAATGCTTACTTCCTGTCCGTCCGCAATGAGATCTTCCAGCACTTCCTCCAGTTGAATTTTTTCATGTTTATATTATTAATAAGTAATCATACGGCTTTTCTCGTTCAATTTGGAATTAATTTGTACTTGTGAGTTTTTCAAAAAGCTCACTCATGCAAATTAATTCCAAATTGAACTCGAAACCGTATGATTACCTATACTAATCTTTTGTTGAAAAAAAAATATGTTAGTTGTAGTAGGGTGCTACCTATTTTTAGTCAGTAAGCATCTTAAATTGTTATTTAAATCATAATTATAACATATTCTTGTCTCATAAAATTGAAAATGGGGATTGAGAACATTGATAACAGCACCATGTTAATGTGCAGCTGTGACAGTCTGACAGACCAGGAAATGACACGAGTATATTTTACGCATAACTGTGATTTTTTTTTGTTTTGTTTTATAAAGATCTTGATGCGTGAATATTATGACCTGAGAAAGGAACTGGACCATCAGTTTCTTAAGCTTCAAGGAGCTGTTAGCTGTCAAGTACGTTCACAGTTAAAGATAAAAAGAGCTATGGTAGTTACGTGATGCACTATTTTTTGTTAGATAAATAAAAGTTAGCTAGATACAGTAGCTTGGTGGATATTCTTAGCTGGAATACCAATTCTGAATTGCGGTTACCCAGACTTGACAAGATTGGATTTAGCAAAGTACCCAGACACCCACTGACCCAGTAAACTGACAAAATTCTTAGTCTAGGCAATACCTAGCAGCTTGTAAACTTATGTAACTGAAGCACTTCTGGCCTGTAATATCTACATGTATGACATCACCCATTAGTGGATCCAATGAATCCATCCTGATATTCCATACAGTATTCAGTGACCTGAAAATATGTGTGTACATGTACAGTATCGATCCTAGACTGAGTATAAATGTTATGTTTATAAACGTCAATGGAAGGCTCATCAATTGAGAATATGTTAGAAAAGCTCATAAGTGTGTTTTTTTTTTCTACAGAGTTCTTCTCGATCTAGGGCCAGAGCGAATAACAAGTTGAAGAAAGCTAAAAAGGTACAAAAATGAGTGCTTGTGAGGAATGCAAAACTATAAACTCACTGACCACTGAAAATCAAGAATTTTACATTGGAATTGGAAGAAAATATACAATAATGATCATGTCCTCAATTCAGGTTGCAGTGGTTTGTGGAGTTAAAATGTTTACCCTAGTTTTGGTTTAGCATTTGTTTGATTTCTCATTAGATTGGTGCAACAAATATGTGGTATGCCCAGTTTTCTCTGCCAGGACTATAGAATTAGTTTTGTTTGAAGAATGTATTGATTTATTTTTAGTTAAACCAGCAGTAGTTACACTGTAGCAAAAAAGAAAAAAATAAATAAGCTTGAATTAAATAAGCATAAAAGAAAATTGAAATCATCAAAGTCCACAGTTTGTTTTTCATTGGCATACTAGTATGGTTCCATAGTTGGTTTGACGAGGAAAATCGTCTGGCGGTAGACAGAGTAAAATCTATAAAGGGTTAATAAGGAACAGTTTGCTATCAGACTTTTATTATCATCACCTGCCTTAACTGAATGCACCACTCTATTATTTGTACTAATTTAATCAATAATTGTTTAACTAATAATTAATAAACGGAATTGAATAATCTGGCTTTCAAAAAGTACATTGCTGACACCAAAAAATGGATAGTTTGAAATTAATCTTTATAAAACCGACTTCTAGCAAATAGCCTAACATCACCTATTCAGGCAGTAATAAGCTCTATTTTTGTAATATCAATATCTGACTTGAAAACACTCTTTTTCAATCCTATGCAGCGGAAATGGACTGAACGTTCCTCTTCAAGTGATGGAGGTAGGTTCACCCAAATTTACTTTTATTAGTATTCATGGATTAATTAATTATTCTTTCCTGAAACTGTGGTAAATAGTGGTAGGACATTTACCAAGCTACGAAGCGGTGCAGTAAATATTTCTAAAGTCACCGATATTGAAGGGAATGATAATTTTTTTACGTCAATGAAGCAACTTTAGCACTTACCTTCCCCTGGGATGGTCATTTTGACGTTTCAAACTTTGGTCTGCCCTGCAGAGGTGGGGAGAGGGCAGAAATGGGACGTGGAAAAATGTTTAGAATTCAGTGGGAGATAACCAAGAGCATGCGAGAGACTGTAACTATTTCCCTGTGAAAAGGTTCTATTGTCACTTGAGGACGGACTTGAGAGCATTGTACATGGAGCTATCGGTTCCACGTGAAACCCGTAGCTGTAGATTCAAAAAGTGAGCATATTTCCTGTTTCCATCACGTCACGTTGCACCATCCGAAGTCGAAGAACTTTACTTATAATTTGACGCAAGTTTTCGCCAGTCCACTCTTTGATTTTTATTGCTTGTGATTAATTTACGGCGGGAATTGAAGGAGACTGTGGAATATGAATAAAATGAAATGAAGGCTGGTCAGTAGTTATAGCTAGGCAATACTCAGTATGTTCCAGGGCTCAAAACTTCTGTTTTGCATGCTCCTGGTCAGCCACTCTCCCTGCTTCCCTTTACATATTTCATTGTACTGCAACCAGTACAACAAAACGAGAAGACTTAAATCCAAGGCATCCTCTGGTGAGCTGGTGGAGAAAGATGCTGTATGGGGGATCTTATTTTGCCAATTATCAAGCGTATAGAGTGGTTTCAAATTCTGTGCAATACACTTAACTGCTTTACGATTTCATTACTTTGTTCCAATTTGTTACCTTGAACTTGAGACGATCGAGAATCGATAGAATATTTTCTATTGTTTTGGCTTGACATCCTGATTCCCTGACCATCCCGATTGCTCTCCACGAGCTAAAAATGGCTACGTGTCATGTTCTGCTGCACGTTTTCAAACTTGAACCGAACACGCAACGATCACGTGAGTTCCGAATATACTAATGTTTAGGGCTGGTTCACACTTTGACATAAGCATAAGTATAAGCATAAACATAAGCATAAGAAAAATATGTGTGAACCGGGGTTACATAAGCATAAGCAGAAGCATAAGAAAATGGAAAAAGTTCCATTCCTTGTGCTTATGCTTATGCTTATGCTTATGCTTATGTAACCCCGGTTCACACATATTTTTCTTATGCTTATGTTTATGCTTATGCTTATGCTTATGTTTATGCTTATGCTTATGTGAAAGTGTGAACCAGCCCTTACGCCTGACTTTCGTTATTTCCCAGCATCCACCACAATAGCTCTAGAGCTGAAGCTCCACGAGCTAAACATGGAACATTGTGACACCTCATTGTGACACCTCATTGTGACACCTCATTGTGACACCTCATTGTGACACCTCATTGTGACACGTCATTGTGACACGTCATTGTGACACGTCATTGTGACACCTCATTGTGACACCTCATTGTGACACCTCATTGTGACACCTCATTGTGACACCTCATTGTGACACCTCATTGTGACACCTCATTGTGACACCTCATTGTGACACGTCATTGTGACACGTCATTGTGACACGTCATTGTGACACGTCATTGTGACACCTCATTGTGACACCTCATTGTGACACCTCATTGTGACACCTCACACTTTCCCTCCGCTCTCTTCCCTCTACTCGCCCCCTTCATTGCCTAGTCTTTTTGGCTGTTCTCAGTGTAAACTTGCTGTCGTTAATTTTGTGTTTTCTCTCCGTCTCTGAAGGCGATGCCAGCTCGGAAGCTTCACAGTCGTTGTAGTGACGATTCGTCATTGGTGGAATGTCATTTCCAGATATATTCCTCATGATGACGAGAGGTTGATATTAATGGCGTAGATTTTTTTGTTTAGCTATGTACAGTACGTAGATGCATAAGTTGCTTTGTTCGAAAATCTTCATGGCCAATTTCTGTTTAACTTTTGCAATGTGATAGGAAAGTTTGTATGAGAAAGCTGAAATAAAAGTGTTTGTACATTTTGAGCTCTTCTTCTATTTGTCGTCTAATCGGCCAAGTTGCCAACAGTATATTTTTACGTACGTTACCCAAGTCCTCAAAACAGATACTTGTACTAACTTGTACTAAACGTATAAATCTGCATCGTTTTTGGATCACATGTGTTCGATCATCGAGGTCGAAGTATAATATTTGAAAAGTTAAACCGTGGGGCGACGTCGGCGACTCCGATCAATTTTAATCCATTCCGGCCTCAGGCGAATTGGTCATGACCATGTTGAAGGGATGCACCATGTTGTGCATTACCTCTTTGATCTTCGGGCCGTCGCGTATTCGTAAGACTCGCAGTAGTAGAGAATTGGGTATTCTGGCACATTTAGTATGAAATCCGGAATGAATCCTTTTTTAACCAGTTGCGCCAGAACCCCATCCACTCAATCAAAGCATAATAAAAATGAAATCGGACAAAATCGTGACAAAATCAGACCAGTCCAAATTTAAGCAAAATCAATCATAATCACACCGAGCAAAACCAATCAGACAAAAATAAAAAACAAAATCCGACCGAGCCGCCCCTAATCCGAATCCCATCAGACTTTAAAACTGTCAATCCGACTCTAATTTTGCCCAGATCAACCAACTAGGAAAATTCTTAGCAAAACTCTTGGCAAACAGGGAACTCTTAGCAAAATCTAGCAAACAACTAGCAGGCTCTTATTAAAGGATAGGCTTTTTTATATATATTTTAACGTATTGGAGCGCAGAGCTTGCCTCAATAGCGACTTGAGCTCATCGAGGAGGTCCACTGATTTAGATAACAATTTTTTACACGTTAAAGGTCGTACATACACTTAAGCTATAAAGGAAAAGTATTCCGAGCAGTGGCTAATAATCTAATTAGAATCGCAAGTAAAACGCTGAGTATCTCTAATGTAAATTTGAGCACAATGAAATAACTCTATAAAGGATAAGTCATATGTTCATTTAACAATAGCAAGCTTTTAACGTTATTCAAACCTCGACCGTAGTTACCATCATAGATACAATGTTTACCTTCGTTTTTTATTGGCTCTGTAAAAAGATCTTTCGGCGTCACCCACGCACATATAAAAGGGCATTTTAGCGTCCCCTTTTGTCAGTGTCAAGTAGAATTTCGCTCGTTTTCTGGTGTTCGTGTCAAGTCATTCGTTCTTCTTAACCTCTGGCCCAAGCGGGGCCGATATGTTAGTGACCTTTATCTTTTGTTTTTAGGTTTGTTTTGTTTTTCTAACAATGGAAATTGTACAGATTTAATTGCTTTATGATTCTTCGAGAAAAAATGACCGAATCTACACGTAAGAGTAAACACCCAGCCGTTCAACTGGAAAGCGCTGGGCTCTTTATATAAAACTTGGATTTTACATAATGTAGTTGTTAATTCTTTCTGTTCTGTTGTTTACAAGGTTATCATTAAGTCGCGTTATTACCATTTTTAGCTCATGAATGACGTAGTCATGCAATGAGCTGTAGGAATGGACCGCGAATTCACTCGATCACTCACTCCATTCTGTTAGACAATTAATTTATGCATTAAAATTTGATTAAACGCTTCTTACCGAACCTCCCCTACAAGGTATTCTATATACCCAATGTTGTGGCGTTGCTATCTGGGCAAAAACTTTGCGGGTAGTACTGTGGCAGAAATTTGCTCAATCACACAAATGAATGCAAAATCATACAAAATGGCGTCAGCCTAGCGTGCAAACGCAGACGTAGATATTTTCCCGCCGTGGCTTGTGTTCTTCTTGTTCAGAGCTGATCAAAATACAGCTTTATAGAGTTCAAAAATGAAAGAATACTCAGCTACGGAAGAAATGAAATTATGCTATACAGAGGGTCGTACAGGGGTATTCGTTTTAGACAATCTCTTCACAAATCCAATTCATTTATGAGCTGGCTCACAGGAGCCTTTGATTAGAATTCGTTACATTGTAATTTCAGGTTACGGTCGTATTGACGTATGGTGTTCTGGTCTTATGGTCCCCTGGTTGTATTGTCGTTTGGTCCTTGGATCGTGACCGTTTTAATAAAATAAATCACCGTTTCACCGTCACTTTGGTATTCTGTGATTGTGCGATCAGTAAAATAGTCCCAATCAATCGTCGCGACGACGTTCCCTTTGGGAATTATACTTTTCTCCTCAAGTTCGACGTCGTCAGTTACAAACTATATTCAGTGACAAAGAAAAGTCACTGCATGTTGATTCCACTATCAACTTGACTCAAAACTCTTTAAACTCAACGATTTTAATACTAAAATTCCTGAGTAAAAGTCAGGATAAAACCTCCGATTACCATCGATCGACCACTTTTCAAAACCAACTAGGTCACATGGTATAAGTTTTATATACTTAGTTTCCCGGATGTCACGCAATCCCTATAAAACGGTAACAACACTGCAACCAAAAAGAAACGCGTTAAGCTTTTGCGCTTCAGACATACATATCCACTGTTCAGCAAAAAATATGTGCAGCTGAGGAGAGCAGAACTATTCTCTGGACAGGAAAAAGGGGACAGTAGAAAAAATAGTGAACTCGAGTATCCGATACAGAGCCACAGCAGCACATAGGAGACTGCTTACAATTTATTTTAAGATAGGAGTTTAATGCATACGCGTATAGGCGAAGTCTAGAGTGCAAGACGGATGAATATCTATCTATACTATAGTTAAACATTTCCTTTATTTCTGTAACTTCAAAATAGGAAGACAGCGCTATTTTAAGCCTGGACAAACTATCTATATTATGGAAACTGCGATTTAAAGAGTTCGAAGACTTAGTTGTAGACGGAAAAAAGACTTTTTAAAACGTTCAGTACGAGTGGCAAATAGGGAGAAATTGCTCAAATTCCTTAGTGCATTATGCGTTCTGTCAGCAACTAATTGAGGAAGGAGACTTTGAAGGTAACTAGGAGCTATTGTACAATTTTGAAATACAGTGACAATTTATGAATAGCTCTTCTCGTTTCCACCCAACATCCTGCAAGACAAGTTGCGTACGCGTACCCCAAATGGCCCCAGAAACTACTTTTGCCGCTTCATATTGCGCATGCTCCAAAATATCTTTTTCAGTATCATTGCATCCATCCCAGACCACGTCCGCATATTCCATCAGTAGTAGAGAAATGCCAGTCTTGGCACATGACTAAATCCAGGTAAAATCATTTTTAAACTATCCCAAGACCAGCACACTTAATCCAGACTCTAATGAAATGTAATCCAGAAAATTATCCATCCATAACAGAGCGCCCGAACGCCTTGGGCAAAACCATAAACAAGTGTTAATTATAAATCACTTTAATACTCCGTGGCACAACGCGCAAATCCAACAATACTTAATCCAAGCTTCATTAAAACCCTTCATTATCTTGTTTTCCACGCTCGAATGCTAACTCATTAATAAACTTGGCTTTTTTGCTCCACAGCTTGAGCAAATGCATTTAACCATGTATTTACCATTTCTTGTAGTAATATATTCTTTGCTTCCTTGTACACGTTCATTTTTTTTTTCGTTCTTTCTCTGACGCAATAACTTATATACACACATATTTACACACATATATACACACTAATACAAATCTTTTTAAGTATCATTCATTATAACGACTTAGAGAAATTGACCTTAAGTATAATAACTAGTTATGAGAAAAACACCAAATATCATGGACCGGCAAATTCCAGAGACTGATGTACCTATTTTACTACCAGCCCAATCCGCCCAACCCAATGTTATTCAAAGCACGCTTTGTAGAGTAGCGAATAGGTTAGCTGAATCTACACAACAGAAGCTTCGAAAGTTTACTAACAGTCCGCCGTAAGTACTCGAGTAAAAAAGCTGAAGGAGCAAGTTAATAAAATTTACAATAATTTAGATAAATACACTCCTAAAGAACACCAAACAGCTATTAAAAATTACCTTAAAACCCATCGCTTTAATGGTGATACTGGTGATGCAAATCATTCATCGAGAAAATTAGGCTAAATGTTATTAATACCATACGAAAGATGGAAAAACCATACACCAGCAACAGACGAAGTTCGGGAAACTTATGCTGGTTTCAATGGTGGAAAACCGATACTGATAACCGAATCGCATTATTTATCAGATATTATCGATAACGTATTCCGTACTATCCTCGAAAAAATACTATCACCTACATGTCAAGCACAGGGTACCGAATGGCAGTTCGTTAGCGTTGAAACTTTCAATACTCGTAAAGGTAATCATACGGTTTCGAGTTCAATTTGGAATTAATTTGCACGAGTGAGCTTTTGGAAAAACTCACAAGTGCAAAGTAATTTAAAATTGAACGAGAAAAACAGTATGATTACTTATTGATAATATAAACATGAATAAAATCGCCTGGAGGAAGTGCCGGAAGATCTCATTGCGGACAGGAAGTGAGCATTTGACGCGGATTTGACACTTTATTTACTGATTGGCTGATGAAGATCAGCTGATAAAGCTACGAACTCAAAGCGGTTCGTTTGAAAATAATATCATAATCCAGAATATCAATGTGTAATTTGCACTGGTGTTACACTTTTTGCACTGGTGTTACACTTGAACTGCACTGCTCTCAGCCAATCAGAATCGAGTAATTTTTTCATGTATATTATTAATAAAGTAACATCGGATCCAATAGCTGGAAGCTCGTATATCAGTCCATTACCAAAATATATAGCATATCATAACGAGCTGTTATTAATGTAAATAATGAACATGACAATGAGTGTTTCAAATGGACTATAGACCGAATGCATAAATGGCGGCCAAAAAATTATTCTTTTGTTTATGTGCTAATTAGACTCACTAGCATCGTTTGCATGGACAAAATTCAAAAGAAATGTTGCTTGAGAGCGAGGTTAGTGACTTTAATTAGCATATAAACAAAAGAATACATTTTAGGCCACTATTTATGCATTTGGTCTATAACGTCTGCTGTTTATCCTGTGCGGAAAAATCCCCAACGCCTCACTACACAAATCCGAGAAGACTCTAAAACGTTCGAAACTTTATTTAACCACGGGCAAATTCATCAGCTATTTACAAAAGTATAAAAATTATAACTGCTCAACTAAAAACTATAAACTAAAATATATTAAAAAGCTGCTTTCCGTGAATGCCGTGCCTTATAGAGCTTTGTTGATATCTCGTTTGAACGACCTTAAGGACTCCGCGCACCTAACCTCATAAGGAAGGCGATTCCAAAGTGTGGCGCCACTATAACTAAAACTATTTTTGTTCTCTAGTTTGTTCTCGGAGTCCCTCAAGTTGTAGCTTATATTTCGATCAGAAAATTTCGATATTAAATAGTCCGGAGCTAACCCATGCAGGCATTTGAATACCATGATAGCCTTTTGTATGTTTCGCTGGCGGTCGAGATTTTTCCACCCCAAAATTTCCAGCAATTGGCCAGCATGAACGTCATAATTAGAGAAAGTTAAAACACGGGCTGCTCTTTTCTGCAATTTTTGCAGCTTGTCTTTTAAAGTAACCCCACAGGTTCCCCAAACAGAACTACAGTAGTCAAAGTGAGGTTGTATTAAAACTTGGTATATAAGATGTAAGGTCGCCGTAGGAACCAGGTGCCTAACACGTTTCATGGCACCGATCCCAGAAGCGATCTTTTTAGTTAGTTTTTCAATGTGGTTATTCCAGCTGAGTTTGTCATCAATTGTTATTCCAAGTGATTTCATACTTGCAACCTGTTTCACCCGAATACCGTTCATTAAGAGTGAGGGGGAAACAGCAATGGTATTTAGCCTTTGGCCAGATCCTATCAGCATGAATTCTGTTTTGGTCATATTTAGAGTAAGTTTGTTCGCGTTTAACCAAGTATGCACGTTCAATAGGTCCTCACTAAGACATGATTCAATGCTACCTACATTATTATCTGCATATGTCAAATGCGTATCATCGGCGTACATCCTCGGTTCACAATGTGACAAACAATTTGGAAGGTCATTTATATATAATAAGAATAAGAGTGGACCGAGGATGGTCCCCTGAGGGACACCACACGTCAATAAACGGCTGTCAGATAAGGACCCACCAACTGAGCATTGTTGCTTACGATTCTCCAAAGTGACGACTGAAACCATTTCAATGAATTTCCAGATATACCATAAGAATCAAGCTTAGACAAAAGAATCTCGTGGTCAACGGTATCGAAAGCTTTCTTTAGATCTAGGAAAATGACCGCGTTGATTTTCCCAATATCTATATTATATGCCCAGGAGTCAGTTGCCTCAAGCAAAGCTGTAACAGTTGAGTGAATCGCACGAAAACCCGACTGATGTTTACGTAGTATATCGTGCTCCTCTAAATAGGCATTTAATTGTTCGTAAACGATTCTCTCCAAGACCTTAACCACAACTGGGATAACCGAGATCGGACGATAGTTGTTTACGTCGTCTCGATCGCCTTGCTTGAAAAGGGGTGTGACTCTAGCCGATTTCCAGTCTTCTGGGAGTTTACCTTGACTAAAAGATCTGTTAAAAATATCGCATATAGGCACACAAATGAGATCGGCACACTCTCGAATAAGCCTCGCAGATATTCTGTCCAGGCCAGTTGCCTTAGACTTGTTTAGTTTGTTCATGAGTGAAAACACTTTGTTTGCATCAGTTGGATGAAGATAGAACCGTTTATCTGTGCGAGTGAGATACCTTTGGTAGTCTCCGCTATCGGACTCAATCTCACTGGCAAGTTTTGGACCAATAGTAGAGAAATGGTTATTAAACTCGTTTGATATCTCTCGTGTATCGGTTATCGTCAAACCATTAATTTTAAGAGACGTTACTGACGTTTTCCCAGATTTCCGGGACGTTAACTCATTAATTATCTGCCAAGTCTTTCGAGAGTCACCTTTGTGTTCATTAAAGCTATTTTGATAGTATGCTTGTTTGGTTAATCTTATTTCTTTGTTGGTTATATTCCGTTGTCTTTTGTATGACATCCAATCATTGGGAGCATTCGATTTGATAGCTTTTATTCTTAAGATGTCTCGTTTATGCATTAAACTTTTTATTCCTGATGTAATCCATGGAGACTGACTACGCGCACGAACACGCTTCGTCCTCAGTGGAGCGTGTTTGTTAGCTATGGCCAAAAATGTTTGTTTCCATTCCTGCCACATCTCATTTGGATCGGTGAGTGCATAAACGCTCTCCCAAGATTGAGATGAAATATCATTTCGAAAACTTTGTGTGTCAAAATTCCTAAAATTCCGATAAGTTACTGTATTATTGCCATTGGACATCCCGTTCAGGGCTAGTTTTTTGTAAGCAAAAACCATGCTATGATCACTAATCGCGACATGACGGACTCCTGAACACGCAATCTTATCCGCACAATTAGATAAAGTAGACGACTGGAACAATATCAAGTTTCCAGTAACATATAATGATATTGACATATTTGACTGGCAGAACAATTATGCTATTAAGATCTATTAATGTTGTGGACTACCATCATCATTTTTAACAAATAATGATACAAATCACTATTGTTGGATAAAGAATTTTAGTGGTCTAGTTTCATCACAGTTAAGTAATCACAGCCATGCGAGATTCTTCTATTACAGGTGTTTCAATTCATTCAATTACGAGGAATCTTAATTGGAACACGATAAATATTGCTCTAAACACGAGGTGTTAATGTTAAAATGCCCATTTTAGAGCAATATTCATCGTGTTCCAATTAAGATTCCTCGTAATTGAATGAATTGAAACACATGTAACAGAAGAATCTCGCATATCATGCCTATGATTACTTACCTGTGATGAAACTAGACCACTAAAATTCTTTATCCAACAATAGTGATTTGTATTATTATTTGTTAAAAATGACGATGGTAGTCCACAATTGTAGTGTATTGATTTCATATTAACGTATCGCCTATTATTTGACAGCGAACTTAATATATGTTCAAAGGTCATGTAAAAGTACTCGGTACTCCAGTTTAGTAAAAGTACTACACACAGTAATACTACCTGCATGCTGTAAAATTACTGTACCTTAGTAATGGTAGAATAACTCTATCTCTCTATATATGTAACGTGATTGTAAATAAAGTTCTCGGTTGGCCTTTGGCAATGAACGACTTAAAAGTCTCTTTGTGTCTGAATGACGACACCACAGCAAGATCATATTTATCTTAAAAACTATATTAGGAAGATGCGCGTTCAATTTGCTATTTATGCGGATTTTGAGTGTTTCACGAACCAGATAGACACATGCGCACCAAATAATAGTAAACGTTTCACTTAAAAATATCAAAAACACACGCCATCTGGATTCTGCAATTTTATTAACCATACGATGGTGCCATCCGTCGGCCCATATTATCAAAAAATTGCAAGATACACAGCACAATCAACGGATGATGATGAAGCTAAAGAATTTGTCGCTAGTTTGGAGCGCGATGTTAAGGACGTTTATAATAAAATAAAGTAATCTAAGAACGTAACAATGACTCATAATGATCAAGTAAATTATGATAATGCTACTATTTGTCATATTTGCGAAGGTGACTGAGTTAGGTGAAGATAAAGTATTAGACCATTGCCACTTAACGGGTAAGTATCGAGGCGCGGCACATAGCGAATGTAATTTTAATTACCAAATTCCTAAATTTATTCCAGTTGTGTTGCACAAACTAACCGGGTATGACGTTCATTTATTTATTAAAAAGCTAAACTTAACTGAAGACGCACAAGAACCCTGTGGTAAAATGGATTGTTTAGCTAATAATGAAGAGAAATATATTACATTCTCAAAGCAAATTATGGTGGGCACCCGTACTGATAAAAATGGCAAAATTGAAGGCTCAAAGACAGCTTTAGATTTATGGCAAAAAGCCTCGATAATCTAGTTAAAAACTAGTCTCCTCCGCAGCCGTTATTAGGATCGTCACGCAACGCTTCTCCCCCGCTAAGTTAGTAACGGCTGCGGAGGAGACTAGTTAAAAACGTACCCAGGGATAAATTCATCAACACAGATCTAGCGTTTTTCCGGATTCAAAGCAATTGGAATTAGTACTAAGAAAAGGAGTGTTCCCCTATGATTGGTTCGATAACTATGAAAAGCTTAAATGCTACAGAATTATCACCTAAGGAAGCATTCTATTCTAAGTTTAATAACAGATGCACCTATTTCAAATGAGGATTATCAGCACGCTCATAGTGTATGGAAAGCTTTCAATATGAAAACAATGCGGGACTATCACGACCTTTACCTTGAATCAGACGTCCTATTATTAGCCAATGTATTTGAGAATTTCAGAGATATTTGTATGGAAATCTATAAATTAGGTCCACTAGTGTTATACCGCGCCTAGTTTAGCATGGGACGCGTGTTTGAAAATAACTGGAGTTCGGCTAGAATTATTACCTGATCCAGACAATTATGCTATTAATGGTAGAAGAAGGTAATGGGGTGGAGTGTCAATGATAAGTAATCGATAAGGGAAAGCTAATAACAAATACATGAAACATTATGATATAAACGAGCCAAGTAAATACATAATATACTGATCTAGATGCCAATAACTTACATGGCTGGGATATGAGCCAACCACTGCCAACACATGGATCTAGATGGATAACTGAAGATGAGCTCAGTCATAGGGAAAATATTCCGGCCATTTCAGAGGCGGATTTAAATTACCCACAAGATCTGCATGATTTACATAATGACTATCCATTAGCACCAGAGCACGTAAAAGTCGGTGATGTATCAAAGCTTATACCAAACCTAAGTAATAAAACCAAGTCTGTATTGTATCGTGAAAATTTGAAACAATGCCTTGATCATATCATGGAGAGCTCGGGAACTGGTCTTCCAAAACGATCATCATGTCGAAATCGCGACATGGGTAGGAAAAGCGTTTCAACAAAGTACATTAAGCTTCTGTTCCACTGTATTTGGTTGTTCGTTGGCAGCTGAAAGTCTCTGGTATTTGTAGTACATCCGCTAGTATCGGAATGTCCTCCTTTTTCATTCTGAATTCTGTTAAACAGTCA
>OX453272.1:9167132-9209632 GCA_949710005.1 Ricordea florida | reverse complement strand
ATATTGTGTTACCACTATTAAATGACTAAATCAGTGGCGTTATAATAACATTATTATTTCTTTGATGGAAGGTGCTGCTGCAACCTATTTTAAAAGTTTGCACGATTCTTCAATTAGAGCTAAAGCTGGAAAGTTAGAGAGACATGGCATCCTCTGTAGGAGACAAGGGAGGAGGAGAGATGTAAGTTTTTCCCATTATGATGAATAACATCTATCATTATATAACTCTACCTTGTAGAGTACAAATAACTAGTGAAACTAGGACAAATATCACACAACATATTTGTACTCTTCTCATTCTCTCTCTCCCCCCCCCCCACCCGAACCATGTGAAAGAAGTAGAACATTGGCAGAATTTTGGGAAAAGATAATGTTGGATAATAGTTTTCCTATTAAACATTTTAGTGTGTAGCATTGCTGTAAATTTTTACTCGTCATTAGTATTTTGACTCACCCTTCTAACTCACCAAAATAATGCCTGACTCATAAAAATATGCTGCAATACTACACATTAAAATGTCTAATAAGATATATTTATCATTACTGTTATATGACTGTTGTGGTTCAATTTAATCCTTGGTTCAAATTTTATTCTCCATTGTTTTTGGGTATGGTGACATACTTAAATGAGTTTGAAACAACTGAAAATAAAATTTAAAGGAAGGATAAAACTGAAACAGAACAAATGCACGGGTTACTTTGACTTTAACTACTGTATGGCACATATTTTACATTTACTAAAATTAATTCAGAACAGTCACTTTCCTATGGAACATAACTCTCCATTTTTAACAAAAGACAACAAGAACAGGAAAAGTCAATATTGTCCTCACTGGAATTGCTTTCCTACGTTAGGGTGCATCCCCTACATTTTAACTGCCACAATCTGCTTAACTGGGGGTAGTATTTTTTGCTGTAAATGCAGTAATCTTGTTTCTGGGTGAGAGACAGTTAACAATAATTGCTGCAAAATTGTGAATTAGATCTATGGGAAATGATAAGACAGGAAAAATCTTTCAATTCTGGACTTGTATTGTAATCCTGCCATATTTTTATCTAAAAGCTAATGATATTTTCATTTTCTGTCCAGAAAATCCAGAGGAGACATTCATCTTTGAAAGCCATGCCATGGTCTGTGGAAAAGAAGAAGGAAATCGAGAAGGCAGTTGGCAGCATGGATTATACTAGTTCAGATGAGTCTGACTGGTCAGAAGATGAGAATGGCGAATCAAGACATTGTGGCTTCCTTGTGAAAAAGTTGCCATGGGAGCGGACTTGCTTAAAAAATGTAAAACAAAGCCTTGATGAAGCCTACATGCGTGGGCTTAACAAGCGAGCAAGACAAACTCTCGCCATCAGAAGGGTTCATCGTCTGCCATCTACACGAGGTCCACCCACTGAACCCCTAGAGTGGGCGGTAAGGGTGCTTCCTGCCACCAGACCTGCAATGCCTTCCTCTGGAAATTCACCTGGTGCTAGACCTGCAGCAACTTCCCCTGGTATCAGGCTTGCAAGACCTTCCACAGTTGTCAGACCCAAAGAACCTTCCTCAGCTACCACACCTGCAGCAACTTCCCCAAGCATCAGACAAGCAATAACTCCCCCAAGCATCAGATCTGAAACTACTTCCCTCAGTACCAGACCTGTAACACCTTCCACTGGTACCAGACCTTCCAAACTTTTACATGGGAACAGATCTGACAAAACTTCCCCAGGCACCCAGATTGCTGCTCCCTCCACCAGCACTTCATGTACAACTGCAACACCTCTCAGCAGCAGGACACCTTCACAGAGCACCAGGCCACATCTTTCTTCCAACAAAAAGAAGTCGAAAAAGAACACTTGTAGAGGTCTCCTGAATATTGACTAAAATGATAAACACTGTTGTGCATAAACTTTTATCCTTTGTGTTTGTTCCAGTTAAGATTTAGAAGCCAGGCCATAGACAACAAAAAGTACATGAGATGATTTGCAGTGATTATTTAGATGAATATAAATTTATAATTGGTTGCACCTTTGTAACCGTACTTGTGGGAGTAAAATCAAGCTATGTTGATTGATGATTATTTTATATTTTCATATTCCTGAGAACGTCACGGTGACCAACTGATAAGATTTTTGTTATGAGTATTCGGTAATTTTCAGTAACGGATGTTTTGTGATTAAATGGAGTAATAAAACAGAGCTGACACCACTTTGTAACAAATTTATTAATGGGTTTGGGGTGAGCTCGCTGCATTTTAAGACGAATAAGCCCACGAAATTTCTCCCCGATCTTCATAAACTATCTTCATAACTCTTGATCAAGATTTTAGCTTCCTGCGGAACAATGGCAGGCTAAAGTCGGGTTTTGGAGCGTGATACTGGTGAACTTTGTAAGAAGAAAAAACAATTGATGCTCTGTAAAGTAGCGTAAATTAACCTTTACAGTGCCTTTAAACTGGATTTTCGCTGTTGTTTAAAATCGACTTTACGACACATTTACGCCAAATTTACGTCAAGCGTTAAGCTGTTCTTTTACGCAACTTTACGCCCTCCATTAAAGGTAGCGTAAAGCTCAACTTTACGTTTCGTAAAGTTAGCGTAAAGTCGCGTATATCCATACTTTACGTTACGTTTACGTGGTCTTTATGCCAACGTAAATTTGCTTTTTCATGCTGTGAAGTGAGCAAAGTTCAAATACCATCTTTCAAAAATCACCTGAGAAAGGCACGAAATAGACCTGATGTTCCTTCGAGGTTCGTCCTGGCTCGCGCTGGTTTGGTCCTTACTCAGCGAGCGCTGTTGGCACTTATGGTGATACAGCTATCCAGCGATGTAGAACTGAACCCTGGTCCAGTTGCCCCTAACATCTCCCTGGCTGATAAAGGTCTGCGTGTTTGCCACTGGAACGTGAGAAGCCTCAACAACGAGAAGTATGAAGAAATACGTGCCCTTCTTACCACCGATAATCCCCAACTGGATGTGCTTGTAATCACCGAGAGCTGGCTTGATGAGGGTCGTGGAAACTCCGAGATTTACATTCCTGGATTTAACATAGAACGGAAGGACAGAGTGGGTAGAAGCGGCGGAGGCGTGCTGATGTACATTTCTACTGGGTTAACCTACAGCCGACAGGCAATGTTCGAGTCAGATGAGTTAGAACTTCTGTGCGTCAAAATCACCCCCTTCAAGTCCAACTGTCCATTATTCCTTGTGGGAACGTACCGTCCCGAGTCTAACGTTGAGTATGACCGGAACATTGAAGCTGCTATGGAACGCTTGTACGTTACGAATAAAGAAATCATTCTCCTTGGCGATATTAACATCGATGTTCTGAATAAAGATCAAGCGAGCACCGCCTTATAAAGTACATGTCTGGAATCGGTATGACCCAACTTATCAAGGAGATAACTCGTCCCGCCAGTAAAACATGTCTAGATCATGTCTATACCAATCGACAACAGCACATAATCAACACCAAGGTGTTTAATAATGGAATGTCTGATCATCTTCCTGTCTGCATCGTACGTAAGCACCGGAAGACGCGTACCCCGCCTCACACTATCAGTTATAGGAAGTGGAGGAACATTGATGAGCATGCTTTTCTGGACGATCTTTTAAATGCCCCATGGACTGTAGTTGACCTATATGAGGATCCTGAGGATGCTGTCCAGTACTTCAACCGCACCTTCTTAGATGTTGCTGATCCTCACGTACCCCTGGTAAAAAAGAGAGTGAAAAGACAACGGCAGCCAATATGGATGACTCCAGCTATCCACGAGCAACTGACTAAGCGCGATCGGTTACTTAAAAGAGCCCGCAATGTAGACACCGAAGAGGCCTGGGCGGGTTACAAAGAACAGAGAAATGCTGCATTCAGAGCTATCAGGGATGCAAAGAGTGCGTTCTTCAAAGACGCGATAGAGAGAAGTAAAAACTCGAAGGATTTCTGGAAAGTTCTCAAGAATGCAATGGGACCAAATGAGAAACCATCTGTGTCATCTGTAAAACGAGAAGAGTTTGTTATTCATGATCCTGAGGATATCGCCAACACCTTCAATGAGTTCTTCGCGTCAGTCGCCTCTAAATATAGATCATCGAGTGATGGTAATGCGGACCTAAAAGCCTTGAAAAAGTTTGTACAAGCAAAGATGCCTTCTTGCTCAACTTTCGAAATTCCCCAGATATCGGAATCCTTCATCATGCAATATCTGTCCAGTATTCAACCAAACAAAGCGACTGGATTAGACGGTTTATCAGCGCGTCTCCTGAAAATGGCTGCTCCTGCTATCGCAAAACCACTCGCCAAGATCATCAACCTGTCAATCACCGCGAGGATATTCCCAGTATCATGGAAGCTCGCCAGAGTGACCCCGGTATTCAAAGCTGGTGACTACCTCTGTGTCGGAAACTATAGGCCCATCAGTGTCCTACCAGTGATATCTAAAGTGGTGGAGCGTCATGTGCACCTTGCAATGTACCATTTCTTTAATAGTCATGACCTTTTGTTTAAGCACCAATCTGGCTTCAGACCATTTCACTCGTGTGAGACAACTCTTATTGAACTTGTTGATCATCTGCTAATGAATATGGACAGCGGTTGCATGACTGGACTGACACTGATTGATTACAGGAAAGCCTTTGATCTTGTCGATCACGATGTCCTACTCCAAAAGCTGCAGGTTTATGGCTTCTCTGACGCGTGCCTATGTTGGTTCAAGTCATACCTTGAGGGGCGACAACAAAAAGGATGTGTCCAAGGAAAGCTATCGGGCTCTCTGCCAGTAACATCAGGCGTACCACAAGGATCAATACTCGGACCACTCCTGTTCATTATTTTCATTAACGACCTACCTCTTCACATGAAAACGACCAGCATGTACATTTACGCCGATGAAATGTGGAAGAAATCAAGACATCGTTGGAGGGAGATCTCGCAGTCATCAGCAAATGGGCGGACGACAACAAAATGGCTCTGAACACTGAGAAAACAAACACCATGCTAGTATGCAGCCGTTCCAAACATCGGGTGTTGGACGAAAATAATACGTATTTGAATGTATCCATCTCAGGTAGACCAATAGAGACTGTCAAAAGTACTAAGTTACTTGGTCTTCACATCGACGATGCCTTAACGTGGTCCATCCATGTTGAAAAGACAAGGGCCAAAGTATCGAAGCGGTTAGGCTTACTATTGAGGACAAGAAAATTTCTGACAAGGCAGCCAGTAATGGACTACGGAGCAGCTATTTGGGGTGACACAACAGCTGCATCAGGGAATACCATGCTACTCTTGCAGAAACGTGCGGCCCGTATCATAACAGACTCTAGATGTGATGCCCGCTCTGATGTGTTATTTAAGGAGCTGAACATTGTTCCTTTTCAAGAGAGAGTAAAGAAAGCAAAGGCAAAGATGATCTTCAAAATTTTAAATGGACAATGTCCGACTTACTTACGAGACAAGTTTAAGCTTTTCCGCGAAATTCATGCAAAGGGAACAAGAAATTCGGCTCACAATATTATACTTCCGAAAGTTAAAAAAGGGTCGGGTGTGCGGACTTTTACCTTCAGTGCAGCAAAAATTTGGAATAGCCTGCCAAATGAAATGAAAGCGTTTAAATCATACGATGGTTTTTGTAGCCAACTCAAAAGTGTGACTCTTTCGGCTTAGGTAGCTTTCTAGAAATGAATTTGTCATTTATATCTACGTAGCTAGGGATTTATAATTTGACTTGTATATTTTAGTTTTCTTTCTTTGAGGGCCGCGTGTATATTATCTGTAGATATTTAGGGTCACCCTCATTATTATATAGTATATTATTCACCGTTTCTTATGATTTGCCATGCTATTGTCAAGTAGCACTGAATGATCTTACAGCGTTTGATTACATCGATGGAAGAGCGTACAGGATGTACACGCAGCTCCATCCATCACGTAAGATTTAGAACATACTCGACGATGGAAGAGCCCGAAAACCAACATAACATCTCCACTGAAAGTACATCATGTTGGATACAACAAAAAAAAAATTTTGAAAATCACAAAAACGTAACATTCGAATTCTCAGTTGAGGTCATTTGCACAGGGCCATGTACCTCCACTCCTGCAAAAATGTCTGGGAAAGTTCAGCTCTTAACTGAATCGACTATACAAGCTATGGATGCCACTAAACCTCAGAGAAATGATTTGTCCTGGAACAACAGTGATATATCTAATATATAATAAGTTTATTACCTTTAATCAGATACGAAAGGCTTGATTCCTTACAGGACTTTTCGACTTAGCCTAAATTTCAAAAAGTCGAAAGCTCATACCTTGTTCCATGCACCTACTGGAAGAGCAAAAAATTTAAAGACTCATTAAAGGGATTATTGCGCGGTTGTTTGAGAAGGTTGTGTATCGTACGCAAGCAAAGTCGGTCATTGAGAACAATCTGAGCCACACCCAATTTGCTTATAGACAGGCGGGTAATTGCAAAAATGCTTTACTCGCTATCCAGCACCAGAGATACAAGTATTTAGACAGTAGTGACTGTAGCGCAGTGCGAATTTTCACTATGGACTTCAGTAAGGCCTTCGATTTTGTGAACCATACTATTTTGTCTGCCAAACTGAAACAGCTATCCCTAAATCCGTACAATATCAATTGGTATCAGAGTTTCCTCTATGCAAGACAACAACGTGTTGTTAGCAATAATTTTTTAGGACATTGGAAATCTGTCAACAGAGGAACCACGCAAGGTAGCGTAAGCGGACCGTATCTTTTTAATATATTTTTGAATGACTTGGAGATTTTCTTTAATGGTTGCCCTGTTCTTTTTAAATATGCCGATGATTCCACTATTCTTTCGCCTATCACTAGGAATCGCGACCCGTCTGCCGACTTAGTAGGACAGTTCTTAACCTGGTGTAAAGACAATGAAATGGTCTGCAACCCTTGTAAATGTAAAGAGCTGGTTGTTAGAAAGAAAAATCACAATGTACTCTACTCTCCAATTAACAATATTCCTCAATGTAACAGCTTCGTTTTACTAGGAGTAACTCTACAGAGTGACGGGAAATTTAATGAGCATATAATAACCAAGCTTGTCAAAGCAAACAAGTGTTTACAGGTCCTACGAACACTAAGAAAGGTACACTACTCTCAGGCAGAGATAGATCACCTTTTTATATCTATTATTTTACCTAATTTTAGCTATGCGCTTTCAGTCTATGGGGCATCGGAGTCCGATCTTACGGTCATACAAAATTTTTTGGACCGATGCCATAAACGCCGTTTTATTTCATTTCCAGTTTTTATCAAGAATCTATTAAATAAACAAGACCGAAACATTTTAAAGAAATTAATATCAACGGATTGCCACCCACTGAAAGATATCATTTCTGTCCAGAAGACTTATGTACATAATCTTAGGACAAAAGACTGCGCACGCCCGAAAATTAATACACAGCGTTTTATGAACTCCTTTGTAAATAGGTTGATTTTTAAGCTCCATTTATTGTAATGACATACTTTTTAAATATATATATATATGTAGATATTTTTATCATAATTTTTATCTTCCGTATTATTGTAACATAAGATATGTAGTTTTATCTTTTGATAAATAAAGACTCAGTATTATTATTATAGTTATTATTATTATTATTATTATTATTATTATTATTATTATTATTTATCAATGAAGTAGCGACCTGTACGGAAATCTTACCCTATATTCCTCTGGGGTTGATCGGTGTAATCTTCCACAAAACATGCCAAGTTAGCCCAAGAACATGTCGAAGTTTGTATACTCGCCGCCATGTTGATTTTATTTCCGTCTACCCAAACGAGTCACCCAGACCCCGCTCGACAAACTAGCGCTTAGTCTCCCACTCTTTTCTGTCAAGGGCAATTCTGAGTTATCCAGTATGAAGTGTTTATTTCGATACACAGCGTGGCTCTAACTCAGTTCTCATTTATGGATCAAACCATGTAAACTTGTTTCCTATCACAGCTAACTTCTCGTTCTGATAAGTAATTAAGTGGACCCAACTTCAGCTTTGCAAACTCGTAATGAATGTTGTGTAGTGTTTTGTTGACACTTACAGATATAAAATGTAGCGGTAAATAACCCAACTGTTTTCACAACAGATGGCTACATTTCCAACTTGTGAATTCCTGTATTTAGCTGCAAGTTCGACACAGAACCCCGCCATCTTGGAGTAACTTAGCAGCCTAGCGATGTATGCGTGACGTCAAAGCTTTCACCGTGATTGCCGATAGAAATGGCGGCTGTAAAACCTTTTTACTGCTTCGAGCCAGCACGTGTTCCAGCAGGGACGGCGGAGCGTATATTGAAGTGGGGGGGGGGGGGGGGGGGCTGAAAACGAGCGCCGGAGGCGCGAGTTGGTATGGGGGTGTGGGGGCATCCTCCCCAGAAAATTTTGAAATCTAGAGTCTCGGAAATCGTATTTACAACATTCTCCGCGACATACTTCTTGAAATAATTAGCCTGGATAAAGCGTAAAATGAAAGATACTTTTAATGCTTACAGCAATATTTTGGAGGTTACTTCTTAGCCTTCCGGTCTCCAACGCTAACCTGCGGTTTTTTCACACAAGCTTCCCGTCTGTGGGAAGGAAGCACACGCTGAGAGAATGTTAAAAATACGTAACGTAAACGCGAAAAGATTCCGACGAGGCTTGTATAAAGCTGTAGCTTAAACAAAATAAAATGTCATCCTCCTCAAAAATGGGAGGCTTAACCCCCCCCAGCCCCCCCGGCTCCGCCGTCCCTGTCCAGATGAGAACCAGGCGTCTGATCGCGACAACGAGGAATCTGAAAGACTCAATTATTCCAACTGGTGTACTTACGGTTGTTATGAGCTAAAGAGAGACTGCAAGAAATTGTATCTGCAGTCTCGAAGAGCAGGAATCGGAAAACAAGTTTACGGACGTAACGGGAGTAACATTGATACCACAGTAGTCTGAGTCCTCTACAGGCATGTCCACTTTGGGGAGAGGATTAACATTTGCCCTCTTCCAAGAGTCCGGCCATGTATGAGTAGACAGCGACAAATTCCAAATGTGAGTAACAACAGGTGTGAGTAGCTCCGCACAGTCTTTCCAGATCCAGTACGGGAGGTTATCTGGTCCTGTTGCCGTTTTCTTTACATGAACTAAAGTGTTCCACACACACCGCTTTGATATTTCCGGGGGCTTTACACTGTCCGGGATATCAATATCAATAGATCTGACGTAGCTGTCATCATAGCACAGGTTGGCGAAGTAGTCGTTTAGACGAACGAGAGAGTTGTTGTCCAAATTTATCGACGATGACCTGCGACGTTGCGATAGGGCGTCCACGCCCTTCCACCTATCACCGCTACCAATGACAGCCGGTTTTCTTCTGTTCTCGGTTATTACCTCAGAAATGCGCTTGTTAAATAAAGACAGACGTTCCTTGTTGTTTAAGATATAGGGGACTTAGTCCTCAGCATACACTTGACTAATAGGGACATCCAAACTGGGTCACGCGATGACATGCGTACAGATTCTTGCGGCATGCACTTATCCATCACTGCAAGAATCTTTTCCTCAAGCACCTCGACCTCCTTGTTTATGTCTACCGCGTTGAAGACGTCACTCCAGTCCAGTGTAGCCAGTGCCATGTAAAATAACTGTTTCCGATGTTCCCTACAGTCCCGCACAAGAACTTTGCGGCGCAATAACCGCGCAAAGGTTCAAGTTTTAGTCCCGCCGGTAAAACAAAGCCTTCATGGTCTGTCTTAATAAGTATATGTATGGCATATGCTTGACCGAACAGATCCGCTCGGTTGGTCAGATAGTTATCTAGGTACGCGTTACCCCGCGTGGGGAAATCAACAATAAAATCCCAGCCAGACAACGCCTTAAATTCTTGCATGTCCAGACGATTTACATCGCCACCGCAAACAATAGCCGCTTCTGGGTTTTTTCAAAACAATATCCACAAAGTTTTGTGGGGATAGTTTCTAAAGAAACTGGTGCTGCGTCGGTGGGAAGTTGAAACACAAAAAATGGGTAAATCAAACGAGTTGATTAAGTAAGTTATACCACCGTAAGGTAAAAAGGAGGTGCTGACGTTTCGAGCGTTAGCCCTTTTTACCTTACGGTGGTATAACTTACTTAATCAACTCGTTTGATTTACCCATTTTTTGAATATCCACAAAGGATGCATTCTGTAACTGTACTATTTCGTTCTTAGAACACAAGAAATATTTGCACTTGCATTACACTAGACAAGATAGCTTCAGCATGCATAATGGGTAGGGACCTGTGCGGAAATCATTCCGAATATAGTGCTAGGAGCAACTGTAGAATTCCCCGCCACTTCATTTACATGTGTCGGTTTCCTTTGAAGAACGAGGCGTATTACAATGGATCTATTGTTATTCATCAGTATGGTAATTGATGAACTAGCGGGGTATTCTGAAATTTGGTATAAGTGAAGAATTGCTCCCAGAATAACCTGTCCGCCGATTGTCTGCCGACAGTTTACCAACAGGTCACCGACAATTGGTCGACAGATACCTTACGTTATATCTGTGTCGGCTTTCAACAGATATAACTTGGCAAATGTTGCCCGTGATTAAAGCCAAAATAGCTGACGGTCAGTAGTTCATGTACGACCCCATGAAATGTCCTGAGGCACCAGTGCCATGTCGGGCTTATAGGCATAGAAGTAACAGTAGTGAATTTGACAAAGTGAAGTAGCTGTAGTAGCTGTAGTAAGTGTGGTAAGCGTAGTAGATGTAGTAAGCGTAGTAGATGTAGTGGCTGTAATAGCTGTAGTAAGTGAAGTAAGTGTAGTAAGTGTAGTAAGAGTAGTAGCTGTAGTAAGTGTAGTAGCTGTAGTAGCTGTAGTAAGTGGAGCAAATTCTTGTGTTATCCGGCGCTATTGAGCTTCAAGGTTTCATTCGTAACAATCGTTTGTATTCCTTTCGTATAGAATGATCTTTAGGAATCCTGTAATACTGAAGCCCGGAACTGTTAAAATTGTCAAAGCATCCAGGGACGCAGTAATTTACTGGCTTAGGCATATCTTTCGATTGGATGATCCCTCAAATAACCAGGGCCATGTTCATTTCGTTTTAATATTTCAGTCTACCCAAACGAGCCACCCAGACCTCGCGCGACTAACTGGGGCTTAGTCTCCCGCTCTTTTCTGTCTGTCTGTCTGTTTCTGTCTATGCTACGCCTTCTAGTGTAATGTATATCCGCTCATAAAATGAAATAGTTCCTCGATTTTTGCTTCAATCAGTAAACTTTAGACTGAGCTACGCGTACGGAAACAAAAACTTAAATCAATATGAATGACGTTTGATTCGACGATGTGGAAGTGCTTAAATAACCATTTTTCTTAGATCGGCGTTTTGAGTTCTCATCTTTTGAAAATCGCGTTAACTCGATCGACCAATTCTAGTGTTTGTTTTTTGGGTTCTCCCATAAAGACAACGACTGATGGCTTGCTATCAAAGCAGCAAACGACTAAAATTCATCTTTTGCAAAGCGTTTCGGACGAGGTCATAAAAAGTGTGTGAGATGATTTATGCTATGCCGTGACCAGTAATTTATCATGCGTTCTCACATAGTCTTTAATTTAGTAAAGCTACCTGTTTTTCTTTTTAGATTTCTTCTTCATCTTTTTCGTCTTCCTCCTTTACTTGGTATTTACGATTTGAAGCAATGATATCATTTCCTTTTGACGTAGTTGTAAATTATTATCTTTTATATCCCAGGATTTCAAACAATTCTTTTTCAAAAGCTTCAACAGAGCGTAAGAACAAATGATTCATTTGAGCGTAAAATGAAAATATCATCATACTGATCAGACAAACACAATCCACTTCATGAATGAGGTATTATGCAGGCCATTTTATTTTGAATTTGTCAGTGCGTAGACGTTTTTGGTTAAGAAAAAAAGGGAAAATATACCATGTTGCGGAAATCATAGCATGGTTAACAAATCAGTAGAGTCAATAATCGCGAGAAAACAGCGAAAAACGTAAGTTCACTTTGCTTTCCGTTATTTGTAGATTCCGACTCAGTAGACTTGCTTTAAGAAGCAGACAAAACTTGATTTCGCAGCAAGGATTGTACTCTGTCATTCAGTTGTTCAGTTTTGCATATTTGTGATGCGGATCGGATATCAGTCCTTGGCTTCATAGCACTGTTAAGGATCATAAGGACATTTGCATCTGTTGTAAACAACGGCAAAAACAACCGAAAATGTCTATTTATGGACTGTTGATGTTCCAAAGCGTTTTTTGTTGGACAATTAGTCTATCGGTCGTACCGCCGAACGCAGATTTGGGAATTTAGCGCAACACAGGACGAAATCACTGATTTAATGAGGCTAAAAGCTAACCTAAAGGTTAACAAATGATGTGTTTTGTGGATCCTTAAGTTTTACACGAAAATCCTGAAATGTTCCTTTAATTTGACTTTAATGTACTAATTTAAGTCTTCTTATGACGCATTTTGTAGCAGCTTTAATTTGTAATTAAAGATGGCCAAAAGGCTTATTTCATAGACTTTAAGTGTGCTGCCCAAAAGGCCTTAAAACCGCTTTTAATTCACCTTTATTTCAACTAAAATGTTTGATTGTTCATTTAAAGTCTCCTTTAATTGCCATTTAGTGTTACATTAAAGGGTCATAAAATCACATTTAAGTTTTCTTTAAGTCAACAAAAAATGCCTTAAAGATTTCTTTAGGGTCATGTTTAATTTTCCTTTTTTTTGGACTAAGAGTAACATGACATGTGGTAAGAAGTCCTAATAAGAGACCATATGATAAATCTGCTTTACTTCTTTGGTAGAAGCTAGGGTGAATGCTTCTTTTTTCATATTTCTTGTCCACATTTTCCCTCACTTATTTCAAACACAACCAAAGTGGCTGATATTCCATTCTGCATCTTGGCTTTCTTTCAGGACACAAAAAATGTTGTGAAACCAATTGAAAGATTAAAGTTAACATCACTTTATTCTACTTTTAAATGCAACAAATGACAAATCAGGTCTATTTACATCCTAGCAGGTACAACAGACCCATTTCAGCAGGAAATATAGAAGCATATTGTTCATATATCATGTTTTCACATCTATTTAATTATAATATACTTGTATTTGCACTGCTAGTAAAACTGTCATAAGAACTACTATAGATGAAGCTTCACAAAAACACTGATGTCTCTACACTCTTATGTGTTGCTGTTGTGCTGCTTTATTTAAGCATGGTTGTTTCAAACTTTGAAGTATTTCCAGAAGAGGTGTAACTCTGTTCTTCCATGATCTTATTTTGTCTACCGGCAACCAGACATTTATTAATCACTCTAGCAAGTTGTTGAGAAAAATGTATGCAGACAGCCTCAAAAGAATCTGAGCACTTAATTGTAATAATTTCTTTTGAGATTAAGCAAAAAACCTTGCTGTAAAATAAGTAAAAACTAATGAAACTAAATCTATTTATACACCGATCAGTGATGCAAGCAACACAATTATTACACAGGGTTCCCAACTAATTGGGATGGAAAATTTATTTCTGCCACAGAAATAAACAATTCCTTTGCAGGAACTTTACAAAATGCATTACTTTTGTTAACAAGCAATCTCCACAACCTAATGACTAGCACAAAGTAAAATTCCTCGACTTTTAGGTATACTGAGAATTTCAATGACATCATTTACAATTTTTCAACTTTTTCTTAACCTTGAAAAAAAAAAACCAAACAAACAAAAAACGTTTTTCCCTGACCATGACAACCCTGTTACTCCTCCGTTAACAGTATTTGTAGCCAGAGCAATGACAATTGAAACAAGCCATCCAGTTAACATCATCAAATAATTTCCACTTGGCTTTTGAGTTGTCTCCATTGTATGCCAAAGTTCCTCTCACAGTGCCACTGCAGTTATACTCAAATTAAATTGAAACTAGCCATCAAATTAAAAATCATTCCCACTTTGCTTGTGACTTATCAGCATTGTGTCACTGCAGTTATACAGCCTTCGAATGAAAAAATTGTTGAATAATATTAGGCAGTGCATGTTTTTTGCAAAAGTATTTTAGCAGGTACAAAATACAGTTTATAATAGCTAGTACAAGGCAATGTATGAAGTAGGGGTAATTTGCCGATTCTGGCACAAAATAAAAAAATGTAAAATAAAAAATCAATTTTATTTTTATCTTCAAAATTCTAGCCCAAAATAAAAAAATAATTATGGTTTAAAGAATTGGGGCCAGAATTAACAATTAATATGGATGGTCAATTGAAGAGTAAAAATCTTTTGGAACTTATAAAAAAAGCCATAAACGAAAATGGCAAAAGTTTGAGAAGACTAATAGTAAAACAACTAAAAATTATTGAAGAAGAAGGAAAAAAAGTGCCAGAAAAGAAATTATTAAAATTTTTGCGCAAAACTCCAGAAATTGCCGCGGCTTTTGATAAGATAACAAATAAATCACAAAGAATAATTACGGGCGAGTTAATACCTGGACTTAATATTCCAGAAATTGCTGGAGATCCTACTAATGCCGCGAACAAACAACAAGGAATAATTATGGATGAGACAATACCTGAAATTAATATTCCCGTTCTAAAACCTTCTAAACCTATTTCCCAACCAGCAAGAAAAGTTCACAAATCGATAACTAAAGAAATTAACAAGTTGGAAGATTGGATACAATCTTATATATCCGAACCAGACAAAAAGATTGTGGATAAAAGATTTGATGGTTTGAAGAAAAAGGTTAACCGAGTATTTAAGATAAAGAATGAGAAATCACTTTCCGATCTAATCAATAAAAACATATCTGAACTTACTAATAACAAACCAATAAAACCTAAAAGAAAGGCAAATATTTCTGATAGTGTGAGAGATGAATTGAATGAAAGGGCTAACCGATTTACTCCAAGACAAAATCAAACAGCATTGAAAGGATACTTGAAAACATATAGGATAGATGGGAGAAAAAGGCAGGGACCATATACATTTATTAATAAAATAAAACCAAAAGTTTTAGATCTTATTAATAAGCAAAAGAAGCCCATCAAAATAAAGTTTATCTTTACCTGTAAATTCATAAAAAGAGATTTTGATGATGATAGTGTTTCTTATATTGAACAATCAGGTTACTTTCATTCAAAAAATATGGAAATAATAACAGAAGCAACTGATTTTTCTGAATTATACGATACAATGACAAATTACTTACTCGGCCAGGTTGAAGGGTTTCAAAAATTAGGTTCTGGATGGGAATTTGACCGGGTGGAATACTTTGATACTTACATAGATCCTTATGAACCTTTATCTGGAAGCTCCTATATTCCATTACCACGAATATTAGAATTAAAGAAAGCAATTATAAACGTCAAAAATGAGAATGACCATGAATGTTTTAAGTGGGCAATAACCTCTGCCGTATTTCCAAAACAAAAAAATCCGCAAAGACTAGATAAACAAATGAGAGAAGATTCTAAGAATTTTAACTTCAAAGGAATTGAGTTCCCCACCAAATTGAAAGATATTGATAAGTTTGAAAAACAAAATCCCTACTATACAATTAATGTGCACGGATTTGATAAAGATACAAAAAAAGTATATCCTCTGAGAATAAGCAAGAAACAAAACGGATTTTTGATTGAATTACTTCTAATAACGAGTGAAGAAGGAAATAGTCATTATTGTTTGATAAAGAATTTTAGCAGGCTTGTTTCGAAGCAAAAAAATAATAACCAACACGAGCTTAAATTTTGCAAAAGATGTTATAATTCATTTCAAACAGTAAAATCATTAGAAAAACATCTCGAATATTGCTCCAAAAATGAAGAAGTTACGATTAATATGCCAAAAGATGAAAATGGCAATCCAAAGTATATTAATTTCTATAATTATTGCAGAAAAATGAGAGTGCCATTTGCTGTATATGCAGATTTTGAGAGCTTTTTAAAGAAAATACATACCTGTTCGCCAAATGAAAGTAATAGTTTTACTAATCAATACCAGAAACATAAAGCATCAGGTTTCTGCTATCTAATAAAGTTTTTTGATGATGAATTAATTCCACCCAAACTTGTTCAATATACAGCCAAATCCGAAGATGATGATATTGCGCAGATATTTGTTGATAATTTAGAGCAGGATATTAAGAAAATTTATAATAATACAAAATACCGCAAAAAAGTGGAGAATATGACAGAAATGGATAAAAAAGAATATGAAAATGCTACTCGCTGCCATATATGCGAAGAAAAATTAGGAGAAGATAAGGTCATAGATCACTGCCATCTTACAGGAAAGTACAGAGGAGCGGCTCATAACGAATGCAACTTAAATTATAAGATTCCAAAGTTCTTTCCTGTAATATTTCACAACCTATCTGGATATGATGCTCATCTTTTTATTAAAAACCTTGGTGTAACAGAAGGTAAAATAAATTGTATACCTAATAATGAAGAAAAGTATATTTCTTTTACAAAACAGATTGTGGTTGATATATTTACAAATAAAAAAGGAGAACAAATTGAGGTGAAGAGAGATATTAGGTTCATTGATTCATTTAGATTTATGGCAAGCGGTCTTAGTAATTTAGTTGTTAATCTTACAAAATGCGGAAAATGCGCGGCATGCAAACCTGACGATTGTATCAAGAGATACAAAGAAAATGAAAAGATTGTCCAGTACAAAGGCATTGGTGATTGCAAAAAATGTAAGAATTGTTTATTATCGAAAAGTGAATGCCTTTCACCAAAGGATAAAAACATGCGCGAAACTAAAAAGTTTTTTAAAGGTGAAGAATTAGAGTTATTGATGAGAAAGGGCGTATTTCCTTATGAATGTTTTGACAAATTTACAAAACTCAGCGAAACCAAGCTTCCACCAAAAGATGAATTCTACTCTAAACTAAACGATGAAGAAATAAAAGAAGACGATTACCTGCACGCACAAAATGTATGGAAAACCTTCAAAATGAAAACAATGAGAGAATACCACGATTTATATCTCAAGACGGATGTGTTACTTTTAGCGGATGTATTTGAGAACTTTAGAGATGTTTGCCAAAAGAATTATGGTTTAGACCCCGCCCACTATTATACTGCGCCGGGGCTAGCTTGGGACGCCGCATTAAAGTACACAAAAGTGAATTTGGAGTTACTAACCGATGTTGAAATGCTGCTTATGATTGAGAAAGGCATACGAGGCGGCGTCTCTATGATCTCTACCAGATATGGGAAAGCAAATAACTCATACATGGGAAAATATGATCCTAATCTACCTAAAATTTTTATCCAATATCTAGACGCAAATAATTTGTATGGTGGGGGAATGAGTAGGCCTTTACCCACCCACGGTTTTAGATGGATGACTGATCAAGAATTCGAAAACTGGGAAAATACCCCCTGCATACTAGAGGTTGATTTAGAATATCCAGCCCGCCTTCATGATTTGCACAATGATTATCCTCTAGCCCCGGAGAGGCTTGTAGTTAATAAAGTGGAGAAATTAATCCCAAATCTAAACAATAAGGCAAAGTATGTTGTCCATCGCGAAACACTAAAACTTTACCAATCCTTGGGATTGAAAGTTACAAAAATCCATAGGGGAATTACATTTGAAGAGTCCGAATGGTTAAAACCTTACATTAAATTAAATACTGACTTAAGAGCAAAAGGAAATAACGATTTTGAGAAAGATTTTTTCAAGTTAATGAATAATTCTGTGTTTGGTAAAACAATGGAAAACATTAGAAAAAGGGTTGATATTAAATTAGTAACAAATCAAAAAGACGCAAAAAAATTAATAACAAAACCTAATTATCAACATCGTACTATCTTTTGTGAAAATCTTGCGGCCATTCATATGAAGAAAACAAAGTTAGTATTCAATAAACCCGTTTACTTAGGCATGTGCATTCTTGATTTAAGTAAAACAATAATGTTCGACTTTCATTATAATTATATCAAACCAAAGTATGGGGAAAAGTCTAAATTGCTTTTTACAGATACGGATAGTCTTGCATATTTAATAGAAACGGAAGATTTCTACAAGGACATTGCTGCAGATGTGGAGGAAAGGTTTGACACTTCTAATTTTCCTGCAAACCATCGATCAGGTATTAAGACTGATAAAAACAAAAAAGTAATTAATATGTTCAAAGATGAGGCGGGCGGAAAACAGATAACGGAATTTGTTGGGTTAAGAGCCAAGCTTTACTCATACAGGACGGATGAAGACGAAGAGATAAAAAAGGGTAAGGGGGTAAAAACGCCAGTATTAAAAAAGACAATAAGTTTTGATGATTACAAAAATTGTCTTTTCAATAAAAAACGACAAATGAGAAAGATGAATGTATTTAGAAGTCGTTTGCATGATGTTTATACCGAAACTATTAACAAAGTTGCACTTTCTTTTGATGATGATAAGAGAATAATTTGTGAAGATGGAATAAATACTTTTGCCTATGGGCATTATCGCTGCAAAACAGAATCTGGCGGCAACTTAGTATCATAAGGTATAACTTGAAGTTCTTCTCTTACAAAACCGCGTCTTGGTCCGCCTAATAAATAATATAAAACAGGTTGATTAGGTGAAACGACGCTGCGCGTAATATCATAAAATTTGATACTCCAAATAGGATCAGTAGCGCGTCTTTTTTCGCCGCCCTCAAGTTCACCCGGGGATAATAAATATCTAACTTTAACACCCGGCGGCAATCTAACCTCATCAGGCCCCACCGCGCGTTTGTAATTTTTTGTTTCAATATTCACCTCTTTCAGTTTTATAGCCTTATCAGGCTCTTTACCGGTTATTCTCGTTTTTGTATTATTCAAGGTTTTTAGAATAGCCGGTAATCTTTTCACCCATACCCTTGATCGTCCATCACTAATCATTTCTTGCGCATATTGATGACTAAATAATTTTTCTCCTAATATTCTATTTGCATTTTCTACAAATGCTTGGGCTCTATGATTACCAGCTTCACTTCTTTGAATTCTCACATTATAGTAATTCATGAGTTTACTAACTTCTCCCATAAATTCTTTCCCAGGATCAACCATTAATGTTTTTGGGTATTTCAATCTTCTAGAATATATTTTCTTAAAAGCTTCTGATATCTCGCGACTTTCTTTTGAGGTTAATGGCTCCGCATCTTTATATCTCGAGGCGATATCAACCACAACTAACGCATATTTATATGTTTTTCTTCCGACTTTATCATGCGGCAAAAATAATAAATCTGCTTGGTGAATTTGATTGGGTTTATCCACAGCCCAGTGCGGCCTAGGTATATACTTTGGAGCAGGAAGATATATTTGCCATATTGCCTGTTTTTGCAACCACCGTCTTGCCTCATTTTCACCCACTTTCGCTTTCTCGGCTAATTTAGGAATTGCAGAATATCCTTTCCAATATCCTTCAGTTGAATAATATATCCGCTCGAAGAGCGGGGTCGGCGTAGCCGATATTTTTGAGAGAATATTTTCGTTGTTCATTTATATAAAAATAAACAAATTATCTTATAAATCAAATGGTTGAGGAGGAAGAAGAAATAAAATTTACCGAATACCAAATCAACATTATGAAAAAAATTATTAGAAAAAAAATTCTATACATGGAAGATGGCGATCAAATTTTTAATATTATGATTTTAATTCCCGAGGCGAGAGAAGGTTTATTAAAACATATTTCCAAGTTAGAAAATAGGACAACACAGGTTTAAAGGTTAACCAAAGTATCTTATAAATTACAATGACGTCTGAAAAAATTAATCCAAACAGAATTCCCAAAGAACCCTTTGGTTTGAAAGCAGAATCAACACTGAATCGAATTACTCTCAATCCATCCACAGCCAGCCCGGGAGAAACATTATATATAAATATTCCAAAACTCGCCGAGAATTTGGTGATTGTGCCCGGAAGCGTATCTCTTCTATTTGATTTAGATGTTGAGGGTCATGCTAATAACACAGTTGTGAATAATGTGGGTCGTAATCTTGTAACCAGACTGAAAGTTCTTTTTGGAGGAGAAACATTGCAAGATACGCAAAGATATGATTTATTTCAAACATATCATGATTTATTCTTAACTGAAGAAGAGCGCGAAGATAGATTAAAACAAGGTATTTCTTCGTTAAATATTAGAAAACTTAGAACAAAATCTGGAGATGCAAAAACACAAGATACAAAAGAAGTTGCTCTCGCTAATGTTCATGGTTCAAAGTATAGAATACCAATAAATCATCCTATTCTAAACGATCATGGCGTTTTTTACCCGAAAGCATTGGAAAATCATTTAATATTCGAGATTACGCTCGCCCCGATCAATAATATTCTTATTTATTCTGATACAACTAAAGCTCCATCATATTCAATCAAAAACTTAGAGTTAGAATATTCTTCAATTTCTAGCGAATACTTGGCTCGAGAGGCTCAAGCAGCTTATCAAGTTGGTAAAGGATTCTTTTATGAAAATATTACCTTGCACAAAACTTTTACATTTTCAATTGGTGGTGATGGTGTTATTAATCAGCATATTAATTTACCGAGAAGATCAATGACTGGGGTATTATTTTTGTTTTTAATGCCACAAGCGGCAGGAGCAAGGGATTCTGAAAATTTTTATAATCCGGGCATATCTTCAGTTGAAATTGATGTTGATGGTGTACCAAATAGAATATACTCTAGGGGAATGATTCCGTCCGATCTTTGGGAATCCGTGAAAAAAAGATTTCACCGGGAACAAATTTCATTGAAAGAAAAAGAATTTTACGCGGATAAGTTTGCTCTTTGGGTTGATACTAGAACTCATCCGGATAATGGTATTCATGGCGGCGGACTTGCTCTAAATAATACGCACGACGGTGTAAAAATAGAAATTAAAAGGAAACAAAGCGGATCTGGAACCATAACTTGTCATATGTTTGTCGTAGCTGATGCAATGATGGAGATTATGAATTCGGGTTTGAGAGCAATTAAGTACTGATCGGCGCTTACGCGCCTCCCCGCTTCGCGGACCGAGAATCTAAAAACATAATGTTATGATACAAAAATCATGGAAGATTTACGAGATAAAATACCATTCCATTGTATTATAACAGGACCCACAAATTGCGGAAAAACAAAGTACTTAATTGAACAGCTCCGAGGTCCATTCCGGAAAGTTTTTGAATATATTGTGTTAATTTGTCCAACCTATTCTAAAAATAAAACATATAATAATTTTGCTCGAGGAGATGAACATTTCTTTGTATTATCGCCGGATGCCAGTAATATTGATGAGATTAATGAATTGTTAGCGGATTGTCAAACATTATTCTCCGGCATAAATACGCTAATAATTTTAGATGATTGCGCCGTATCCGCTGATCTGAAGAAAAGATCGAATAAATTTATAGATTTGGCATTCTCCGGAAGGCATCACGGATTATCAGTTTGGGTTCTGACCCAGCAATTAACATCAATAGCAAAACCATTCAGGGAAAATGTAGCTTGCGTTGTTACTTTCCATAATCCATCTCAGAATTCGAAAGGCATGAAAATGTTTTTTGAAGATTATGGCGGTGATTTGGATTATGAATTAGGTAAAAAGTTTGTTCAACTCCTGAAAACTGAAAAATATTCTAGGTTATGTTTATCTTTGCGATACCCATTTAATTGCTATTTAGAGATTCCCGAAGTGATTTAACAAAAAGATGGCGAATATTGATGATTATATTAAAGAAAATACCGACCGACCTAATGGAGAAACGGTAAAAGATAATGATGAACTTGAAATAAAACAAGAATCACTTTCCATTCTCGCCGCGCTCGGAACGACAAAGGAATATTTGGGGGTTGAAATGAGTCTAGGCGATATAAAGAAATTATCTGCAAAAGATGTTGAAAAATATTTTAATCGTTATCAAGCAGTAATGGGAAAGAAAATTAATGGGGGATTAGTAGATTCATCCCTGCAATTAGTTTCAAAACTTATTTCATATTTAGTTCCAGTTGATGATATAGAATCTCTTTGCAATGATTTGAAGAATGATGATTTGGTAAATCGTGAATTAACAAACATTGTTGGGTTATTAGCATTGAAAGCTGGAAGATTGGCAGCACTTGCTAGCGGACTATTTCAAGTAGCTAAACACGTTAAATTCAACAAAAATCAACAATTTCCAAGAGAAGAACCAGCAAAATCTAACAAAACTGATCAGGAAACTAAGCAATCTGCTGAAGGTGTTGATACAGTATATTAAACAGATCTAAAAACTTATTTGTAGCATCTAAATAACAATGTCTGAACAAACTGAACAAAGTGCAGGAGGAGATGTGGATCGGGGCGAAGCCCCTCCCCGCTTTGCGGAGCAAATTACTGCTGATCCCAAACCAGATACTAAAAAGAGGGAGAAAGATCCTAAAAAAGTCGCAGCTGGTAAGAAATTAGCTGAATATAATAAAAAAGCAAAAGAAGCATTAGCTAGGGAGATGAAACGTGAGACGCAAAACGAAAATGAAGATAATCAAGAAAAGACAAATAATGATTATAAATCGTGGATTCCAGAGTTATCTTTTACTGCTGTTTTATCCGTTGTTGGATTGGGGTTTACAGCATTTGATCTTTTTATGAGATATAAGGAAAAAGCTAGAGATGAATATTCCAATAGGATAGCTGATTTATCTCAAGTTCCGCAATTACCACAACCAAAAAAGATACCATTTTCTGTAGCTCCAAAATCTTTAGGAATGGAATAATTATAAATTATTTTTTACTACATAAAGTTATTTAAAAGTTTCTTACTGATGTAGTAAAAAAATCATGTCAACCGAAAACAAACTTGTGAAAACTGTAACTGATTCAGCGGTACTTATCGGATTAGGAGCTGGGGTTGGTTATGTGGCTAAAAAGGTAATGAAAGAATCATTTTTGAGTGATCCATCCTCAAGTATTACAAATTATGCAAAATGGGTTGCCGTATTATCCGGAAGTATGTATCTAAAAACCTATTTAGAGGATCAAAAGATTTTACCAAAATAATGGCATTAGCATCAATAGCAATGATGGGGTTAGGGGCTGTATTAAATGCAACAGCATTTACCGGAGGAAATATTCTTGCAAAATATTTATCCGGACGCAATGTGGATACTGAAAAAATACGACACGATAAAGCAATGGAAAAATATCAAAGAGATTACGCAGAATATCAGGAAAAAAGACAAAAAATGCTTGATTGGAAAATGAAGAAAAAAGATGAAAAATATCAAGCGTCAAAAAATATTTCTACTACAAATCAGGCTTTTGAATTGTACGGCAAAATGACTGAACCAAAATTCTCTGATTATTACAAACCAAGCGATGGTCAAAAGACTGGAGAAATGGTATATGTCGGAGCGGGAATGTTAGGTTTAGGTTATGCGGCATCAAAATTATTATAAATTATTATTTGTTGTATAACCATTAATTTGGTTATATAACATAAGTATATTTAACTGGGTCTACATGAGACTCCCATCATCAGAATCTTCATATTCATATTCAGATTTTTCCATTTCTTCGGCCGCAGATTTACTATCAGAACATCTAACTTTAGTTAATCTTTTCATTTCTCTGTTTGGTTCTATAACTGCCTCATAAAGTTTTACTTGAAGTGCAATACAAGAACCAATAAATATTGATTCGATTTTTATTACACCTTCCTCAACTCGGCAACCTTTATTTAATAATTTTAATGGATCAATTTCCTTATCATTTTGGGAGTTATAAAACTTAGTTAGAATTTGGTCTTGTCTTTTATCCCAAATTAATTTTGCATACAAGGTGGGGCCTCTATCTGGAACTCTAGCCGTCGAAGATTTTTCCAACTTCCAATAAAGAGGATTTAAACCTCCTTTTTGTTTTTCAAGCTCATTTCTTTCCAACTCAAATTTCCCAATTTTGTGCTTATTACTAAGCAAATGATCAATGCAATTGTCAACTATATCATCGAATAAATCAATCCATTTTTCTTCTTCGGGGGTTGGTTTGCTTCCATTCCATAAACATAATGGAAATACATATCCTGTAATTGCGCTTGTTTCTTGACTTGTATTTGTGGAAACGCCAAAAGAATATAAATTACCGGTTTTAATAACAAGTTCTCCTTCTGTTCCATCATCATTTTTTGTAAAGATTTTAATTCTTTTGAATTCAACCTTGGGTTTACTTCCAGGAATTTGACCAATAATTGGTTTGGAAAAGATCATTCTTTCTTGGGGATTATAAGTATTAATATTAATTAATTGAGTAGTTTCGTTCATCATTTTATTTCTTTTTTTTTTTTTTTATTTTAAATCAATTTTTCTTCGGTTCTAAGGGGTCTAAAGATTTATTGCTGATGAGTAAAAAATCATGTCAGAAGAAATACCAATGGAAGATTTTTCAAGAGATAATGATGATGATAATTATGATTGGGATGATACAACTTTCCAACCCACAAACACATCTACATCCCTTGAACAAGATTATCCTGGTTATGATGATTATAACCAATCAAGAGACAGGGCTCAATGGGAAAAACCGCCAGAAAGAATGAACCTGGGAGAAAGAGATGAGGGATATGATAGAATGAGAGAAGCTAGGCAAGAACTCAAACGATATTACCCAAATTACGAGCCAAATGAAAGCCCATTTAATGTTCGATTTGGAGAAAATAGTAGCATAGAAGGACAATTAAGTACTGCAAGTAATAATGTTTGGCATACAATAGTTGATGAAAATGGCGTTCGTAACACAGAAAATTTACCAAAAACATTTAGAAAAGCTCTAGGTGCTGATTATGAAACAATGTTGGAAAAATATAATAATGCCCAGTTAGAATTGAGGAAATCTATTGAAGTAAATAATGAATTAGATAATGCTTTGCAGGGATTGAAAGCAACAGCAGAAGTATATCCGCTGGAGATTGAAAGATATGCGGAAAGAGAAAAAGAACTTAGGGAATTCATTGAGAGACAACAGGTGCAAAAAGCAGAAAATAAAAGTCTTTTCGATCAAACCGTAAAACAGAATGTGGAATTAAAAATACAAGCGGAAAAACTTTTGGATGAAGTAAAATTATACAAAGAAGAAATAGATAAATATAAGAAGGGTAAATCAAATGAATCAAAATTAAAACAAAGTAATGAGCGATTAAAATCAGAGGTAGATAAATTAAAAGAACGACTTAGTAATAAAACAATTTCGAGTGAAGAACAATTATCAGATATTGAGGGCCGAAAAGATGAAATAATTAAAAATTTACCGTTACGGGAGAAACTAAAGTATATCTTCAAAAAGTATGGTTTTACAGTTTTTGCTGTTTTAAGTGCGGTGGGCGTAATCATTGGGGTAATAGTTTCTAATCTTTCAAGGGGTTTATCCGCTTTGGGTAGGGGTGTAGGTAATGGGTTGAAAACTATAGGTAAAAAACTGGGTGAAATATTGCCGGGGATGGTTGGCGCGATAGTTAGCTTTCTTTTCAAAACCGCAGGCCAGGTTATTGGATTTTTAGGTGAGAATGCTTGGCTTTTGATAATGGCTGTGGTTCTGTATTTTGTGGAAAGTATAAAAAAGAAGAGAAAGTAACAAATTTAAAGATAACATACCGTTCAGTAAAATACAATATGGGTGAATACAATGGAATTTATCCTCAAATACCTAATAATAATTTCCAAACACAAAGCGGAGATAATTTGATTAATTTCAGACTTCAAAAATCAAGCGAGGTATTACAAAATCTCGAGAAGGAAATTAAACATTACGAAGAAGTGAGGAAAAAATATAATAGAGCAAGAGGAATATGTACAAAAATTAGTGTTTCTGTCGGATTTATTTCAGTTCTTCTATCAGCAAGCGGATTAGGAACTTCTCTCACGGGTTTTGGTGCTGTTGTCGGTATTCCTTTGGGTGCGGTTGGGGGTGTTTTTGGAGGTTTGTCGATTGGATTTGGTTTTGCCTCTAAAAGTCTTTCTGGTAAAGTTAGTAAACACGAACAAACCGTTGCAATTGCAAAATCAAAATTAAACACAATTAGCGATTTAGTCTCAAAAGCTTTGAAAGATAATGTTATATCCGATCAAGAATTTTCCATAATTTTAGCAGAATTGGAAAAGTTTCAAAAACTGAAACAAGAAATACGACAAAAATTCAGAAAAGATTCAGAAAAAAACTTCGACATGAGTATGATAAGGAAGAAAGTTCGAGAAGATCTATTAAAAGAATTAACCAATCCCGCTCATTAAAAATTTCTTTTGAAAGAACTGATGTGGGTTGTAATTGTTTTGCGGGGGTTAGAAGAGAGGTTAATTGATTTTACATCTTATTCTTAATCTAAAGATCAGAAAAATTGGAAAACAAAGAATAAGATGTTATTGGACGATTTCAAAACTAGGTATCCAAAAGCAAATCTTACTAAATTTTCATTTGTTAATGATGCATTCGGGGGATATATTGAATGGAAAGTTAATGGGACAACAATTATGTCGAATGATGATCCTTCTGGAAAAACCTGGACTGAAAATCTTTCTAATAATTTGAAAACATTATTATGGGAAGATTTGGGGATGGAAAAAAAAGTTAGGGTAAGTTCATTTCCCAAAAGTTTAACATTTACAAAACAAACATATCCAATACCTGGAGTTAAATTTAATGAGTTTGCTAATGATGTGACAATGATTTTAACTAATTTGGATATATATGTTTCAGAAAAAGATCATTTCACAGCGGCAATGACAAATGTATTTAAAAATCAGACTGTAGGACTTACTAGTGGAAAAGAAGCTAGAGATTGGCTAAATAAACCAAATATTAACCACTGGCCACAACAGTTAAACATGGCGGTTTGGTGCGCAACGTCTGGTTGCGGTGTTAGTTTAATTGAAATTTTAAGTTACCCAAAAGTTATTAGAAGTTTTTTTATATTTCACGTATACTTTACAATAAGAAGAATAATATACGAATTAAATGTTCCATTGCCCGGCGAACAAACTTTTTCTTCAAAAAATAATCCATACGACAAAAATGTTTATAATAGATTGTGCGCAGAATTTGGGTTAAGTAATAATCAAGATTTTAAAGGGTGGAATAAGCCTTTAGCTGATTTTAGATTTAAGGGCGGCGCAAACCATGGAGTTGGAGATGTATTTATTGATTATGGGAAAGGATACGCGGACCCTGAAAGCGTGCCTGGGAGCGAAGCCGCGCAAGCAACGGGCGGGGGATACCAAAATGTCAGGATTATAAGAGGTTATGATACAGAAGCTAATATTTGGCCGAGCAGCGAAAATAAATTTTACGATGATGGCGGAAGAAAAAATAAAGGCGATTTAGTATCAATGCTTCGAAATGATCATTTTGTTGATTTTCAATATGCTTGGTTTATAGCAGAATCGGGTCACGGATTAACAAAGGCGGGATTGGGGAGAATAAATAGATCAGTTGAGGCTTTTGTTTATTGCATATTAGGGGCACAAGTTAATACTAGAAATTCTATTGTGGGTAATGGCGGCGGAGCAATCGAAACGCAAAATGAATTCAAAGACTTATTTGATAGTAGTGTAATAGAAAATAATATTTCTAAATCCATTCAAAATTACCAACAATCTGTACAGGAAACTAAATTAAGGCTTGATTTGGCTGTTGCTCCCGGTGTTTGGTTGATGCCAAGTAATTTAATTATAAATACAGAAAGTGTGGTTGGGTACAATAATAATCTAAAAATAGCAACAGAAGATATGAAATTTGGGGAAAATAATTCAATAAATATCGAAACAAAAAATGTTGGAATACCTAATAGTTTAGGAACAACAAAAGTTTTATTAAATACCAATCCGCAACCAATGAAATCTAAATTAAGCAATAACGATAAATCAGACAATGAGGAAGAAGTTAATCACATAGAAACATCTTCTCATCAAAATAATCTTATTATTTTAATGCTTGCCGGAGGGTTATTATCCTGGTTTTTATTTCGTTAATGTTTTGATTACACAAAAATCTAAAGATTAATCAAAACATAATATTTAAGCCAAAAACCCAATACATTTGAATTCGCCTTCATCAAATCTAACTGCTTTTATTTCCACTTTAATTTTATCCCCCATTCCAATTCTGTTATTATTATTTTCATATTTATTATAAACGGCATCAAAAGTATAATCTTTTATATAAATATGCGGAATTAAAATTTTCACTTTCCCAAAAACATTAACAAAAATACCTTCTTTAAAAATCCCACATACCAATCCATGAATTTTTTGCTTAATTTTTGGTTTGTATGTTTTCACCTCAATTTTTAAAACAAAAGTAGTATTTTCATTATGTAAAATTTTTACTATTTGATTCGCTGAAATAATATAACCATACTCTTTATCAATTTCCCCAATCATTTTCTTTTCAATTGTTCTCAAGAGATGTCTCATAATATTTTTATCCAGATATTTAGGTTCAAGATATATTCGCCTTTTAATTATATTAGTTTCCATTTTCCTGGTCTAAAAACTAATATAATTTAATCAAAAATATGTTCAGCATTACGATGTATGATTCAGAAACCAGAATTTATTTAGATCCGCCGCTGAAAAATCTTCGAGAGATTCAGCTCCTGGATTGCTTCATAAAAAAGAAAAAAGATAAAATAATTTTAATGGACTATGAAAGAATAACTAGTCAACAAAATTTTCCTTTAATTGTATTTCATCCGGGGACATATTCAATTAATGATATAAAATTACTAATTAGTTCAAATGAGAAGGGTAAAAATATTGATATACTCAAAGGAGATAACATTAGCTATATAATAAATAATAAATCATTTGACATTAAATTAACTAAGGGGTTACAAAATTCGTTGGGTTTACCAGAAATTTTAATCAAAAACGGAATGTATAAGATTATTTTAAAAAAAATAAAAGAACCTTTAAGATTAATGTGCAGCTTAGTTGATAATAGAATGTCATACTCTAATAGAAGAGGAAAAAATGAAGAAGATATAAAATTAATTCCATCTAATTTACTAGCAAACATTCCTTCCCAAGATTACCCAACCATCCCTATCAGAAAATATGATAACTTGATTAACCATTTCGATTTAACAATACTTAATTCCGATTGGGAAAAATTTGATCTGAGAGGAAAATCTTTAACCCTTAGTCTAAGATTTAGATAATTTTTGTTATGTAACCATTTATTGGGTTATATAACATAATTATTTTTTAACTAATCTACGCCCCATCTCTTTTTCAAATCTCTCAACTCTTGAAAATCAATGCACCAATCTAAAACTCTAATTGGATTCCATGCTGCGGCAACTAAATCATTATGCAAATCATTATAAAATTTCTTTTTGTGTAATACCTTGTGCGAATCTTTATATAATGTAATTTTAATTGAATTAATAATAAAATCATTCGTGTTATTTGAATAATATTCATCTTCATCTTCTTCGTCTGATTCTACATATTCATCTTCTTCATATCCATTTTCGAGATGATAAACTCGCATAAGATATTTTTGTTTTTGATAATTATTATAATAAATTTCATTCGCATTTTCCATTAATATCTCAGAAATTCCATCAGCAGGTAATATAAAACCCTCATCAAAATCTATTTCGCCATCTTCACCGCAATAATATTCGAAAATTTCCCCATCATTCTTTCCAGAGTATATAATTTCAATAACGGGCCAACTATCTTTATCTAAAAACCCATAATTTTTTGATATTACTTTTAACAAATCCTTATTCATTGAATCAATGAAATCGCTGATTTCCAGCTCTTTTTCATTGGAATACATAATAGTAATAATTCCATTTTCAATATATTCTTGACTTGTCAAACCTTCCATTTTTGATTGACAATTTTTTTCTTCCTTTTAAATCTAATTTCATTTTTTAATTGTTATTAAACCAAAATGAAGGTTTCATAACATAATATTCAACATTCTTTGCAATGATGCTTTTGTTTATTATGTTTGCATATTTGTGAGCCGCCGCATTCTTTACAAAAACTTTTTTGTTTGCCGTGTTTGCATATCCTCGATCCGTTACATTCTTTACACTGATACTTATATTTAATGTGCGAACATATTTGAGACCCTACGCATTCTTTACAGTGATGATTATTTTTATTGTGAATACATATTTGCGACCCGCCGCATTTTTTACAAAAATATTTACAAATTCCATGAACACAAACATAATTATTATTAATGATAACTTTTTGTTTTATCTCATTAATCTCTTCTTCCGAAAATTTCCCTATCTCTTCAATCAATTCTACTTTATTCATTCCATATAATCTTTTAATTTTTAACCCTGCCGCAATTTTTTTCAATTGCGGCAAATATAATTTTTTTAGTTTTTGTTCCATAATTAATTTAATAGCGCATCTTCATTTCTTTAAACCATAATTATTTTTTTATTTTGGGCTAGAATTTTGAAGATAAAAATAAAATTGATTTTTTATTTTACATTTTTTTATTTTGTGCCAGAATCGGCAAATTACCCCTACTTATGAGCTCTTTGTCATGCTCTTGGCAGTATTGAAAAAGAAATTAGACTTCTTTTCATAAAGCCATTTCTAAGCCTGTATTTTGCACTTACTAAAATGTCACATTAAATTAATTTTGACAGTCCACTCAGGAAGGCCATGAGGGGTCTCCTCTTCAGACAGGTCACTTGATATTGTCCTAGGAAGGGTTCTTTACTTAATAGCCAACAACCTTTGGTTTACCATTCCCATCATCCCCATAGTTTCTCTCCTCACTGCTGCAGCCCTTCCTTTTGCTACTGAGTCACATCAAGGGCAACTGCGTGTCTTGTTTATTTCTGAAAGATAATGGAACCAAGTTGACATCGCTGTGTAACCATGAAGGGCATTAAATTAACATTTTTGCTGGTAGCCACTTGGCTCTTAAAATTTCTCAAAGTGGAAACCAATTCCAAAAAGTTGGTTGCCATTTTTAAAGACAATGTGATAAAAGATGAGCCAGCAAAATTTGCATGTGCTACAAAGTGGTCACTATTATGAGTCATATACAACGTTTCAGCAACCTAAATCCATGATGGCGTCTAGCTATCGATCAAGATGCATGTGCTGTGTTTTGGAAACAAACTTAACAAGGAAGTTTACTGTAGATTTATCTTTGAACATCTACTTAATTCACTATAACTTAACCCTATTTTAGCCCAAAATTTGTCATTTTCAAAACCATATTCAGAACTACTGCAGGCTCACATGTCTTTTTTCCCTAGAAATGATTTTCTGTTTGAATATGTTGGTATTCTCTTGCACTCTGCACCAAACTACAGTGTAACAGATGGAAGCAACCTGTGTTTAAGTACAGGGACTATTAATTTTTAGTTTGTCATGCAGGCAATGCAAAATGAAGCCAGCAGTAAAACTAAAACAGCTTGCCCATTGAGTCTCAAGCTTTTTGTAATAGTAAAACAAAAGAAATGAGAAAGCTTACAGGGGATTATCAAGCCTCAAATGAAACTTTCAACAAGCAATTACAATGGAACTAAAAATTACACCACCTCTATACCTATCCCTAGGCTTAAGAACTAAAGACACAAACAATACATGTATATTTCTACAGACATAAAGGTTACAATATATACCATGTGCAAAAGTGAAAAGACTATTACCAGTACTTGTATCTGGGTACCAAAAAACATATATCGTGCAGTGACATCTACAACGTTCCTCCATATATGTACAATGCAGTATAAATTACATGTATATTCTGATGAGCATTAATCAAAGACTCCGGTTTTGGAAGGATATTGCTATATGCATAATAAATTATAGTTCCTCTTTTGAAAAATTGCAGAGACTTACTTTTTCATCAAGGTGAAATCCATTGAAATCCTCCCTTTTGATCAGGACTCTGTATACCTTCCTGAGAGATCTCTATTAAGCAAACACATGAAAAAAAAAATGTCTGATGTTACAATAGGCTAAACTTCCTTTATCAAAGGACTGTTCGCATTGTGCCCCTCCTAACTGGCTCAACCGAAAAAAGGTGCATTTCAGTCAAATTAATTAATTTAAGATAATTATTTAAATGAAAATAATTTATGCACAATTTGGGCGCCAAAATGTATTTCATAAGCAAAGCCATCGAGAACGAATTTTACGGGTCAATGCATCATGTTCTAATATAGTGTATGAGCCAGGACCCTAAAATTAGTCGATTGGTACCACTCAAATGGACAAAGACTCATACCCATATCAAGTTAGGTTATTAACCCAAGTTTTTATTTTTGTATGATAGCACTGCACAAAGTGTCATCTTAGGGGGTAGAATGCCATTTTTTCTTACCCCTCCCCCACAGGAAAGTTTTGCTTGCATAGATTTCTTAATGTGGGGTAAAAGCTTTTATAAGTACCTAACGTATCTATACATGCTTAATTCATGCAAACGTTACACTTAATTGAATAACAATCACTCTTAACTCACAAGTGCACGTCGCGTCATAGTGATCACGTGATCGGCAAAACATCAAATATACCGAAAGACAGGTTTCAGATTGACAAACACCCTATATTTTGTATTTTCTCACATAATTGTTAAATGTTATCCCATAAGTTTCACTTGAAATAAGGTTTGATAGTACAAGCATGTAATTCAATATCAAAACGGTGATATTTAACCACAATTATGCAAAAATATTCACTTTTGCAAACTCGGTCCCAGACTCCCGGGCTCACGGTCAAACCTGTTTTTGGCATTGCTGCTTGAAATCTCTGTAGAAAAACTATTTTTATCGCCGAATCTATTCTTTTCAGGCAAGTTAACTTAAGCTAATGCATAAGAAAATGCTTTGTTATTCTTTTGAGTAACTTTTAGCCTAAAAAAAGCTGGCCGCTCAGTTTATGCATGGTGTGATCATCACAGTGATCATCCACAAACAATTACGAAAAAAATTGGATTTTTTTGTAGCTCTAAGAACTTTTAACAATAGCAATGAACTACATAGTTCACAAAAAGTCATCATCATCCTCGTCAGTGTCATTATCAATAACATCTGCGGGATCGTCTTGAACCGACTGGTTAGTGCAATCCTTAAGCGTGCAGAGATCCGTGCACTTTAACCCACTGTTCATACAAACACAGCTCGGTAGTTCACAGGCCTTCTTGCATTTACAAGCCAGTAATTGTAGCACAGCGGAAGGAGCCGGCTGTCCATCCATCCAATCGATTAGAAGTTCAGTGGATTCACCGTCAGTAGAGGTCTGTGTCAACCACCCCACACCATCTGGACTGGGGATGTCTGGATTAGCCTCTAGGCTCCGTCTCCATATAGCTGCAGGATTAATGCAATACTGCATTTGATATCATCCTTATCTGATTTCAAGCGACAAACAAGTTACAAATACTGCATGGAAATTAAAGTGTTCACTAACCTGCTTGGTAGTTTGCACGAAGGATGTGTTTTCGAAGGGAGTCCTCGCAAGGGGGTAACTGGTGCGACTCCACTTCCCCATTCTTTGCACAGAATAGCTTGTACCGTGCATCATTCACGCAGGTGGTGTTGTTGCCCACAGGCATGTACATGGAGCAGGTGAACTTCTCGAGGAGAATTAAGAGATCTTCTGATACCTTCCATGACTTGCCAAGCTCCAGAAAAGCTCTTCTAGCATCTGAGTTGGTCTTCAGAATTTTTAGGGCACCTCGTTTCCCTTTTCCAGCAAATGCACTGACTGTGTCACACCCTGTGAAAGAGTGCAACCCAATCAGTGCATTGCATACCTCGTTCCCGATTCTCCGAACCACTTCTGTGATGTCCACGAGCCGGGTCCTGGTTCTGGAGCAGCATCTCATAAAAAGCTTGGCATTGATGATGCTGGAGAAGTTTAGGAGCAAGATAAACACGTCCGTATCTTCAGAGCTGATTGCGACTGACAGGTACCCTTCCTGGGAGGCATGTGCGGCGTGGAGCAGCAGACGCGTGTCAGCTTCCTCCTGGTTACTTTTCAGCTCAGCTACATTCTCACTTCCCTCTTCAGTTATCTTCCAGCACTCGCTTTCGGCAGTGACAAACAACGTCTTCCCTTTCAGCCTTCTCCTGCACTCTTCCCCTCTCCATTCTTTCGAAATGAACTTGATCAGACTTGTCTTGTTATTGACCTCTGACAAGAAAATTCTCCACTGTTTGACCAGTTGGGTAGCGCTGATATGTGACAGCTGGACTCCTGCAACTTCTCGTCGCATGGTTCTCTCTGCATTCTTTATTGACTTTTCTCTGCAAGTATCGAATACTACGTCGATTCTGTTGCTCTGACAACCCTCGTGAAGAACTTTTGTGGGAAGTGAAGAGGCAACCATTCCAAAACTCGTCTGTCCTCCACCAACGCTCAACTTCTGAACTAGACTCATACCATCAATGATAGTAGCTGAGTTCTGAGGGAGACCATCAGCTAACTGCACATCCATTTGGAGGGAGGTGGCCAGCGTGACTTTGTTAGTCTTCTGGGGAAACCCTTCTGCAGTAGCTAAAGACCACGGTAGTGGCCCGAGGCTGTACTGGAGTAGTTCTCTGATGTCGATTTTCCGGTTCTGACCAATGATTATGATTCGTCCGAAGAGGGATCTGTCAGCTTTCAAGATCATTGTCCTGCCATCGGTTAAGACCTTTTTTTCTTACTAATGGAAGAAAAAGTTTTCAGTTTCTTCAAATTAATTGTGTCATGGAATTTCGTCTGTGGTGGGAACGATTCCAGCCGTTGCTCTCTAAACTCCTGGTAGGCCTTTTCGCCGACTTGCTGCGCGTTAAGCAGGTCTCTAGTTACATCTCCAGGTGCTTGTTTGGCGGTAGACAGACTAACAAGCTCTTTGCATTCTGTGAAGGGGTTGTTCCAGCTTTCAATCAGACTCTCTACTGCTGTTACTGCTTGCTCATCTTTGCGTTTCCTTGTTGACAGCATCTCGTCATGATGATAGGATGGTCGCTTCACTTGAACCATGTCTCTTAAATGAGCAAGAAAAGAGCATCGGTACTCAGCGGTCATAAAGAACCTGTTTACTGCTCCTGTCTTCAGACTATACTTAGTTATGCCCGCACTTGATTTCGTGTCCTTGTTGACAGTGACTTCGGTCGTCTGGTCCACAGGAATGCGGCCAAAGGAGCCTCCTCCAGTCAGTTGGACAGAAAACATCCCAGCCATGAAGTTGGAATACAGGTCGGGGTGTTCGGAGGGCAGATTCATCATCTGAGCGTGGTAGACAGGTAGATACCTGGCATAGTTGATTTTGTCGTAGGCGAAGCACCACGGGATCATGTTGCGAATGGCATGGAGATGGGGCTGCCAGTTACCTTCACAAGATGCTCGGATCAATCCAAGTAGTATATCACCTACAATGTCAATGTACGACATCCAAAAGCAGGACAGTGGACCATTCTCAGAGCGCAAATGTTGCAAGTATTGCCTCCAGAGCGTATGAATTTCTTTGAAACAATCACTGTTCACAATAGTTTCACACTGCTTGAGGTCTACTTCATCAACCATGTCGGTGACCTTGATTTCGAGGTTACGTAGCTCACGCAAGAACATTCTGCTTGGGCCGGAAAAACAATTTTATTATACAAAAACATTGTAACTGTTATCTTGTTTCCAAATAATAATTTTTGTTTTGGGACTGAATCCAAAATTTACATGCAATAATTTTCCCCCACCCCCACCCCCTAAGGTAAATGATGACTACAAATAATTTCTTAAATAATTGCGTAGCGTCAACCTGAAATTCATATCAAAAGTAATGTTTGTAACGTATTATTATACATATTTACAGAGATTCCAGGCACCTGTTGAAGGAGAATTACAAAACACCATCGGGCAAAATACGACACACCCCTCCCCCCCTAAAAACACAGAATATGACACTTTGAACAATGCTATCACACATATTTTTAAACTATAGGTGAAGTACATTAAGAAAAATCACATCATTCTTTGTCCATCAATATGGTACCGACAACCCCCCTTGGCTCATACACTAATAAGCAGAAATTAGTATACAATTATTGTATATGCCGTATTTATGTGATTAAAAGGTGCAGTTCTTCTACTTACTCTACAACCGGCGGGAACGGCAATGAGTCTCTGGCTCGTTATCATCTTCGGAGATTTTCTCCCAGAGGAATGCCTGGAGTTTACCCCTCATTTAACCTTTGCTCAATCCGTTTGAGCACTTCTGCTTGATGCTTGCTTGTCCTTTCGTGCTCTTGCCGCAGCTTTTCGTTCTCTCCGGCAAGATCACGGTTGCTTCGGATGAGTTTCTCCATCAGCACGACGCAATCTTAATAAGACATTACAAAACGAATTCACCCGAACTGATCTTCCAATCTGCAATTAACCTGAGTGTACAAGAAATTGCACAATAATACGATATTTATAATCTCAGTGGGCTAAAGAGCAACAAAATCAGAGCTAGGCCGGCTCGAGTGTCTCTCAACGAACAACAGTTTGCGCGCTCCGTTGTACAAATCCGGCCCCTGATGTCTCGCCTCGCTCTGGTTCAAAATTCGCTGACCCGTAACACAAAAGGCTCAAAAGGGGATACTCCTGACGTGGCCGCACAGCTCCGAAATCGGCGGGAACAGAGCGGGAACACAGGCAAAAGTTTGGGAGGTAAGTTCGACGAATTTTTTGTACTTTCTTTGCATGTCAGGCGGTGTGCGTAGTCTTTTTCCTAGATAAAACTAGATGATAATGGCAATTTGCATCGCATCGAACTCAAGTAATAGGCAGTGACCCGGCAATGATCATAGATGTAATTAAGTTTGGATGTATTCTTAAAGGTTACAATTATGTATATATCGGCCTGTTTAAGTTTCACTGCCAGTGCCATCGATTACATTTAGCTTATAATTTCATGGCTTGCGAGGCAAATTTGTTAAGAATTACATTGTACACGGGCTGTGACGTTCTGTGATTATGTAAGCTTACATTATCCGAATCCTAAGCTTGTAACTTGTTAGCAGGACATCATATCATGATAATTTTTCAACAGGGGGTAGGGGTTGCAGCACAGTTTTTTTCCTCAAAAAATTCGTTTGTTTTAGTGCATTCATGAGTGGTTACCAAAACTAGATAGTGAGAAAATTTATGTAAAAGGCAAATACATCATGAGTTTTTCTGAATTTAAGCTGACTCTCTCTTTGAAAACCCTATAACATGGCTTCTGATGTTACAAATTTGAAGAGCATAGCCAATATTTGAAATTCCAAATTCTTAGCTGTCCTCGTTCACGTATACTATGTAATGCTTGCTTAACCCTGTATAGTAATCCCCATGTATTCATTACTGGTTCAAACTTGTTTTCTCTCCAACTGATTCTTTTACTGTAGATGGAAAAGCATAACAAAGATAAAAGAAGGGAGTAATTGAAGAAATGTAAGAGGAGATTGAAAGGTTACAGAACTGAGGTGCAGTACATGGAACAAAAGGATTCCACTGAAGAAGATCAGAGTACATGTAGCTTGGTCCCAGAGAAGAACAACTATAACATTGATGAGGACAATGGTAGTGACAGTGGTGATTGCTGTTGTTGCTTGGATCTCACTGATCCCAATTTGATTAAAATGTTTGCCCAACCAAAACTAAGTGAAGATCTCCTTTATGTTTCATTTTACCGCTACCAAAGAAACAAGAGGAACGTGTTGAAACTGAGTAATTTTCTTCAGTATGCATGACTGCCTTTTACAATTTATGAGTCTACAACATCTTGCAGCAATAGGGGTTTCTTTCCCTTTTTGAGCAACCATGTTGAAGTTACAGATTTTCCATTGGTATACTTTGCCTTTGCATTCTTAACAGAAAATGGACTTTGGGATTTTTTGCCTTTATTGATGTGAGATCTTAATGTTTGGTACAGTTTGTGAGTGAGGGCATTCTGCCAGATCTTAAAGTTCCTGTGCCATTTTGAGTGACCACATTTAAACTATTGATTCCTTGACAAATTTAGCTTTTCATACAAATTGTTCATGATTGATGATCAGTGAACTTAGCTTGTCTGGCTTTTGTCAAATTGCATGAGGTATTATAGACTGTCTTTAACAGTTTGTGAGTTAGAGCATTTTGCCGTAGCAAGGGGTTTCTTTCCCTCTTGGAGCAACCATGTTAAAATTACAAATCTTAACAAATCTTTATTTTTCTGAACAGATTTTAATTTTGTGAGATCTTAATATTTGGTGCAGTCTGCAAGTGAGGGCATTTTGCCAGATCTTAAAGTGTCTGTGCCATTTTGAGTGACCACATTACAACTAATTTATTGACTCCTTGATAAATTTGGCTTTTCATACAAATAGTTCATGATTGATGATCAGTGAACTTAGCTTGTCTGGCTTTTGTCAAATTGCATGAGGCATTATAGACTGTCTTTAACAGTTTGTGAGTTAGAGCATTTTGCCATAGCTAGGGGTTTCTTTACCTATTTGGAGCAGCCCTGTTCAAGTTACAAATGTTAACAAATCTTAATTTTTCTTGACTGATCTTAATTTTGTGGGATCTTAATATTTGGTACAGTTTACGAGTGAGGGCATTTTGCCAGATCTTAAAGTGTCTGTGCCATTTTGAGTGACCACATTGCAACTACTGTGTTGACTCCTTGACAAATTTGGCTTTTCATACAAATAATTCATGATTGATGATCAGTGAACTTAGCTTGTCTGGCTTTTGTCAAATTGCATGAGGCATTATAGACTGTCTTTAACAGTTTGTGAGTTAGAGCATTTTGCCATAGCTAGGGGTTTGTTTCCCTTTTTGAGCAACTATGTTAAAGTTACAAATCTTAAATCTTAATTTTTCTTACCTGATCTTAATTTTGTGAGATCTTAATATTTGGTACAGTTTGCGAGTGAGGGCATTTTGCCAGATCTTAAAGTGTCTGTGCCATTTTGAGTGACCACATTACAACTAATTTATTAAATCCTTGATAAATTTGGCTTTTCATACAAATAGTTCATGATTGATGATTAGTGAACTTAGCTTGTCTGGCTTTTGTCAAATTGCATGAGGTATTATAGACTGTCTTTAACAGTTAGTGAGTTAGCATTTTGCCATAGCTAGGGGTTTCTTTCCCTATTTGGAGCAGCCCTGTTGAAGTTACAAATCTTAATTTTTCTTAACAGATCTTAATTTTGTGAGATCTTAATATTTGGTACAGTTTACGAGTGAGGCCATTTTGCCAGATCTTAAAGTGTCTGTGCCATTTTGAGTGACCACATTACAACCATGAAGTCCTTAACAAATTTGGTGGGAGAGTATAAAGGGTACTGTGGACAGGGTTCAGGGAAAGGCAAGCTAACATTTTTAAATATATTAATTGTTCCTTTGTGGAAGATTTCCGTGAATGAAAGATGACAGTAATTGTATTATGGGTTAGTGTTATGTATAATGACTGGATTAAGAACATAAAAGTAACCTTAAACCTCAATCCATCAAGCCTGGCCTGGTGGTATGTCAATCTGCAAATTTATGTGATGTTAATCTGCAAACCAATATAAAAAACTGAAAAACCGTTGATACCCAAAAAGTGAATTTTTTATTGTTATGCAGAATATTATGAACATGCAATTTTAACAACTTTGGGTGTACTCGATGTTTCTGAACCTGACCCGCACAGAGTTGCTTTTGATTGTCTAATCTCACTTCATGAGGTTGCCGAATATCTTTTCCTTTCGTGTCTTTGAAAGGTTGATCGTGATACCACATCGCAACGGGCGCAATAGACATATCCTTTAGCTCCATTGTTTTCCATGGTTTCTATTGCTTTGAATTAATGTTGTAAAGGGAAACCTAAAGGAAAGCAGCTGCAAATTGCATTTTCTCTGTCTTCTACTAAATCCAAGGGCCAGGAAAATACTGAATAAGAAATACGTACGGCTGCGTCACGTGGTTCTTTTCATCCGATAAAATTAACTCTAGGCTCGGCGTGAAAAGGTAACTTAATTTTGATTAAAGATCACCTAAAGATCAAGTTACCTTGACGAACTTTAATTTCCAATTAAAGATATCAAAATATCTCATGACACTTTAAGTTTGATTTATTTCAAAATTAAAGATGTTAAAACCTTATAGGACGTTTTGGGAGAAAGAAAAGACCCCCAAAATTAGACCTAAAGTTTAGCAATATTAAAGTCCAACAAAAGGTACATTAAAGACTCATTAAAGATTGATTTCACCTTTTGGATATTTCATGTTGCCATTAAAGACAATTAAAGATAAGATAAGGCTTTAGTTAAACTTTAATTTTAAACTAAAGACACCAAAATATGTGTTTTCGCCCTGTGCAATTTGCTACAACGCAGGGCGTAAGTGCCCACAGATTTTATTCTGTAAATCACTAGTCTGGCCCTAGCACTTTCGTGTCATGATTCAGTTTACCTTAACTTAGGTGCCACATTGGAGAAAATACTACTCAACTGAAGGTATGTCACGTTTCGCTTATTTTGTGACAGAGGTTATCTTCAAAGCCTTTTTGTTCGGTCAAACTTGTTCCAAGTTTTTCTGTATTACATGTCAAGTATTAAGGAGAGATTAAACTTAAATATGTGAAAAATTCAGCTTGTTTCGTGAAAAAGTTCTAGTTTGGCAGCTCCTTAAGTCTAGGGCTAAATCTGAGAGTGTCGGAAGGCAAATCGGGCAACACTGGGGTTGTCTCAGAAACCGCCTCGCAAAAAATGAAATAAATCGAATTAATCCAAACGAATGTGATATTTGTACATGGGACATAATGGCTGACCTTCACTGAAAAAATCAGCCAAATCGGGAAAGGTCCGAAAATTGCCTTATCCGTTCTTACGCGGCAGCCTCTTAATATGGACAGAACAGAGGGTAATCCTCACATAGAAGCGGGTTATTGTCCGCTGGGGCTCGCTGTTGGTTTGGTCGTTTTCTTTCTTTTCTAGGCTTTTTAGGATGCTTTTCTTGGCCATTGTAAGGCTATTGTTTGTAGCGCACCTGTCTTTGTCAACATGATAGTCTACAAAAATCTTTACAGAGCGTATCTGAATTTGGGCAGGACACTCCAGCTTCCGGGAATTTTGTAGACGGAGAAGGTTCTTGGATACATAATCGTGTGTTTCGTTAGGTTTTGGTTTACAGCCTCCACGTCCATCCTAGTGCACACGAATAATAGAAAAAAAATCTGTATTAATCAAGTTATCGCACATGCAGTCTCTCGGTGTCTTCTACCTCTGATCTGTTCCTTTTTCATACCCCAAACACTATGGAAAACGTTGCTGGGAGTGCAAAAACTGCTTAATGTTCATTTCCTTTACACGCGGCCTAACCCTCCAACTACCATCTCAAAAGAAAAGGGTTAAGGGACTCTATCATTATTTCTCACCAAGATTCTTACCTTACTTGGTCCACTGAATTGCGGTCGTTTCGCCCGATGACCCTTTCGCCCGAAGACGTTTCGCCCGATTTCCGAGTCGATTCGCCCGAGAAAAAAGTCGATTCGCCCGGACCAAGAGTCGATTCGCCCGGACTTAGAGTCGATTCGCCCGGACTAATAAAATCCTGGATAATCCTTATATTTTGTTGGCTTAACTTATCAAACATAAAGCATTAAACGTTTCCCAATCTTTGGCGATGCCAGTTAACCGTTGAGTTCAATTTGTCACGCGTTTATTGTAAACGAACGCTGGCCATGGATACATTTATTTATCACGCCGCCAGTAGACATTTCTTTTGCTTGCAAACAAACTCTTTCCATCGATACATCCGTTATTTGTTTTCCCTTTTTGGCGTCTGTAGTATACAAAAGCTGAATCGTCTTAGTTGGGATATGAAAGAGCATTGTTGCGTTTGGCGCGTGGAGCACATTCTCATGTAACATTGGATCGGCATGACGGAAACAATCCTAACTTTTTGAAAGGGGTTTGTGTGTTTACTTATTAATATTAGGTTTCGCCGAAGCGAACAAGTTAACATAAAGTAAAGTTTAACAGCGCACAGACTAAGGTCTACTTTGCCATAATTTTGCTTTATTTTGTTAATCGCACGTTTTTTTATTTCAAAAAAGTCAGTTGTTTACAGTTTGAGTTTCGTAACAATACTAGTTAATTAGTGGCCCGCGCAAGGACCAGTACGCGTCCAAAGAGAAAACAGCAGAGCAGTTGCTTAGAGCCTGCAGTCAACTTTACGGACCAGTTCGGTCATCTTTGGTTAAAATCGCTTCATTTGAATACGTAGATTTCTTTTTGATGTAGGTTAGTGTAAAGGTTAGGATAACATCTTAATAAGATGTTGGTGTATATGCTCGGATTAGGGTTTCAAATGGAAATATCTGTTCCTACAAATCGTGCTTGCAGTTGTTAGTTGTTCGCTTCACTTGAATACGTAGATTTCTTTTTGCTGTAGGTTTGACGTAAATATTTATTCGCTGCATATATTTCATTGTCAATAGGGTTCATATAGGTAAGGATACCGACTATCATGTAAATAGGATTTTTAAATCATATCCAATAAAATACGCTGTGTCTA
>OX453272.1:9149632-9162132 GCA_949710005.1 Ricordea florida | reverse complement strand
AAGGAATGATGTACCATGGGTTTGTTATACCGTTGAGAGAAAGATCTATCTGTTTGATAAGGCCAAAAATGACAGTTACTATTGCTAATGGTTTCATAATAAATTTGGCTTCTTGATCACATAGTGCTGCTCATCAGGAGCCAGAAGAGATGTCCTATGAGAGTGATGGTGAAGAAGATGAAAATGGGGATGAAGATGGAGATGGGAAGGACTCTGTTTCTGAGAAAGCTGACAAAAAGGCAAAGAAAGCAGGCAGAAAAGCAAAATGGTCTCAGTCCCTGTTAGACGATATTATAGATATCATAATAAGCAGTGATTATTACAAGAAAAAACTTATATTCACTAATGTTAAAACTCAGAAAAATAGTCAGATCTATGCTGAGGTACTTGCTGAACTTAAAAGGAGATGTAAGTCTAGGAATGAAAATTTCTCCTTTACTGTACCACAACTTAGATCCAAATTTAAAAAGCTTGTTGCAGAATGTAAGCGTGTAGCTTTGACCACCAAAACTTCCACTGGGGTGAAGCGATTCCAAGATGACAAGGGTTACAGTACCTGGTTCAATCAGTTGTTTGAAGTGGTCAAAACACGTGACTCTCGCAGACCAGAATTAGCTCTTGAGCCATCAGCATCAAGAGAAGACATAAATCAGTCATTAGATAATGAGGGCAATAGTGGAGCTTCCCAAGACTGTGCTGGTAAGCAGTTTGTGCCTGTGAAATCAGCTCCAACCAAGAAACTGAAAAAAGAAGACCCATTGGTTGAAGCCATTCACTTAATAAGGAGTGCAATTGAAAATGACCCCACAAAACAGCTCATCCAATTCTTAAAATCAGATATTGAGAAATCAAGAGAGCATGAAGTCAAACTTTTCCAAATGCTTTTAACACATTCCAACCCTAGCCCACAGACACAGTACAGATTAGCCAGTCATCATCATGGGGATTGTGTTTCTGCAAGTGGCATTAACCAAGGTCTTTCTATGCCTGCCTCAAATTTTGTTCCTCCATCTAATTACACCTTGTGGGAGGGAAACCACAGGTCATTTCAACCAATATCAGTACCCCTCATGGCACCTTCCCCCTCTTTGTCCACTGATTCAAGTAACCCAAGAAGTTCTCCACCAGGTTTGAGAGAAGGGAATGCTAGCCCCTTTTATCATTCCATGTAATATCTCATTCAAGATGACTGTGGTCTACAACATCAACTTTAGTAAGGCTAAAAATACATATAGCTGAATTCTGACTAAACTGGATTGGATATATAATCAGGACTTTTAAGAGAAACTTCTCTCTGTTGAGATTATTAGGGTTTCTGAAAGAAATGACAAAAATTGTGTTGTACTGAATTAATTTCTGACTTCCAGCAAGTGAATTTCTATGCTCATAAAGGTTCTTTTGATTCAAACACTTAACCAGAACTTCAAAATGAACCATGTAAATGTTTATTATTGTTAAAATGAAATGACCAATTAAGTTGTGTAGTTGAAATTAGTATTACTAAGTCTAGCTGGTTAGAAATAGGTAATAATAGGAAATACGCCCTTGTTGTCCAAGGGCCAAGAAAGGAAATGTTGTGTCAGTTTTTACAGCCTTAGGTCTGGTCTTCATTCTTTGATTGGTTAGGAAACCTCTTGCTAGGGCCCCTCTAGATACCAGCCATGATGCTGAATGGGCCACCCTGGCTATATAAAGTTGTACTTTTCCTTACTTTGCTACTGTTATTTTATTTATTAGAGCCAATATTGTCTTTGTCAAGCAAATGTTTTGACAATCCTTGTGCCTTATCTTATATCCTCTGTGATTCCTACATGTCATTCTATTTTCTCAATACTCAAAATACCTCAACACACTTCTTTCACGAAGTGTAATGACTGTTACTTTGGGAGTAGTATGATAAATGACTAAACTTAAAAGCCAGTTTAGTTAAGTTTACTTGACAATACCAGTTTCTTTCTCTAACCAAAATTTCTCGGCAAGAGCATCTCGAACAAGTAATCCTTGAGAGCAAGTGTCTCTGATCTTCTCACATTCTCTCATTTGAAGCAGTTCCCTGACCTTTGCCCTACTACGTCTCTGATTGGTGACCGGGTCAACTGTCAAGTCCAATTTTCTTGGCAATGTATCTCCAAGATCAATGCAAATGTTGTGAAGTACCAAACATGCAAGAGCTGCTATTTTCAGTTCACTTGTGTTACTTTCACATTTCCTCAGTAGTATGCGCCATCTAACCTTGAGTTGCCCAAAGGCCCTTCAGTGACCATCCTTGCTCGACTCAGTCTGTAATTAAAGTTGTACTGTTTTGGTGTTGGGACTGCATTTGTGTATGGCTTCATAAGCCAAGAGGATAAAGGAAAAGCAGAATCCCCAAGTACAACTGGAGGTACTTGTACTCCATTGACATCCTTACTTATCTGAGGAATAAAGTTGCCTCCTTTTATATCTGAGTAAAGCTTTGTTGATTGAAATATCACAGCGTCATGAGAATTACCTGGAAAACCACAGGTTCCCCAAACAAAGCTGTAATTGGAGTCCACCATTGCCATTAACACTATTGAATAGAAGTTTTTGAAGTTGTGGTATTCCTTACCAGAAAAATTCCCAGGCGGGCATTTGATGGGTAAGCGGCATCCATCAACTGCGGCCCAACAACAACAAAATTGCCACTGTTCCTCCATATCAACTATCTTCTTCTTAAATTGTTCCTTATTCTTTGGCAGTTGCTGGCCAACACATTCGTCCCACAAGTTGTCCACAATTGCTCTTGTGACTTCATTGACGATCGTACACACGGTTGACACCCCCAGTCCTGTCATTTCCGCTATCGTATAATAGTAATCTCCCCTTGATAAACGATACAGAGCAATGGCCAACCTGAATTCTGGGGATATCGGCTCTTCGGTCACAGTATATCTATCTAGAACATGTCTGATCCGTTTCAATATAAACTGAAATGTTGCACGTGAGACCCTAAACGTTTTCTTGAATCGATCATCGGAATACGTGCTCCAAACCAGGTTAAACCATCCCATATTTCTCGCGAGCCTCCTGCACGAACGGATTGTAGACTGGTGTTGCACTTTTTCGTGACACAATCAACAGCAGACCGATAACACATATATTCATCATCAATTGCCTTCTTCTTATCAAAGCATGCAAGAAACTTCTTAACATTTTTCTCCGTTCCCTCCCCTTCCGAATGGCACGTAAAACAAAAGCTCTTCTTCGCAGATCACCTTCCTGAACGTCCGCCATGTTCATTTGGGTATTTAACCGCTGACCGACCGCTGACTATTGTGGAGCTCGTAAATTAGGTACGACGAATTAAGTTCGACGTCTGAATCAACCGTCGAACCTAATCATTTGGGTCGACCCAAACAGGTATTAAGTTCGGCTCATGAAAAGTTCGACGTTTGAACCGGGCCTAAATGTTGCTTTTCTTGTTTGCTATTGTGAGCCCAGCGAAAACTAGCGCGTCAACTTTAGATGCGAAAAGGTCTCTGGAAGCGCTTAGACATTCTTAATTGAAATAGCCTAGTTTGAGTAGGCTAAAGCTATCGGTTTCAGGTAATTTGACAAAAAATATCGGACTGCCGGTCATTTAGTGAACTGAAAACTTTGATCGGCTGCTGGTCATATACACACAGCCAATAAAATATGGAGATAGCGTGGTTTCTTGCATTTTTAGGATACATTTGCATATCACAATCGATAACACAATACGGTAGAATGTGATCGTGAAAAGTTCTGATAAACATATCCAAAATAAGACGATTAATTATACTACCAACAACAAACTGAATCTATGGACAGAGTTTGTTTGTAAGAAACGCGTGATAAGTCGAAGTGTCTGGCGTGAAAAATAGATGTATCCATGGGCAGCGTTTGTTTACAATAAACGCTAAATTGAACTTAACAATTTACTGGCATCGCCAAAGATTAGGAAACGTTAAATGCTATATGTTTGATTAAGTCAAGCCAACAAAACATACTTGATTAACCTGGATCTTATTAGTCCGGGCGAATCGACTCTTGGTCCGGGCGAATCGACTTTTTCTTCGGGCGAATCGACTCAGAAATCGGGCGAAACGTCTTCGGGCGAAAGGGTCATCGGGCGAAACGACCTGATACCGGTCCACTGATGAAAGCAATGTCTAGTTTCATTGCTAATGATGACAAATGGCTGGCCAAAAAAATGGAATTGGGACACTGCCGCGATTGTACTCAAAGACATGAGGCGCTGAAAGTTAATCATTAAGCATAATGTGAAATAGGAGATCGAATTGTGTGACAGAGGTCAACAAGAAATTTTGTAACCATGAATTACTGCTTCTATTAAATAGTAAAGGATTAATAGTAGTCTACCTGACTTCGAAAATCTCTTATGATCTTTTTCCCTTAAATGCAGGTCTTTTCTAACATAAGACGTGGTGGAACTTATCAGAAGAATCTCTCTTTCCGTCGAAATATCCCACGCAATGTTCGTTTAGCACGGAAAAATGGTCGATATTTTCTTGTAAAAACTCAATCTCGCTGTTCCGTAAGGAGCTGAAATTATTAGGAGATTTTGCCATCGATTTTAGTGACAAAAGGGCAAACAGGCCGGTAAACCAACGGCTATTATGGAAGGCAAAAAACGTAAGGTTAATCAAAGAATATGGTTAGTATGTGAAGTAGATTGAATTCCATTGTTGGCAGGAGAGAGCTGCTGATCAATATTTAGTTTGGGCGCGGTTTCGGAGCGCTTTTCAAGCTCACCGCTGATCAAAAATCTCGTGTGTTCGATCCTCGATCCACGCCTGCGATATAGTTTTTCCCAAGATCCATACGAAACGACTGGCAAGCGTTCTGGCAAGCGAATAAATCCGATCGTTGCATAATGTGACTACACAACTCGTGTAAGCCACACAAAAACGCAACCTCGTTCCCAGGGTCCTCTCTCTACCTCGAGAAAGTAAAGAAACTTTCTCGAGGTAGAGAGAGGACCCTGGGAACGACGTTGACAAAAATGGTTCAATTTACACGTGACCAATGCAGACTCGTTCCCAGTCGCTCCTGAGGCGGTTTTGACTAGAACGCATTGCATCAAGGGAAGGCCGCACGAAAATCGGGAAGCTGTTACTGTTATTTAGCCCTTCCCAGCCTGCCCCGCGACCTTGAAATCATTTCTCCCCAGTCTTTCATCGCCTTTAAAGAACAAATAAGTAGGGACTGGGAACGAGTCTGTGACCAATGTATGATGTTTATGCTAAAAAGGGCTATTGTCTTAGCTCAACAGCTTGGCGCCTTGGTTGATGATGACCGCCGTGATATTTTTGGTAAGGAATGGGTTGAATTTTATAATTGATTCTTCTTTGAAGTTAGACGTAGTTAATGCTTTTATTAGAAAGGCAATTTTTATGGTAACTTTTGTTGTGCAATGACATGTTATTATGTGGCCCTGCATTCTGTACACTAAGAATGAGTATTAGTAAGTTTTACCTCCACGAGAAAGGGTGCTGACGTTTCATTTTTTGTATGAGTTTTAATTTCCCATTGATGCAGCACCAGTTTCTTTAGAAACGAACGCCTTTATACCTGTAACCACAGGCGGCACAGGCTCCCGACTTGAAAGTGTTTCCCGATTCTCAGGCCATTCGAAAGCGATTTCGGCAAGTTGATACTTTTCGCTTTTCTATTGTTTCGCCTCTAAAATTTGTCAATATCCTTAGCGCCAATATCCTTTTCCCGATTTTGAAAACGCTGTGTCTAGATGTCCGCCAGGCGTACAGAATTTCGTGAAAAACTACGTGTCCGTCAATCGTGTCGTACATGCTTAGTATGATCAGTGTACAGTCATGTGACAATGAACGGCTCACAAATATTTAAAAAATGCAGACAGAGCGTTATTGAGATACAGATGGAGTGTGTCGAGAAGACCATCTTTCACTTGAAAACGTTTCCATCCTTGGAAAGTCTTATAGAAATTAAAATTTGGAACTATTTCCCTAACCCACCTGAGTGATAAGATCAGATTACAAACTTTACTTGTGTTAATCACCTTTGTGGAGATTTGAACATTTTATAACTTGCTAGAAAAACTTTTGCACTCAGGTATATTTAAAAGCTTGTTAATAAGAGAAAATTGTAGTACATGGTATTGTAACATGGAACTTTGTCAATTTGGTTACTTTCTGTAAACACACTGTTTTACTTCAGGAAGCTTTTTGATGTCAACAGTCTACTGTTTTTGCATTAGGGGTTAGGTTCTAAAGAAACTGGTGCAATTTGTTTGAGACATGCCTTTTTGTGTTATACACATTGTAGTTGATACATGCAGTAATGATAATGATGATAGTGATAATAATAATCTTAATTCCTTTTGATGATATCATGGTCATCATTATTAAATTGATCAATATTTAACAACTATCCACCACTAGCCAGCAACACTGAGGTAAATAGTTGTTTTAGGGTATACTGAAATAGTGAGATAATGTACACCATAAAAAAATGGCTTGGAAAATGGGGGACTTCTCAGTGTTAAGGAGTTGTAATTGTAATGACTGCTGTACATCTTGTTTTCTCGCTGACTGAAAAAATTTTTGAAGACATTTGTTTAGACCTAGTGGCGACATTTCTTTAAATGTAGTTGCAAACTCATCCTTTGAAACCATTCTGTAAAAAATGTAATTCAACTTTGGTTCTCAAGGGAACAAGTGACATCCAATTTGATTACACAAGATTAATTTGCATTCTTCAATACAACTTTTCCCGTTGGTTTTTATCGATGGACTCCAGGTTAAAAACATGAACCATTACCTTTGAACACGACTAAGCCAAATTTAGTCGCCTTCTTTCTGTTTTCAGGGACTGCTTCATTGTTAATTTGGATGATTTCTCCCCTTGTCACGGATTAAAACAATTCATGCGATGGAGAGAAAAACTCACTAGTTGCTCTGAGGTAACAGGATAATCGGAGTTTGACTAGCCAATCAGAGTGCACCTTCAACGTTATCCACTGTTTTAGTATGTGCTAAATATATATATCATGTGTCTACAGTCTTCAAAGATATGAAAAATGTATAATGGAATGAAAAAGTGGATGAAATGAAATACCATGATTTACAACATTTATTGAGATATTTCAATCAAAATATGACACCGAACACTCTGCCAATTTTACGGTACAAGTTGAAAAGATATGCATTCGGTTAAGAATGTCAGCTCCTGGGACACATTGAGCTACAGTACCGGACAGAAGTAATTAACCTAACAGAGAACGCTAAGCAGAATGCGATCTTTAAGCATTGTACTTCGCATTCCCTTAGCGTTATACTTAGCATTCCCTTAGCGTTCTACTTAGCATTCCCTTAGCGTTCCCTTAGCATTCCTTTAGCGTTCCCTAAGCGTTCCCTTAGCCTTCCAATTAGCGTTCCAATTAGCGTTCCTTAAGCATTCCAGTAATGCATTCCCTGTTAGGTTACTTCTGTCTGGTACTGTAACTTTGTCCGCATGAAGGCTGCCTTATCAATCTTTATCCTGTGTCGGTTGGCGTAAGTTCGTTCTTGATTTACCAACTAGAAAAGTAAACAGATCATCGACTGCAAGCGAAGCTCTTGCATGACCCCCCTCAGGAAATCCATAGCTGAAACCTTCCATGACCTTGGAATTCTGAACTGTATTAACCATACCTTCAGAATTCCAGGCCAAGAAGCTTCCCCCTCTCCCTCGGAATTCCAAGATCCCGTCCGTGGTAAAGGTTTCAGTATTTTCTGGAATCACCCATTTTCTGGCTTTGAAAAGTTAGCCAGGACATGTAAGCTTATCAGAAACAGAGAAATTTTAACAAATGATAAAGTAGATATAAACTGTAGTTGAGTGGAGTTAATCTTATATCAGATCATGACTTAATTTTTCTTTCAGGTGAAAATGATTAATTGCCATGAGAGAATTTGAAGGTTGCATGATGTCTGAATCAAAAGCCAAACGTTTGGAAAATATTTTGGGCATGATCAAAGGGATTCCTTATGAAAATCTTGATGTAGGATTTGATCAGTGGTGCAAAGGGGCTACCAGTATTTCAGCATCACATCCATTAGGGAAGATTGACAGGGCAGACTTCCAAGGATTACTGAGGTTTGTTGAAGAAAAAGTTGTCAGGCCAAGGAGTTGGGCTCATGATGAATTTATTGTATTTGTTTGTCGTGGAGACAGGAAGTTTAGTAAAGAAAACTGTTTCTTTGCCATCTTTGAGCTGTTTAATGCTCTTCACTACACTGAATCTCTCAAAAATCTAGACTTGCATGAGTACAAGCACCACTTTGGTATAGGATATGTTTTAAGTAATCTAGGAGTGATGTATTGTGACAATACCTTGTATGAGAAAGCACAAGAATGCTTTAAACTGGCACAAAACTGCTTTGAACAGGAACAAGATTACTTGTGTAATATTGCTGCAAACTTGAATCTTGCTGCCTTGGGCAAGGTTCTTGGACATTATCAGCAGGGAAGACAGTTTTGTGTAGCTGCTATTAAATGTCTTTATGAGCATCACTCAGACATAGAGATTGGCAATGGTCTGCTCCAAGTATTAACAAGAGTAGTATATACAGCTGAGGAGCTTGAAGTGGAAAACAAGGAAGTGCAAGATTTGTTGAATAAGATCATCTACATTCTTTCCCAGCATACTGCCTTTCTTGATACTGAGTTAACTTGCTTGACCAGACAACTGATGATAATAAAGTTAAAAGAGAAAAGTGGTGAAAGCATCCCATTTAAAGAACTTGGAAGATTTATTGATGCAGTATGTGGATTTCTAAAGCATTCAGATGAGAAACACTCTCCACCTGTAGATTTTATAAAAGCTGTGGTGACCGTTGCAAAGGTCTCCACTGACATGAAAGAAGCTTGTCATCTTCTGAACAAGGTTGAAAGGGTCTTTCTTCAGGCACTTGGTGCAAATCACCAACTCGCAGGCTTTTTACTTAGCCAGACTGGTAGCTTTTATCTTGGAATTGGGCAAATCACTAATGCTAATATTGCACTTCATCAAGCAATAGATATTCTTGTTGCTTCCCTTGGGTGGGGTCATCCTAAAGTTGCTGCTTGCCAGCTCTCTCTGGGTACATGTGCTATAAGTAAAGGTGAAACAAGAGAAGCATCCAGACTTCTGAATGAAGCTTTATCTACCTTCAAAAGAATAAATCCAGAGCATCCACAAGTTGCAGAAACATTCCTAAAGCTTGCAGAGGTGTATGCAGAAGAAGGAAAAAAGACAAAGGCGAGAGAGACCATGGAGCAGGCATTGTGTATTGTTGAGTCAGTTTGTGGTGAGGTATCTTTCAAAACAGCTGGAAGCTTCATCCAGGCTGGTGGTATTCTTAAAATGGGTGGGATCTCCTCTAGCTCAGCCATAGATCACATAGAAAAGGCCATAAGTATTTTGTCTAAACTTAAAGTTGGGCTGAGTCATCCTGACATGCAGTTGTGTCACAGTTTTCTTGGTGCCATGCAGCGTTCCATGGGCAAGACCCAGGCAGCAGTGGAAACCTTAACCAAAGCTCTCCATGGTGGTCTGTCAAAGACTTATGTACCAGCCGTGAAGGCAGAGAATGTTGGAGGGCTGTATAAAATGAGGTGTGAAGAAGGGTTCTTTTCTTTGCTCATACCTCCCCTTGTTTCTCTTGTTAGTCTTGTCCATCTCACCACAGGTGACAAATTTGACAAGCATTTTGTTATGCTCACACGCTGGTTACAAGAGCACAGACCAAACAATCTACAGGTCATGGATTTCAGTGGTAACCTGTTCACTATTATTTCACATGTAGTACACCCTTGCTGGTACAATGTGTTCTTGGCCATCAGTTCGGTTCCAGTTGAAAAGAAACCATTGACTGGTGAAAGTTGGGACTCAGTGTCTTACCCAAAGATCTTCATGCATGGCCCATCACAAATCAATGAAAACAAGAAACCTGCTATGTTCTTTTTTGTTAGTGATGTTCACCAGGAGGTTATGGAGACAGTGTGTCTAGAGAGAGCATTCCGAGAAAGTGTTGACATCCTGTTTATGCAACCAAAATTCAGGAAGGTTTTCAAAAATGGAAAGCCTCTTCACTTGGACCTCACTCCATCATCTGTGCCCTCACTATGCCAGTTAATTGATTCCATTCCTTTCCTTGTTGAATGTGAAGTGTCACAGTCATATGAGGAATCATTTGTGCATGACTGTCCATCCGCATGCCATATGGCCGCTCAGAATTCCGTACAAGTTTTGTACTACACTTTTAAGTTCTCGGAGCAGAATGAAGTGCAATTTGTGTTTGATAATATTGTATCTGAACTACCCTCAGACAGTGCTCTTGGCTGTCCACGTGTTTCTCTAGTAAAGAATGTGGCTTTTTTCCATCTGCAAGATCCAAAGAATTGTTTAGTTTCACTTGTTCATAAGGAAGATTGCATTGTTCTTAGGTATCACTTCATGCCAGGAGAAGGGAACTCATCTAACTCTAGCAGTTTGGTCATCAAAGAAGTGAAAGGAATTGTTGATTCAGTATGTGATCTTATGGGTGTGAAGTATGATTTCTTTGCTGGACATAACTGTGAAAAGTCTGGTGTGAATAATCTTCATGCAGAAGACACATCTAGTGGTTATAGCAGCATGGAAGTCGAGGGTAGATCAGTGTGTTCCACGGCGTCAAGCAAGATTGAATCTGATGAAGATAATGAGGACAATGAATGTTTAGATTGCCAACAACAGGATGGGCTCTTGCTAATGGAAAAGGTATGATAGGTGGTCTGTGTCTCAAATTCAGATTAATAGCTGCTGACCTCTAGCCGTGTGTAACTTTGATAAAGGATATCCATGAACTGTCAATAGTAATACGTTTATTTTAACAGTAAGCTATGTGCTATCAATTTGTTTGTGTGTGTGCCATCCTATCTCCTTACTGAAGAAGTTTTATAACATTTCTTGCCATTCCTTTTGTTTCACTGTACATTTGGCAGGAAGAAAAATCAAAGTTATATCCCTATAGGTTGTGACCTGTCTCACAGCCACTGGATTGCATTACCTATTGGAGAGAGCTCCTTTGTACTCTCTTAATGTTATGACTTTCATGTGTCTTAAGTTACCGTAGACCTTCGATAGCCAATCTTTAGCAAATTCCGCTTTTCACATCAAATTAAGCACTACTAATTTAACTACATTTTCCAAAGAAAAATATTCATCAAAATATTGAAACCTGTGTTGGATATTTACGGAAACGAATCTTCGAATTGAATTCTTCACCCCTCCAAAGTGTCAAAAGCCAATGATAACATGCCGATAAAACAGCACGAGTCTAGGATTTCAAGCGTCAACGGTAAACCGTAGGTCGCGTCTCACAACCCTTGTTCGTAATACAAGAAATTGGATAAATCAAACGAGTTGATTAAGTAAGTTATACCACCGTAAGGTGAATGGGAGGTGCTGACGTTTCGAGCGTTAGCCCTTCGTCGGAGCGGAGCTAAGGGCTTTGTCCCGCAAGGAAAATTCATCCGAGGCGAAAGCCGGTTTACCAAAATTTTCTTTCTTAGTTTTTCCCTGAAAAATCTTTTCCGTGACAGTTAAAGATTTCCTGTGGTTTGTGTATCGATGGAGCTGGAAAACGAGAAAACTTGATTTTTGCATGTAACGGGCTTCCTTTTCAGTTCTTGAAAATAAACACGTACACGGATCATTTTTTGGTGTTTTATCCCATATAATAAATAAAGCTTGTTCGGTCAAGGTGGCTGGATATTGGCCTCGTTCTTTTTTTGCGTGTTTATGGACCTCGACTTCGTCTCGGTCCATAAAAACGCAAAAAAAGAACTTAGCCAATATCCAGCCATCTTGACCTCACGCTTGGTCAATAACCCATATAAATAGAGTGTTTATTGATTGATTGAGAATTGGGAAGATCCATTTACCGGTAGGTTAGTTATATTTATCAGTGTGTTAACGTTCATATTCTTTTTCCTTGTGGGTTTTATTATCACGTAGTTTCTTTTCTTCAAATTTATCGAAAGCTTGTTTATGTCACACCATAAGCATCTTCTGATTTCAGCTGCATGTGTTTGTGTTTTCGATCAGAGTCTATTGTGTAAAACTAGAATAAAAATGAGCAACCGGAAAAAAGGAAAACAGTTCGTGGGTGAAAGCCGAAAAGAAGTCCGGTCGGAAGAGAAAGCAAACTAAACATTTCAACGAAGAATGGAGAAAGGATCTCGAAACGGATAAGGGCTCGTCGTTTGAACAATCTACGCTGCTCACGCTCGATCGCCTCAAACCGCTCAAAACTTTCAATTTCCCCGCAAAATATGTTTTCGCCAAGAGTCTCCGGGGACTTCGCAGGACGCCTCTGTGTTTCTCTTGGCTGTCGGCATTTGCACTACTCACAGTGTTGACTTTTTTTGACAGGTGGTCACCCAAAGGCTAGTCTCCCTCGCAGCCGTTTCTTGGATGTCACGCAATTGGGTGAACGTTGCGTGACATCCAAAAA